>OZ010604.1:55129522-55134522 GCA_963932145.1 Acanthosepion lycidas
ATATATATGTACACATATATATATATATACATATATATATGTACACATATATATATATATATACATATATATATGTACACATATATACATATATATATATATACACATATATATGTACACATATATACATATATATATATATACACATATATACATATACATATATACACATATATACATATACATATATACACATATATATATATATACATATATATATGTACACATATATACATATATATATACACATATATACATATACATATATACACATATATACATATACATATATATACATATACATATATATATACACATATATACATATACATATATATATACACATATATACATATACATATATATACATATACATATATATATACACATATATACATATACATATATATATATATATATATATATATATATATATATATATACATATATATATATATATTATTCATAAAAGTGGATGGTGAAAACTTCTCAGCCCTGTGCACTTCCTAAACTCTGACTAAATTACCAAACATTAAAATTAGAAAACTTTTCAGCCACCCCCATGTATATATGTCAATCAAAGAATGCTGTTGTGTGAATGCCACCCCATACTAAACAGACTTGAAATGCAATACTGAGACATGCTGTGTCTTCAATTAACAAATGGTTCCGATTCATTCATCCAAACATAAGATATACTGACTCATTAATTCTTTTTCCACTCAACCCACTTGTTAACTCTATTTTTCGACCTGTTAATGAAGAAAAAAAAAACTTTTTCCCCCTCAACTCCTTTTCTAACTATTTTTCTCTTTCAGTCATTTCCTCTTTTCATTTTTTTTCTTCTTTTCTTTCATTTATTTTCTTTCATTCTTTTTCTTTCATTTTACCGCTTTCCAAAACTAACCCTTACCCATTAGCTAACCAACATCTTCCTGCTAAAACATTAATTTTTTTTTTTTACCTCCATTTCTCAAAATGGATTAAAATCTTTTACTAAATTTATTTTTCTTATTTTAATCATGATCTTCAGTTTGTTACTCAAACTGCTCTGCGGAAGTTTCTGTTCACAATGAAAAACTACTATTAAATGAATAACATCAGTTTATAAATGTCTTCTCGTTATTAATATCTGACTTGTATAAATTTCATTTTAATTTTGTTCTTTCTTTATACTTCATAACAGATGAAATAGTCTGAAGTAAATCAAATTCCTCTGCTGAAACATTCTAATTATTATTAATTTTTTATTAGTATTTATTTTATTTGGGCTTTGATGCTTGTTTATAACTAGTAATAGTAACAGATGTAATCGTTTTAATGCGATCAAATTCTTCAGAAACATTTTAAATCTTGAAACGGATTGAATAACGCATAAAACAGCTCAAGAGGAAAAATAAACGATGGTTCAAAGAAAGCAGTTCAAATCCCTGTAATTTATAGAATAAATCATAAAACTGCCCATGAGGATAAATAATCCATTAAAATAGATTCACATTTATACACTCTTGTTCAAATGGATAAGCAATTCAAATACATGTAATTGAATAGATATCTGATAAAATGGCTCATGAGGATAATTAATATATTCAAATAAAATTGAGCTTATAAATCCTGGTTCAAATGGAAAGCAATTCAAATCCCTGTAATTAACTAGATTACTGATAAAACTGCTCAAGTCAATAAATAATATACTTAAACAGATTTGAGTTCATAAATCTTTGTTCAAAAGAGAAGCAATTCAAATCAGTGTAATTGACTAGATTGATGCTCAAGAGAATAAATAAGACATTTACATAGATTTGAGTTTACAAATCCTGGTTCAAATGGGAAGCAATTCAAATCCCTGTAATTGACTAGATATCTGATAAAACTGCTAAAGTCAATAAATAATATATGTAAATAAATTTGAGTTTATAAATCCTGGTTCAAATGGGAAGCAATTCAAATTCCTGTAATTGAATAGATAGCTGATAAATCTGCTTAAGTGGATAATTAATGTATTTACATAGATTTGAGTTTATAAATCCTGGTTCAAAAAAGAATCAATTTAAATTCTTTTTACATAAAAAAAATAATAAGCACATATAAAACTATTATTGATTTATTAATGAAAATATTCTGTGTCATTTTTTTTTTTTTCCACAGAAATTTTCATCAAGGAAATATGTCATTTTGATTTTCTCAGCATAATTATAAAGCTTTGATTTTTCTTCATCGAAACCTTGCTGCACTACTTAAATGTATTAAATATAACAATCTATATAACATATTGATGTTCACCCGATATAAGTTCTAAGAGCCACTCAAGGTAGAGAGTTACTGCGTGATGTTGTATGAGCATAAAAAAAGGCAAGAATTCTTTGGATGATGGTTCACTAAGTCGGTAATTTGTCACACTTATCAGCTGAATTTTGATCTTTTCATATTGATGTTTACCCAATACAAGTCCCAAGAGTCACTCAAGGTAGAGGATTACCGTGTGATGCTGTATTGATTTTCTAAGCGTGGCTTAGATGTGGCACAAGGCCGAACGTATGGGGCACCTAGTGAGGATCGAACTCACTACTCATTTGTAATTGTTCTAGCAAGACAAGCTTGCTAAACCATTACTCCACCTTGAGGTTCCCAACTGTGTGATGGTGTATGAGCATAAAAAAGCAAGAAGTGAAATTAATGAGGTTTTATAGAAAAGGTAATGGTCAATTGTAGTCTTGAAGAGATCAAGATTTTAGTCATTGAGAAAACATTCTGCTGAAAGTTTGTTCCACAAAGCAAAGATGGTATCCAAATGAAATTTCCTCTTTACTATTGGAATACAAAGGGAATGGCAATGATTGACCCTTGTATACATGGCATGATAGAACCCAGTTATAAAGGTCAGAGGTGATGAAACTAAGTAATGTAGATCATTATAACACCCACCATAGAAATAGTGATAAATCTTGCAAACATTTCTTCTGTGAGAAAGGAATTGGAGGGTAGAAAATAATTCCTCATCCACAAGGCCATGTAGACGTCTTGGAAGTCTCTCAATATAGGCAAGTAAAGAATGGGCAGCTCCGGCCCAAACATGCCAACAATATTCTATTTTTGGTCTGCTCTGATGCTTGTAATGGTAGTCTAAAAATTCTTTTGTATAATGTCCAGTCTGTATAATTAATATTCAAGATTGAATTAAGTGAATTTACAAGGGATAAGATTGCATTGAAAAAATAAATATTTGTGCATAATAAATGCTTTTAAGAGCAGTAATAGTCCTTGTGGATGTCTTGGTAGTGCAATGGTTAATAGCATAGAAAGTGTTATCAGCAAGACGAGTCAAAATTCTAACCAAGTTTGTTATGTATATTTTTGCATGAATGCTTTTAGGAAATGTATGAAACATAGTAGGGTAGACTGGTCTCTCTAGCTTTAGGTGGCAGTCAGTCTAGAAGTATTTGAATACAAATTGATGGAGAAGCCAACGGGGAAACTACACCACTATTTTTCCTAAGAATCTTGGCAATTCACAGATATTAAAAAAGGAATGAAAGTTGTGGAGAGCCATGACTGCCTACATCCTGAAGGGACAGGGATTTTAAAAAAATGTGAATATGTAGGTATAACAAAAGTTACTGAAGTGAAAAGTGGAGTTAATGTATTGAGTTTAAATTCTGACCAAGTCTTTTATTCATTTTGCACAAACGACCTTGAAGAAGTCAGGAATTTGTCTTCCTTCAGCTACAGGTTGAATAACAGCAGATTGGAAAGCAGCCACTATAGAAGAAAACCACTGAATTCAAACCCCTACATATTTGTGCATAGAGTAAACCCTACACAAAAAGGTAGATTTTTTCCCCTGCAGTAGGTTGCCATTTCTTTCTGCGGTAGACCAGTTGATATCCAAGGCAATAGAACTTGGTCTGTCCTGCTATTTACCTATAGCTTGGATACCCCACAATAAATTCGGCCTTGTGCCACATCCGACTGTGTGGGGCAGTTAGTGAATATCTCACTGTGGGATTCACCTTGATTCACTTCTAGCTGTTGATTACTTATTACACACTGCTGACAAATTTTGTATGTTGTTCCTGTTATAAATATTATCATTCATTTCCAACCTTTTTTGTTTTGGTTATTCTTATTCAGTACACTTTTCCTAGGTTACAACATTTTGGCAATGGGGACAAGATCCGAAATGTTGTAACCTAGGAAAAGTGTACTGAATAAGAATAACCAAAATGAAGGTTGGAAATGGAACTGTTTTATCGTCGAGGTGAATGATATACAGAAAAGAATTATTTTCATTAAATTAGTTTTACTTCAAAATAAAGCATATACATTTACTATTTCCATCATACAATTCCTAAACATATCTATTAGTAAAAAATAAAATAAGTTTTTTTCATCGAATGATTATGGTGGTCTACCAAAAAAAAAAAATTAAGAGTAAAAGTGGTCCATTGGTTCAAAAAGGTTGAGAAGTAACCCTTTAGGGTGAATAAAGGATTTGGTTGAAAATTCTGAGCATATTACTGAACATGACAAACACCTAAATATGGTCAGAGGTTAAAATGGCTGAAATATTGATGTGTGGACAACAATTTAAATAAATCTATGTATAATAATTGAATTTCACATTATATAATGATCAACATTAGTAATATTGATAACTTTGTTTCACTACATTGACTAAGGATTAAAATCATGTGAACTTTTAAGCACAAGCTCGTTTGAATAGATTGTTAATGTCCTTAGGATTAATTTCAGTTCCTACATAGATGGCTTGATAGCCTATAATTTTTTCAATGTCTATAAACTTGAATGACATCTGTTATTCTAATTGCTTACAATCACACTATAGTAACAACAAAGCAGAGAAATTTTTTTTTCAAGAAAACATTCAAATATTTTCCATACTTATGTCATTAATTAGGAAAGTTCTTTGTTTTACTAAATATAATCATATATTTAAATGTAACAGTATCAATATCATCAAAGTTTTAAAAAATGCAAAT
>OZ010604.1:55139522-55259522 GCA_963932145.1 Acanthosepion lycidas
GAAAGGAGAAGGAGAGAAAGAAAGAAGAATGAAAGAGAGATAAAGTGGAGGAGAAGGAGAGAAAAGGAAAAGTGGAGAGAGAAAGAGAGTATACTTTAACTTCTAATTAAGAGCTGTCATGTAATCTTATATGAAGACATGACACTTGTGTACATAGATGAGATATCAGTAAATACACATAATTATTTGACTCAGATTTTATGTAATAATAATAATAATAATAATAATAATAATAATAATAATAATAATGGAGTAACTCATTAACACTTATTCAATTTACTGTAAAAATGAGAGAAAGAAAAAAATGACACAATGTCTTCTATTCCAAAAACTCAGGCATTGTCAGGTTTCAAAGATGTATTGTTGATCAGTCTCAGACTGAGACAGTCTCAAATAGCATCATAATTGGGATTCTAGTTTCAACTGTGTCATTTACAATTCACTAATGAATGAAATGCAACCAATACATTTTGTTCAGTTTCACCTGGGTCATTAAAATTGTATATCTTTGTAATGAGATGGAAAATTGAGAAAAAGATACACCTTCAAAGATGGAAGACTGTGTCCAAATCAGCCCATGAACAACAATACATCATCACAGAGAAAGCAGAAGAAAGCCACTTTTTAAGTCATTTGACATTCAACACAGAAAGCAATGGAATGGTAGACACTTGTATATGTTTGTATATTGTTATCTTTTCAGATGAATTCTTGCTGGCACAAAGAACAGCAAATGAGGACAGATCCCTGTTCTATGAATGACATGTACAGTTGTTATGAGACTGTTGCTGTCATTCTTGCCACATGTTACTGGTCATAATGTTTTGGTTCATCAGTGCATATATGATAAAATATATGTGTAGAGTAGATTGGCTGAAACATTGAGATAACAAACATAAAACAAGTGAGTTCAATAGTATAGAAAACTCTTGGAATAATAATTACTTGTCTCAAAATTATAGAAAATCTATTGACAATATATTCCTATATTAACATTATTTCCAATGTATTTCTATAGTAACATTCTAATGCATTTCTATATTAACATTATTTTCAATGCACTTCTATAGTAACATAATTTGAAAAGTATGTGCACAATAGTCTGATCAACTCTTGGAATGATATTGACTCTTCACAAAATTATTGATTCTTTTTACTTGAATTTCTATAGTAACATTATTTTCAATGCATTTTTATAGTAACATTATTTCCAATGCATTTCTATCGTAACATTCCAATGCATATCTATATTAACATTATTTTCAATGCATTTCTATAGTAACATTAGTTCCAATGCATTTCTATAGTAACATTCCACTGCATATCTATAGTAACATCATTTGAAAAGAATGTGCACAATAGTCTGAACAACTCTTGGAATGCTAATGACTCTTCACAAAATTATTGAGTCTTTTTAATTGTATTTCTATAGTAACATTATTTCCAGTGCATTTCTATAGTAACATTATTTCCAATGCATTTCTGTAGTAAAATTATTTCCAATGTATTACTATAGTAACATCATTTGCAAAGAATGAGTTTGTAACGACACCAAACAAGTGATAAAAACAACAAATAGAGATAAAATGTGGTTGAGATAAGTAAATGAGTTTTTCATTTCTCATGATCTACAAGGTTCCATCATTTGATTATTTCTGGGTATTGCATACCAGTTGTAAGAGACTGAAAGTTCATTCAGGGTATAACACAAAGGAGTAGTTGGCATGGGTCTTCACTTAAGAGCTTTGGTGCTGCTGCTGAAAGTTTGGTCAAACTAGCCTGTCATGGGGGTTGGTTGCTAATGCCAGACTGGTTGAATCTACCCTCATGGGTAAAATATGATTGATTGATTGATTTTGCTTAGTGGCATATCACCACTTATGGGTCATTAAATGTTGAAATCTAAATAATATTTTGTTTGCAATTTTATGCCTTAAACTATAGATATTTTGTACATAATTTTATACTTTCAGAGTAAACATGTGTTTTTGTGAGATATATAATTAGTAGATGATAAAATGTATATCTGTCTATATCTCTGGGATGACGTATTATGATTACTTACATTATTTACATTATTCGGACTGTTATCCTCATCTTCTTTGCCATATTCACAACATTTCGGCCTTTGTATACTCCGGTCTTCTTCAGGTGATTGGAATTTTGAACCTGGGTAGATTGTTCTTGTTCCACGTGCAATGCTTCTTCCAGATGTCTCTCAGTTATTTCCCTTTATCTCCAAGTTTTTTTGGTTCCCCACTGCTGTAGCCTGGCATTGAAATCACAACTAGTCACTGCCTTTTTCCACTGGGACACGTGTCCTCGAAGACATCTGTGTATAAATTTCTGGGACTTATAAGCTTAATCTCTCAGTAACCAATTTTTTACGAGAGCTTATATTGCAATTTTGTGTTGTTATACATTGTTCTCTAGCATTCCTTATTATTGGTTCCCATATTGTATTCATTTCTATGCTTGGTCTGCTCAGAAGATTTTTGTGGTTAGCATATGTCCTGATTCTTTAAGTTTTCATATGTTCCAGTGATGTTTCCTGTCTATCATTTCAGCCTCATCCCACAGGGAGCAGTGATCTCCCTTTTCCCTCCATAGTATTAGGTTGGTGCAAAATAATGTCGTTTTCTCACATAGTAACATATGTGAGAAAATGACATTATTGTTGCACCAACCTAATAGATAAAGGTGTTGGTTAGATTCTGTGACTAGACCCAAAGAGTTTTGAGTTCAGTACCAGGCTATAGCAGTGGTGAACCTAAAAAATTTGGAGAGTTGCGTTAAAGGGAAATAACCGAGACATCTGGAAGAGGCATGGCACGTTGAACTAGAACAATCTACCCTGGTGAATGAAATAAAGGGTTTGGTTCAAAATTCCAATCACCTGAAGAAGGCTGGAGCATATAACGGCTGAAATGTTGTGAATATGCCAATGAAGATGAGGATAACAGTCCGAATAATGTAAATGATAAAATGTTTTGGTATTTTTTTAAAAATGTATTGCTGGTAATTTCACTACAAAAGTGTATTCATAATTGTATTATAAAAATGTGCTGTTGTGGTGGTTCACTTTTTGCGCATAGCTGGGACCCTAACAAGTACTACTATATTGGGTCATTCAATGCCGAAATGTAAATAATTTGGACACAATTTTATCGCTTCAACTACAGATAAAATAGATTGTTGGTCATGTTACTTTGAACTTGTATTGCTACTAATTTTACTATAAATAGGTTTTGTTGCTAATTTTTTTTTTCACATAAAATGCACTGCAAGTATTTTTAATATAAAAATGTATTGTTATACTTTCATAGTATTTTTATTTGGGATTTCCCTATTTGCCGATAGCCGGGACCCTAACAGGTGTTATCATCCTGGGTCAAGGTGAACCTGAGAACAACAGCAATTAAGAGGTCAATCCATGTTCCTTAAAACCTCCAATCTTCAGAGCAGAGGCCTTGCTGTTGGATGTAGTTTATCGTCATAGCAAGGATAGATGAGTAAAAGAAGTGTTGGTTTTATAGTCAGTCAGTGGTTCAGAAAGAACTGCTGGGAAAACCATATGTCCTTTTCCTGATTGGTCAGAAAATATGTTTTATGACGCTGGTATTTTTGGATGGTATTCTGGTAATGGGTATACAGAGCTGGATGTTTCTTTTCATCA
This sequence comes from Acanthosepion lycidas, assembly GCA_963932145.1. Lineage (NCBI taxonomy): Eukaryota > Metazoa > Mollusca > Cephalopoda > Sepiida > Sepiidae > Acanthosepion > Acanthosepion lycidas. The sequence goes on from OZ010604.1 coordinate 55,143,199, forward strand.
TACGAACAGTGGATGTTGAAATGAGCACTTCCTTTTGAGTTAAAGAATTGGAGTTTTGACAGGGTGTTACAATTTCAATAGTCTGAACAACTCTTGGAATGATAATGATTCTTTTCAAAATTATAGAAGGTCTATTTAAAATTAATTTCTATAGTAACATTATTTCCAATTCATTTCTATAATAACTACATCTGATCAGAAGGTTTTGAGGAGCATGAAACCACTATTTAATTGATATTGTTCCCAAGACCACCTTGAGCTAGGGTGGTAGCACCTGTTAGGGTCCCAGCTATGGGTAAATAGTGAACACTGAAAATAGGGTCGAGACATGAAAATATAAAAATACATTTAAAAAATTACCAGCAATACATTTTCATGGGAAAAGTATAAAAATTTACCAGCAGTACATACCAAAACTCACAATAAAATTTTGCCATTAAATGACCCATGAGAAGTTGATATGCCATTAAACAAACCAAATCAAACCATATCCTATAACAATATCAATTGAAAAGAATGACTTCAATTGTCAAATCTTTAAATCAGTGATTCTTAACCTTTTTCCTTGTTCACACTGCTTTCAAACTACCAACCAGATCTTTCACCCCTTTCAAACCACAAACCAGTTCTCACATACCTTTCAAACCATCAACCAGTTCTCACACCCCTTTCAAGCCACCAACCAAATCTTGCACCCCTTTCAAGCCACCAACCAGTTCTCACACCCTTTTCAAACCACCAACCATTTCTCGCATTCCTTTCAAACCACCAACCAGTTCTCATATCCCTTTCAAGCCACCAACCAGTTCTCATATCCCTTTCAAGCCACCAACCAGTTCTCATATCCCTTTCAAACCACCAACCAGTTCTCATATCCCTTTCAAACCACCAACCAGTTCTCATATCCCTTTCAAACCACCAACCAGTTCTCATATCCCTTTCAAGCCACCAACCAGTTCTCATATCCCTTTCAAACCACCAACCAGTTCTTGCACCTGCCTCCAGAATTGATGAAAAGCAATATTGATCTCATGTGTAAATAACAAAAACGATTGTTTTGTTTAATCTTTATTCATATAACTGACAACAAAATAATGTATTTCAAAACCCCACATTACTTTCATATTAGCAAAAAATAAACTGACAGTAACACGTATTTGTACGATGAATGGTGTGTTGTGAATGATTACGGTTGGGCAACAAAATCAGTACAGTGAGAGCTTTTTTTGCCAGTACAGTATATGTTTCCAACTGAGAAGCCCAGAATTGCTCCAGGCAACCATCGATGAACTCCACTTTGATTCGATGATTGTTTCTCAGATCGATGTGATCTTCTTTGATGTTGCTGTCATTATCAGCATGACACCAGAGTTTCCTTAATAAACCAACCCTAATGATTCTGTATCCTTGCACCCACTAGGAACTGATATCACACTCCAAGGGGTGCTAGCACCCCTAGTTAAGAACCACTATTTTAAATGATCGTGACACTTTTAAAAATTAGTCTGTTTATGATGTATATCTCTAATAACATCATCTGAAAAGATCTTACTATAATGACTCTTCACAAAATCATAAAAAGGTACCTGAAATATTTCTAATTGTCTTACTTTTCTCTTCTCAATCTCATGACATTTATTTCTTACTTTCTCTTTTATTCACTGCCTCTTTTTCCCCCTTCATATCCTTCTATCTTTGTCTATCACTCTCTCTTCCCTGATTCTGTTATTCATAATCCTCTCTTTTTCCATCTTTTTTTTTTTCTCTGAATCTGTTTCTTTTTTTTTTTTTCTATTTTCTTTCTGTTCCCTCTTTGTATGTTCCTCTTACTCCACCCTCTCTATATTTCTGTTTTTCTTCTGTTTTCTCTTCCTCTCTTTATCATTTTAACACCTTACCACATGTATTAGGTTGGTGCAAAAGTAATGACGTAATAATGTCGTTTTTTGACGTTAAAAAATACGTCAAAAAACGACATTATTACGTCATTATTTTTGCACCAACCTAATATCACTCTCATTTACTTTACGCTTTCTTCTCTTTCATATCTTTTTCATTCTCTCATTTTCCTGTCCTGATAATTTATTTGCCTCTGAAATGTTCCTTCTAACTGTTAAATCTCTTAACCATGTTTTTTTTTTGTCGTACACCTATTACCTAACAAATGAAAATAACAAGAACAATAAAAGGAAAACATCCTTTTATCCATGACTAAAAATGCTCAAAGATATGGTGGCCTCGGAAAACAAAAAAGTCAGGAATTAAAAATCAAATTACTAATGAGCCCTGTGGTAAATCAAATCAAAGATCAAATTTCAAGTAAACCATATTGCTTGGAGAATTCTTACAGTAGTTATAAATTGATACACAGTGTCTTTATAAAAATCATTCTAAGAGAAAGGGAATGTCACATGACATGGCCTCCTGCAAAACTATTCTAAAAGAAAGAGAATGTCATGTGACATGGCTTCCTGCTTTTCTGAAAATATTTTCATGGCAATTGTTTTGATAAGTTTTTTTTTTTTCCCCTGGTACCCCAACTACATGAATTTAAGCGTGCTACTAGATTGGCAATGAGGTCTCACCATTTTACTGTTGAAAAATACACTGCTATTTCACAGCAATGGGCTGCAAAGTGAAAAAGATATTTTGGTGCATATTTGCCATTCTGGTCTGGTGTTCTTGCAGTACATCCCAAGATTCTTGACAAAATCCAAAGAAGAGTTTATAATGTAATCAATCCTGACTAGGCATCTTGATTTCAGTTACTTTTTCACTGATGTGACATAGCTTCCTTGTCATTCTACAAATATTTTTACTGTCTTGACAATGTTTCCCTCCTCCCTTCCTGGTGCCCTGATTATATAAATTTAAGCGTGCTACTAAGTCCCATCATTTTACCTCTGGACTGACTTAAATGCAACTGTCACTTCTACTCTAACAGTTTCTTTTCTCGCACTTCCCACCTGTGGAACTTCCTTCCGATTTCTTGTTTCCCTGATAACTACAAACTTCAAAGATTTAATTGCAACACCAATCACCATCTCCTGTCTTGAACCCTGCTCTTTTTTTTTGTTGTTTCCTCACTAAAGTCTTCTCATTATCTTTCATTCCCTTTGTTTTAGTGGCATTATCAGCTTGCTTGGGGCAAAACAATTTTCATAAAAAATTTGAAAGTAGGTTTTGTAATGTATTAGGTTGGTGCAAAAATAATGACATAATAATGTCGTTTTTTAACATTAAAAAATACGTCAAAAAACGACATTATTACGTCATTATTTTTGCACCAACCTAATAATCAATCCTGTTCAGGCATCTTGACTTTATTCACTTTCTCACTGATGTGACATGGAAAATTTGCATATGTGTTCCATGTCACATCTAGGTTTACATTCTGAGAGCATCTTATTAAATATTGGGAATATACATCATCCCTCTGGGGGGGATATGTTTTCAGTTTTGAGCAGATCACATTCCAACTATCATAGGAGGGTTTTGCAAAACAATTTATATTAAATGAAGATAAAAATCCTAATGAAAACAAAAGGATTGGCTGTTAGGATTTAGTGTGATCTGTTTATAGATATATTTATGTCAATATATTATTGATACATGTGTATTTTCTTGCCTCATATTATCCTCAGCTCGCGGCCACATTACATTGAAACATTGGTTCCTGTACAATCACTGAAGTTATACAACATCAAGCCTGGTCAGTACCTAGATCAACATTTCTCAATCTTTTTAACATTACACAACCCTTAAAATAAATTACATGTCTCAAGGAACCCCTGCGCAAAAGCAAAATTATATACCATAGCTTTCTCATTTAATTTTCATCGTAGTTCACATGGTAAATATCACAGTATATATTTTTGAATAAATGGTTTAAGGAAAAATTAATACTTTTTTATATTCCATGCTAATAGGAATATATACTTGAACAACACAGTGGATAAAATAAGTAAATGTTTATTGTAAAAACCAGTACAATAAGAAATAAGGTAACAGTGATGTGCATGATCGTCGCAAGTCAATCCAATAGTGAGTGCTACTATTGAAAGGTTGGTAATTCTCATGTAGGTCTGAGTCATACTCAGCAGATCCCAGCTGAACTCTTGTAGTCCGTTGCCTTACAGTTAATGCAAGGTCAAGTGAATATAGGTAGAATTTTCGACCTTGGATGTTCTATGGTCAAAAATTTATCTCGTGCTATTCTTGCTGTTTATAGACTTGCATTGTCATGGAGGAGAAAAATATTTTTCCTATTGATGAGTACAAGGTGCATTTTGACCAAACTTTTATGGACATGTTGCAGCTGCTGGATATATAAATGTACATTTAGAATTTCAATGTGTTTTAAGAGCTTTCAACGATGAACCCCCCACACACACACACAACCTTTGTTCAGCTTTTAGGGTCAGTTATGAAGATTTATCCTTGTCAATCCACTGACTTTAGCAGAGCCTGTGCTATCACTGCTCTCATTCTAGTTCAAGATTATCAGTTCTGTTTTAGAAAGATTTATCTTGACTCCTATTTCTTGAAATATGTGGTAAAGAATGATGAGTTTTTTTTTTTTTTTTTGGTTAAAGAATATTCTTATCTTAACTATGAATACCTATGTCATCAGCATATCTCTGGAAGAAAAACAGGAACTCTGGTTTCTATTAGTAGACATGTTTGGGATGTTTAAATGAACAAAGCACATTTCTTCATGGATAATGTTGTGGTAATATTTAAATACTTGAATGTCATTAGATTTGCAATTGCGAGTGTAAAAAATGTTAATTTCATAAAAAAGTTAAATGCAATGTCAATCATCATCTACTGTCTTCTTGATTCCTCTTTTTTTATTTTACTCACTCTTTAATGTTTTTCTTTTTCTTATTCTTTCACATTCAGTAACCCTTTGTGTCTGAGTGACTTTATTGCTTTGCATATGGGGGTGAAGTGATTAAAAAACAAATTGTTATATTCCGTGCTTATAGGAATATATACTTGAACAACACAGTGGATAAGATAAGTCAATCCAGTAGTGAGTGCTACTACTGGTGTAGAAGTCAAGTGACTTACCTACTAACATGTCTGCCTTCTTGTGTCTTATTGGAAAAGCCAGCCAGCTAATTTTACCTCATTTATAGGAGAGTACCTAATGCACCAGTTGGGTTGGTCCATTTTGCTAAAATAGACCTGCGCAACACATTTGCATGAGTGGTCTCTATTCACCCATATATCTCTCCATTAAATGACTCCGGTCAGTTTTTACTTGGGACTACACAATTCTAGTTGTGTGTCAGACCACTTGCAAGCTAATATTCTACAAATGGAAGGTTGGTAATTCTCATGTAGGTCTGAGTCATACTCAGCAGATCCCAGCTGGACTCCTGTAGTCCACTGCCTTACAGATATTTATAGGTAGTTACCACCTATAGTGCAGTCACTCATGGGGGTAACGGGTTATTCTATTACATCATACTTCTTTGTCAAATTTTTCAGTAATGCTAAATAAAATTCATATTGTTCGTCTATAATACTTCATCATGGAGTTTTCATTCTGACAAAAAAATTCTAAACTCAAAAAATGAACATAAGTAACCAATATCATATAATATAAATGCAAACAGAATGAAAACAGATAATTGCTGCATCAGCTTTTTATTTTTTATCCTTTACTGTCTCGTCCTGGTTAAGACATTAAACTACATCCGCATCCTGGGTAAGATGATAAACTATGCCCAGCAGCTAGGCCTCTGATCAGGAGGTTTTGAGGAGCATGGAACCACCTGTTAATTGCTGGTGTTCCAAGGTTTACCCTGACCTGGAGTGGTAGCACCTGTTAGGGTCCCAGCTATGGGCAAATAGTAAACCATTACCAGCAACAGTTTTTTGAATAAAATTATTATCAGCAATACAATTTTGAAGGAAAAATATCAGTAACAGATTTTTGACAAAACAAAATATTATCAGCAATAAAAAATTTTGCCGGCATTAAATAACCCATTGAGGTTTATATACCATAAAACAAAATAAACCAAACCAAACCTTTAATGTCAATGTTGAAAAGACATAAGGTAAATCAAGGCAAAATGTCCTGTGAACCAATAAATGAGCCAAGAAAATGTTACTTTCAGAGCCATTTGATAAAGGGAAACATGTTTCTCTAATGTGAAGCCTGTGCCTGTCTTTTGCTACAAAAATACTTAATTCGGTTGAACTTTAGATAAACACACACGGAATCCTTGGGGAGCTTTTGTGGAACCTTAGGGTTCCAGAGAACTCCAGTTGAGAAATGCTGACCTAGATGGATGAGCACTTGGCTTGTAGGCTTGGATGTGTGGGTGGTGTAATGGATAGTTGTTCGGAATTATTAATCAGAGAGTCGAGTTCCAATTCCAGCTGCTTTCATTATATTCATTTATGCACAAGTACCTTTGGGAAAGGCATGAATCCACCTATTTCCCCCCAGCTATAGGTTAATTAGTAAGACTTGAAACCACTTGTTCTCACCCAGCTATGGGTTAATTAATAAGGCTTGTATCACTAAATTATTATTATCTGAAAAAAAAACTTATAATGTAAAATATTTTCTGGGTTTAAATACCCTGTAAAGGGTTGATAAGCCATAGAAAACAAGTCAGTCAATCATGTTTCCCTGTTTTAGTTAATATTTTAATTTTCTTGATCGAGCTCTGACGAATGAAGAGTAATAACCGATTAGCTCATTATATTGTATTTTTGTTTCCTTTTCTTTTCATTTCTTTCTCCTCACAGATGAAGAAGAGACTTGAAGCAACAGAAATGTGGTTCTACAGAAGCATGCTGAGAATACCATGGACCGAATATATGAGCAACGACAAAATTTTAAAGAAAATGGAAACAAAAAGGACACTTATATTTAACATCAGAAACAGTTGAAATTTCTAGGAAATACAATGTGAGGAAAGAGAGCTTAGAAAATTTGATACTCACAGGACAGATTGAAGGCAAGAGGGAGAGAGGAAACATGCAACCTACCTGGCAAGCTTAAGTGAATGTCAGAGCAGGATTTGGGGGAGATAGCAAAAACATAAAAGTTATTAAGAGCTATAAGTGACAGGAAATTGTGAAGAAGAAGATTGCCAACTAGTGTTGTTGTTTTTGTTGTCTTCCTCTTATCTTTGTTATTGCATTAATATTATTTATTTTGGTTGTTAATACTCTTCCTATTCCTGTTTATAATACATAAAAGAAAAACTGTCTTTTTTTGTCTTAATCCTTTCACCTCGAATAAGGCAATAAAGCCACTAAGACACAAGGGGGTTACTAAGTGTGAAAGAATAAAAAAAGAGAAACATTGAGGAGAGAGAAGAACAGAAGAGAAATCCAGAAGACAGTAGATAAGGATTGACATTGCATTTAAAGATCAAAGTTGACTGGAAAGCAAGAATCCAGAAGAGAATTCCACAGGTGAGAAGTGCAAGAAAAGAAACTGTTAGCACATAACTCATGGATACATCTAGTCAATTCAACTGTAAACTGATGAGAGCTTGTTGCCAATCTACTACCACACTTAAATTCACAAAGTCTAGGTACTATTCTAATAACTATGGATGATCCAACTGGAAAGCAATTATCCAGAATGTTGACATTAATTGGTATCAGACCCAAGGAAGGTGTCAATTTTCAGAAAAAGATGCTGGAAAAATGGTCAGTTCCTTGCATCCCTCCAGAAAGTACTTGACTCCACCTGCAATGTTCTGTCTCTACAAGAACCAGATCAGACCAAAAATGGAGTATTGTTGCCATATCTGGGCTGGGGCTGACCAATCCTCACTTTTCAGCCTTGACAGAGTTCAAAAGTATTTACATGTCCTTGTTGGATGATGACTTATTTTCCACTCTACAACCTCTTTCCCCACAGAAGCAATGTTGCTACTCTATTGCTATTTCCCTGGCAAATAATCTTACTAGATACATTCCTTATTTTCACCAGTTCAGACCCTTACTGCTAATAACTGCCATAACATGTTCATAGGGTCAAATCATTTTCATTCCCTTCGTATTCCATTAGGAAGAAACAAGTTCCATTGGAACATCTTCTTCCCAAGAGCTGCTGCTTTGTGGAACATACTCTCAAGAGGATACTCTCCTGATCACTACAATCATAACTTTTTCAAATCCAGGGTCAGCTATTATTGATCCTACATAAACTCATAATCTATAATTGCTATGTCCATAAAACAACACCATTCAATAAATTTGAGTGACTCTTAGGCTTAGTACAGTGTTACAACCTAGGGAAGGTTACTGACTAGAATAATCACATGACGGTTGGTAATGAACAATAATATTTAGGACAAGAACAACACATATAAGATTCGCCAGCGGCGCGTAGAAGTAGTAGTCAACTGCTAGAAGTGAGTCAAATGAATTCCACAATGAATCTCCAACTGCAGGATATCTACCAACCGCCCTATGCAGTCTGGTGTGGCACAAGGCCGAATTTAATGTAGGGTATCCGAGCCTGTAGGCTCAGCCAAAAATTCCCCATAGACCCTGTATAAAACGGGGTCAGGTAGCTGTTTCCCGAAATGAGACTCTGCCCTTCGTCATAGCCTCGTCTGGGCATCCTCTTTACCCAGAGGCAGAGAGTTTGACCAGCACAACTGGAGACAAATCTCCAACTGCAGACCAACATACAGTATTTACTACTGTATTTATGTGAATGGGGACATACCCATTATTGTCTGTAGGTATGCTACAATATATAGTACAAAAAGCATCTAGTTATTTGCATTTTTCATTAGATTACAATGATCTTTTTATTCACAGTTTTGCTTTTAGTACTTTCAGTTAACTGCAGGAATAAACAATTTATAAGTTTTACTTAAGAATGTTCCTAAAGCACAAGAGAATTGGTGCTGACAATTTGGAAGTGTCAAAGAGAAGCCATAAAGTGTTTTCTTTAAATGAAAAGGTGAAAGTTATTGACTTAACACCTTCAGCATGGACATTTTTTTCCAATGATGTGTGTAGTCTAAGAATAGAACAATGGAGATAAGCCAGAGACTAAACAGGTGGAGATTAGTCATAGCAGAGGAAAAAATGAAGACAAGGTGCGAATTTCAACAAGAGAGACATCATTTAATCAATGTTATTTATCACTTAAATAAAAATAACAAAACTGCTGCTAAACATCTATCAGCATTAGATGTGTTCATAAGAAAAAAATAACATACACTGGGGTCCATATGAATGAATCATTTATCGTACAACTTCTTTATGCAATATGTTATAATAATTCTGTTTTATTATTATTTATTGTTGTCAATCTATTATGGTGCCTAAGATTTATAATAAGAATGATTCTTCTATCCCTCACATCTTTGAAACCGAATAAAACATATTGGTAGCATTTCAAAGGAACCTCAATATGGAATTACTATTACTCTCATCCAGCACACTTTAGAAATATTACTACTTCTACAAAATACAGCTGGGAACATAAAACATAAAAAATATATTAACAACAAATGTGTTGAATTGGCTGGAAGTTCTTCGGACAGTAATCACTACAAACACTATCTGACGTCTCAAAAAAGATAAGCTGTAAGAACATTAGAAAAACTGGATAAAAGACTTATAAAATTTTCCTTGATCATCACATTCAAGGAAACATGTATAAAAAAAGTTTGTTTCTCAAATATATATATATATATATATATATATATATATATATATATATATATATATGTGTGTGTGTGTGTGTGTGTGTGACTATTTAGGCAGAAATCCTTCTTTCATGCACATTTCACTGAATATGACAGACAAGGTGCTTTGATTTAGATTTTTATGCAATTTCTCATGTGATCTAATAATTTTAATAATTTGTGAGAAATTGTATAAAAAGACTAAATCAAAGCACCTTGTCTGTCATATTCAAAGAAATGTGCCTATTATATATATATATATATATGTAAAATCTTAGTGAGTCAGAAACTACCTACCAAGGTTTCACCTAACGGATCTTCAGGGTGCACTGGAAGACAATTCCATAAGCAAATAGTGTGAGAAAAGAAACTCTTTGCACAGAACTCATGATTACATCTAGCCAATTCAACTGTAAATTGACAAGACCTTTTCTGCCCTGAAGATGCATTTAGGTGAAACTTTGGTAGGTAGTTTCTTGCTTGCTAGGATTATTTATACTCTGCTCCACTTAGTGTATTGAGCATTTTATGACTTTTTGTATTTTACTCAATTGGTTTTTTTTCTTTTGGCTAGGCATTATGGTGTTGGATGATATTTTTGACTAACTTGCATGTTTTTAGTCTTCTTTTCCAAATTTTTGCCCCAGATACCAGTTTGTTTAAATATATTTTTATTTGTAAATTGCACTATCTGGATCTTTTTTATACCAGTCAAGTATAGATTTTAAAATAAGCATTATATATATATATATATATATATATATATAAAGAAATATAGTCTTAAGGTGTGCTATATTTATGTAATAAAGTGCTCAATATCAGAGATAGAGCGTGTGTAAATATAAAAGTGAACATAGAAGTCAATACTTAGAGGCGACAGTCTGTTTCATGCTATATGCAATCGTCAGGCCACATATGCTGTTATTTTTCTCGGCTATTTATATATATACGGGTCAGTGGTGCATTGTGGGTATTCTATTATGGCGGTTATTTTACCGGAAGTCATTTGTTTATTTATTTGGGTCAAATTATTTTGCTTGTTTTTATTTTTTATTTTTTTGTTTCTTATTTTATTTATTTATTAACGTAGATATATACAAATATCCGAGAAAAATAATAGCATATGTGGCCTGACGATTCCATATAGCATGAAACAGACTGTCGCCTCTAAGTGTTGACTTCTATGTTCACTTTTATATATATATATATATATACACACTGATGAAAATCCAAAAGTATATATAGGATCTACCCAAAATAGTTTTAAAACCCGATATTATAACCATCTTAGTAGTTTTAATAATGAACGATACAAACATAACACCACGTTATCCACTTACGTATGGAAAATTAAACATGACTATAATAAGGACCCCATTTTGAAATGGGAAATATTAAAGAAATGTCATAAGTATAAATGTTATAGAGTAGTTTCCCAGTGGAGGCTTGTATTTCACTAAGTCGGTCCTAAAAAGGTTCAACGTACAAAACGTTAGGAACTTGATATAATAGTTAATGACGCAGCAATCTAGTTGTGGTGGTTGATACTTTAATGTCCGACATTGACTGACTGACCAACTCTCTGAGCTCACTGGCGACTGCTACTACTACTACTACTTATTATATGTAGGAGAGTCTATTAACAATAGAATAGGTATGTTCCAGTATAACAATAAAGCAGGTAATAAATTTTGTCCTCTATTTATAGAGGAAAAGTTAGCTATTGCTTTGTATAAAGAAACCAACAATTTGCTTAATCTAAAATCTGAAATCTTGAGTAAGTGTAGACATAGGAAATGCTGGTTACTAGAATAGTTTTGGTTTTCTTTTTTCTTTTTTTTTTTTTTGTTATTGAATAAATATAATTTTACCCCTCCCATTGTTTTGTTACTGTTTATTCTTTATTTTTTATTGGTCACGTTTTTATGTTGTAGGCTATTTGTATTCTGTTCTATTGTTACCTCTTTGGCAAGTGTACCCTGACGATTCATGTAGGTGAAACCTAGGTAGGTTTGCCTGGCTCTTTAGGTTCATAGATTTGCTCTACTTAGTATATTGAGCACTTTGCTTAGTTAGTTTTACTTTACTAGTGTTGAAAACATGATTAAGAGGCATCACTGTCACCAGAATGAAAGGGGGACAACTCATATCGAGTTATACTTATTATAAAACCCAGGTTGTTTGTGTGTGTGTGTGTGTGTTCCTTTATATATGGGATTATAAACAATTGTCTTGTAAATGGAATTTTTAAAGCATTCTGAATGTAAAAATAAAGAAAAAAGTGTGCAAGACAATAAGAAACACTACCTGCTAAAAAAAAAGTGAAGTTTCATTGAAATCGGTTGAAAAATGTAGGAAATCCAATCCCATATATAAAGGAACACACACACAAACAACCTGGGTTTTATAATAAGTATAACTCGATATGAGTTGTCCCCCTTTCATTCTGGTGACAGTGATGCCTCTTAATCATGTTTTCAAATTGATTTTGTGCAAAAACAATTGTGTTCTTCCAATTTTTGGTGCTGTCAGAACCACCGCACGGTAATTTTACATAGTCCTGTGAAGTTTTGTTGAAATCGGTTGAAAAATGTAGGAAATCCGATCCCATATATAAACGAGCAGACATACACACACACAACCTGGATTTTATAATAAGTATGATGTTGTAGATTCAGCCTTTTTTGGTGTTTATTTGTTTTTTTCATTGATGGTTTCTTAAAGGAGTGCTTAGATATGACTGGGTTGTATTTTTAATCCTATAGTTTTATACGTGTCCGAAATTTATTTGATTTGCTAATAGATTTTTTATGGTATTGCGGATATTTGTTTTTATTTATATATATATATATATATATATGAGGGACGGTGGAGTAATGGATAGTGGCTTGGATTGAGGAATCGCAGAGGCGAGTTCAAATTCCAGTCGAATCCATTACATTTCACTTATGTGCTAATACCCTTGGGAAAGGTGTGAATCATCTTCTTCTCCCTCCAGCTATGGGTAAAATAGCAGGACAGACTGGGTTCTATAGCCTTGGATAGCAACTGGTCTAGAAGGACAACTCTGAATTCAAAACCTGCAGAGGGTCGTTTGGGGACCTTGTGGCACTTAGTGCACCAGGTCTCTGTATTCGGCCCTTCAAAAAGTGTGGCTGGTCTTGCACGAAACTTCCATCACTATAATCAAATCTCATGTGCCGGTGTCGGGCTGTTGGTTTCCTGGAAACTGATCTGCTTGACCCTCATACATCAAGTTCAACGGGAGAGTCGACTATATATGTATATATATATATATTTTAGGATTGGGCACCCCAAGGTGGTGTAATGGTTAGCAAGCTTGTCTCGCTAGCACAATTACGAATGAGTAGAGAGTTCGATCCTCACTGAGTACTCCATACTAAGCTACGTTTGGAAAATTGCTATATATTTTAGGATTTGATTTCTGTTGTAATTTTTTTTATGTATTTATCTAGAACATCAATCAATAATAAAGCGTTCAGAAATTATTTAGCCTCGATTGCCTGAAGATATCAAAAGGTTGAAACCAAGGTAGCTTGAATGGTTGATCATCTAATTTTATATATATATATATATATATATATATATATATATATATATATGTGTTTGGGAAATTGGATGACAAAGTGGAAAAAGTTTACTTGTGATGTGTTTCATCCTTCAGGACTTCATCAGACTGAATCTGTTATGTTGCTAGGACTACACATGTGCACAACAGAGGGATGCTGGGAATTTAAAAAATTTTTTTTTATCTAGACAAATTTATTTAGAGCCTTTTTTCTTTTTCTTTTCATCACTTTTTTAAGTAGGTATTCCACACTGTGATATTAGAAAATCTGCCAGGAATGGTGAAATGTTGTAAGAGTCAGGGTGCAAATTTACTGTAGAGGATCTTGCAATTAAGGCACTCTCCAGACATTTACATTGTAGTGAATTATTTTCTCCTTTGATCAGAGTAGAATTTTTTAAGTCAAAATTGTTGCCAGTCTTGTTACAGTGGTCAACCAACACATTTGAAATATTATTATGTAAATGTCCCTTTTGTGTTCATATAATCTTTTATATAGTTTCCTTGAGGTTTCTACTATGTATTTTTTGTGAAAAATATTACAGGTGATGGAGTAAACTCCAACTTCAGGTTTTAGCTTATTGTTTTGTTTAGTATTGGCAAAGTCTTTTATTGTTTTGAGTGTAGTAGTAATAAATTTTATATTGAGTTTAGATAAATTCTTTAGATTGTATATGTGATAGAATAGATAAGGAAGCAGGATAATATATTTTTTTGATTCATTGGGTTTATTGGGGGTGGGCCATTTTTTTGTTCAGGAAAATTTTATGGGTTTCTTGTTTTGCATTGAATATAAAATAATTAGAATCTTTGAGATCTTTGAAAGTGTTTTCAATGTATTTCTTCTCTTTGTGTAAATAATCCAAGCTGCATATTCTTAGTCCTATTAGGAAGAATCCAATGATTATGCCAGATTTTATTTTGTTGTTATGATGAGAATATAAATTTATGAGGTCATTTTTGTGGATTGATTCCCAGTGGACACCTTTAAACTGTTGTTGACGCAGTGTAGCTCGATATCTAAGAAGGATAAGGGATTGTGTTCTTCCATTTCATATGTAAATTCTATTATGTGTTTGACTTTGTTTAGTTGATCTACTAGGTCAGGTAAATCAGTATCACAAGGATATATAAGTAGAACATCATCAATATAACGTTGATTGTATGGGTAAAATATTTTGGAAAGGGCTGGATTCAAGGAATTCTAAGAGAATACATGAATTATTTTCCACCCTGTAATCCCTTTCCTAACCTCTTACCACTCTCTCACCATTTCCATGGCAAGTGTTTTGATGAGTTACATTCCTTGGTTCCATCAGCTCTGAGCTTTGCAGCTGGAACCTATAATGTCACATACTCAAGGATGAATCATTCTCATTCTCTTTATATTTCATCATGTTAGAAAGAAATAAGGGCCACTAGGACAGCTTCTTACCAAGAACTGCTGCTTTATGGAACAGACTCCTGGCAGTATGCTTTCCCAGTCATTATAATCTCCACCTCATCAAGTCTAGGCTTAGACGTTATGTCATATTCACTATATTGGTTTGGTACTCTACTGTATAACCTCATGAAATTTACTTCTTTCCTTTGATGCTCATACAACATACAACCCCACACTACAACCCTCTACCTTGAGTTTCACTTGAGCCTTGTATTACGTGAATATTAGTATATAAAAAAATTACATTTCATGCTTTTTTCCCACTGCTCAAAATGCGAACTGTATGACTCTATTAATGATGCTATGATGTCCTCAAAAGACCTTTTCTGGTATATATATATATATATATATATATAATTATTTATTTAAAAATTTGGAATCATATTTTTAAATAAATAATTATATTTATGCTCTACTGCATGTTGGAATCATATTTTTAAATAAATAATTATATTTATGCTCTACTTTTGTATCGAGCACTATTTTTAAAAAATAACAAAAATACTAAAGAACTTTGGATTATTTACCTAACCAGTTCTTTCCTATTTTCTATATATTTTCACACACACACACACATATATATATATATATATATATATATATGGTCGAGTAGTTAGTATGTTCGCTTTCTGACCATGAGACCCGGGTTCGAATCTCACCATGGTCGATTTGTCAGGAAGGAGATTCCTGATGTTATCAGAATGGATCAACCCAGTGTGCGACAACTTTGGAAAGTGCCTGAAAACCATCCCACGAGTTGACCCAAGCATTGTGAATGAAATTGGGTAGATGGAACTCTTGAGGGCCATCAATAGCTGTGCTAGCACAAAGCCACAAGTTATCATGGCCAAAGGTTTGAGCATCCTGGCCTTGTTCAAATAGTTGATCATGCTAGATAACATGCTCTTCTTCAGAAACTGTAACTGTAGCCTAGTTGCAGTATAAACCACAGGTGGGCTCTGTGGGTGTTGAACAAACACAAATGTGCCTGAGCGAGCGTCTGCAGTAGGGATTGTTTCGCTGCCTTAGTAGACGGGTATTCTTGAAAATGAGTGGCCAGCTATTATATATATATGTAATAATAATAATATTATTAATGTTACATAATTCTTAAATTATATTCATTTCATATTTTGCTTTGATAAAGTCCACATTGGATGAAACCCATCAGCAATTACCAGTTTTCCTATTGTCATTTTTATTCACAAATATTGTCTTCTCTACTGGTTAAATCAAAGAAATTTTCATATATATTATATATATATATATATATATATATATATATATATAATAATGAAAAAGTTAATTGTTAGAGATGAATTAGACTTGGAAACAGTAGTAATAAAAAGTTCTAAATACACATATAAAACGATAAAAATTTAACATGTAGAGCTTTTAAGTATAGAAAATTAAGAAATCAGTCGATTCTGCTACTTTGGTTTCAACTTTTCAGTACATTACATTTGCCGGCCTGAATGTTTGAGAAATTTCATAGAAAATATGCGTTCACCAACAGGAATTGAATCATCATTTCCTATATAGAAACCATCATTTGATCTGCTTCATTCAGCTACAGAGAAGCATCTGGTTACCAAAGTCTGAATTACTGTTTATAAATTTTCTTGAACATTCAGGCCAGTAAATGTAATTAGTTTTGTTTCATCTTCAGGTGAATTTTGGATTCCAAAATTCACTTGAAGATGAAACAGAACTAATGCTTTTAATTTAATTATATAATTAAATTTGAAGTTTTTAGCTTTGGTTTTTGAAACATGGTAATTCCTGTGTAGCGAAGGAACCATATTTTTTAAATCAATTAATTTATGTATCTATATGCATGTGTGTGATTGTAACATTATCGTGATTTCCATGCATTTATGTGAGCTCATATTTTACCTATTTCTGTACTTTGTCTATAAGTGCCTCTGTGTGTGTGTGTGTGTGTGTGTGTAACAGTGAGTAACATCTTGAGCTCTTCAAGTCTAGGGTTAACTGTTACCATTCTTACATAACACACACTCTTTTTTTTCTCTTATGCTCATACAAGACCACACCATTACCCTCTAACTTGAGTGTTTCTAAGGCCTTTTATTAGAACATTAGATTAAAATATCCTTATGATACACTAATAATTTGATACACCATATAATTTGATACACCATATAAAAAATGTTTTTGATACACCATAATAGAAAAAAAATATGTTTATTATTTATTATAATGGCCCAAAATCCGAATGACCACAAAACTATTTGAAATAACTTATTTTAATATTTACTTTTCAGAAAGTCCTTACTTTTTGTTAGACTACAGTGTTAGTGAAATAATGAAGTCATCCCTTGCTCTTATGTTATTTGCAGGTATATGTGTATAAGTAGAAACCTTGAAACACTGATTCTCATATGATCACTGAAGTTAAGCTATGTCAAGCCTGGTCAGTACCTAGATGGGTGACCATTTAGGAATACCAGGATTGTAAGCTTGGATATGTGAGTATTATAATGTATAATGGCTCAGAATTAGGAATCAGAGAGCTATTTCTCCAATTCCAGTTAGGTCTGTTATATAAATTTATGTGCAAACACCCTTGGGGAATGTATGAATCTACCACTTCTCCTCCCAGCTATGTGTTAATTAGTAGGACTTGTATCATTAAATCCATATCTCCTTAAAATTCTTACAATCTGAAAATATTTTCTGGCTTTAAATAACCTGCAAAAGGTCAATAAGCCATAAAAGCAAATCAATCAATGAATCAAACACACACAAAGACACTCATACACAAAAAAATTGCCTGGAACATGAGAATACTTTTTACGAAAGAAAAAACTTGAAGAATTTTCAAAATAGAAAAAAAAAAAAATTACCATTTTTTACGAGCTGAATTTTTTCCTTTTTCTTCCCAGTCAATTAATTAAAGAAAACTACTCACCAACATGTGTGACTACCTTCATAAGCTTGTAAAATCCCAATGTTGTCATATATCTCCTGATTACAAATGCTGTCCGCATAAAACTTACCTGTAAGTAAATAAATGAAAAATACATTTAAGGAAAAAAGGGAAACAATATATATATATATATATATATTAGGTTGGTGCAAAAATAATGTCGGTTTTTGACGTTAAAAATTACATCAAAAACCGACATTATTTTTGCACCAACCTTATATATATATATATATATATATATATATATATATATAGTACAGGTAATAAATCCATTGTATATAATCCAAGTGGATCATAATAATATAAAATATTAAAACTGATCCACAAAAAGAGCTCAATGTATTTATTATAACAGAGCATATAAATTACACAACAGACAAATTCAAAATTGCCTCATGAGTATAGTCTATTTCGACTAATGCTGAGTACGTTAGTCTTATTCAGCCCAGATCTGTGTTGAATAAGACTGATATACTCGGCATCAGCTGAAACAGACTATACTCATGAGGTAATTTTGGATTTCTTTGTTGTGTAATATATATATAAGACTTAAGAATACAAAAGTTCAAAAGTAAAGCAGATATTTTCATTAAAAATGGAGCATTGATAATATAGAAAAACTAATGACTTAACTGCAAATATCAAATAGAGGAAACAGTATCAAAAATTGATATTTACAGTTAAGTAATTAATTTTATATATATATATATATATATATATATATATAATTATTTATTTAAAAATATGATATGATATGATTTAAATAAATAATTATATTTATGCTCTACTTTTGTATCAAGCACTATTTTTAAAAAATAATAACAAAAATACTAAAGAACTTTGGATTATTTACCTAACGAATTCTTTCCTATTTTCTATATATTTTTCACACACACACACACATATATATATATATATATATATATATAAATTTAAATCTGTTTGTATCTAGTTATCTATGTGTGCATGCATCTCTATTTTGTCAATCTGATTATCTGAGACTAAGAGAAAGTTTATATATAATACACATGGTCACCTCATCTCAGAGATCTAGACAGATCCCGAAGAAGGTTGGAGCATACAATAGCCAAAATGTCGCAAATATGAGAATAAAAATGAATACAACAGTCTGAACAACGTAAATAGCATAAATAGTTACAATACCATATCTGAGAAATATAGACAGTCCTTTTGTGTACCTTATATAAAAAATGAAGTATGATAACATATAAAAAAATATATAAAGTGATTTTAAAAGATTTCAAAACATTTCTTTGAAAAATGAAAGAAACTTTGAGAAGATAATAAAAAATTTGAAAATGGTTGATCTTTTAAAAAAAAATGTGCACCCAGCTAATTGTAAGGGAGCTTTGGCAATTTCAAACTCTCAATGTTACGGGGACTTTTTTTTTTATTACTTATCTTTTATAGAACACAGATCTATTAACAGATTTATAGTCCTTTTTACATATGCTTCACAGGTGGCAGCCAAACATTGATTTCCCTTCTGAGTCTTTACTCTGCCTTTGGGATGACATTTTTGTGTCACTTTGACTTCTTTGGTTGAAACCTTTGGCTCTTTGAAAATTTAATCTTCTTCCTTGGAAATCTGATTAACTTTTTCATCGAATTTTGAATATCTTCTGAAGTTTATCTGCCACCTGTTTTCTTTATATAAAATTGAAAGGGCTCCAGATAAATCTTAACTTTCAATTTATGTTGGTGTAAGTCTACACTTTTGATTGGATAATAAATAGCACTGGTAATATTTTCTAGAATTTAAATAATGAATTTGGCTCAATGCACTTTGACCAAAATATTTTTGGTGGTCATTTCACAGTCAATTCTAAAAATAAAATTTTTTTTACTAACAGAAATATAATTTTTATAAACCATCTAGTATTCTTATTAGTTCCTTATTATTATAAATGTTAAAACTACCGATGTTACGGGGACTTTTTATAGTTTTTCTTTTATAGAATACAGTTGTATTAACAGGCTTATGTCCCTTTTTGCAAATTCTTCTCAAGAGGCAGCCAAACATTGATTTCCCTTCTGGGTCGTTATTTTGCCTTTGGGATGAAACTTTTCTGTCACTTTGATTTCTTCTTTGGTTGAAACATTCAGTTCTTTGAAAATTTGATCTTCTTCCTTAAAAATCTAATTATCTTCTTCCCTCAAATCGGATAATAAATAAAAAATTGTACAGACTTTTTTAATTTCTCATAGATATAATGTGGCTTCCCTCTGTCTTTTCTACAAATATTTTCATGGTAACAGTTCTGATGAACTATCTTCCCTGATGCCCAGACTATATGAATTTACATGTGCTACTAGATTGGCATCTAGGTCCCACCCTCTTACTGTTGAAATACTTAAATGCAATGACCATTTCGACTCCAACAGTTTCTTTTTTCATGCTTCCCAACAGTGGAACACCCTTCCTCTTACTTGCTTCCCTGATAACTATAATCTTCAAAAATTTAAATGCAATGTCAATCGCCATATTCTGTTGCCTTGATCCCTGTTCTTCTTTTATCCTTCTCTCAATCCCCACCTCTATACACAGTCTTTTCCCTGACTTTCACTCTCTCTTAACCCCCTGCATACTAGTGGCACTCTCACCTTGCTTGGGGTGTAATGCTTAAAACAAAACAAAAAAAAAACATTACTTACATGTATATATTCCTGAAGATCAATTTATTATCTACATGTATATATTTCTATAAATTCCTTACTTACATGTATATATTCCTATAAATGAATTCCTTGCTTACATGTATATATTCCTATAAATTACTGACATGTATATATTCCTATAAATGAATTCCTTGCTTACATGTATATATTCCTATAAATTACTGACATGTATATATTCCTATAAATGAATTCCTTGCTTACATGTATATATTCCTATAAATTACTGACATGTATATATTCCTATAAATGAATTCCTTACT
Organism: Acanthosepion lycidas; assembly: GCA_963932145.1. NCBI lineage: Eukaryota > Metazoa > Mollusca > Cephalopoda > Sepiida > Sepiidae > Acanthosepion > Acanthosepion lycidas. Next base: position 55,163,834 of record OZ010604.1, read on the forward strand.
TACATGTATATATTCCTATAAATTACTGACATGTATATATTCCTATAAATAAGCAGTAGGAATTACAGCCCCTCTTATTGTTTTGATACAGATGAAAAATGCATTACCTATAAAAAAAAAATCAACTCCTTTTCTTGTTTGCTAATTAAATATTGATTTCTTGCAAGTATACTTTTCAAAGATTCCTTCATCTTTGATATTTTAACATCATTCGATGGACAGTGTTATATTGAGATATGTAAATATAAATTAAGACATAATCAATATTTGATTAACAAACGGGAAACGTGGCTGGTGTTTAATAACGATAATGGAATTAATTGCCCCCCTTTGAAATCAGGTCAGAATAATAAATCGGAAAGCTCTCTAGAATATGTGTAACGTGAAAAGGCTGTATATAGTAGTTTCACAAATTGTTAAAGAAGATTTGAGATATCCCTAAATTATCTATATATTTTAAGGCAATGATTCTTCAGGATACCAGTGGTCATGGCTCTCTGCAACTTCCTTTTTTTATTATCTGTGTATAGACATGACTTCTTGTTCTGTAGATTTCAGCTGCATTCACCATTATTTTTTCATTATCCTCTTCCTAAACTGGCTGTCACGTAATGTAAGAAAGCCCAGTCTACCCTGCTATTTAATCCATAAGTGGGGTGAGAAGAGATAGATTTATACCTTTTCTAAGGGTATTAGTTCAAAAGTGAATGTAACAGATTAATCTGGAACTTGAACCTAACTTGTTGATTATGTTTTCTGCATGAACAACTATCCACACAAAATTGTTCCACAGGACAATAGCCTTGTGGAATAAAGTGTTTATTTATGAATTTGGTGTCATGGTAACTGGTTCAGTCCCTGGGTTGGGTAGTGTATAATTGGACTCAGTGTTAATGGGGTGACCAATAACTGAGCGGTATTAAATATAGACAACATAGACATAGGCAGTGGAATGAGAACAATATACCTTCTTTGATTAAATAAAGTGTTCAGTTCAAAATTGCCTGTAGGTTACCTGAATTGATAAACACCGGATGAAAAGTCACAGGTCACAATGATAACAATGACTGCAATAACAACAACAAATATGTGGACAATATTCCACATGAAAATAATGTAAATAACCATTATACTTGTAAAGATGGCCTTACCCTTGTTGAGAGACAAAACAAGAACTGGAGGTAAAATATGGTTGAGATAAGTAAAAGAGTTTTCTTTATTTTTTGTGATTTACAAGATTCAATTGTTTTCTCATTCTGAGGTATCACTTATCAGTTGTTTGTTTTGTTCTGTTTTATGCCATATCAACACCTCAATGGGTTATTTAATGCCAACAAAATCTTTATTGCTGGTAATATGTTTTTCTTCAAAAATATATTTCTGGGAATATTTTTCCTTGAAGAAATCTATAGCTGGTAATATTTTTTTTCAAAAAATGTATAGCTTTTTGCATTATTCGGACTATTGTCCTCATCTTTGTCACCATATTTATTACAACGTTTCGGCCGTTGTATACACCAGTCTTCTTCAAGTGGTTGGAATGTCGAACTGAACCCTTTATTTTGCTCACTGAGGTAGACTGTTCTAGTTCCACGTGCCACAGTCTACCCAAGTGAGCGAAATAAAGGGGTCTGTTCAACATTCCAACCACCTGAAGAAGGCTGGAGCATAAAACGTCCGAAACGTTGTAATAAATATGGCGACAAAGATGAGGACAATAGTCCAAATAATGTAAACAATGTACATAATACCTCATCTCAGAAATATAGACGGATACCAAATGTATAGCTGTTTGTATTGCTGGTATTTTTTTTAAAGTATTGCTGATAATAATTTTTCCTTCAAAAATTATTACTGGTAATAATTTTATTATTATTATTATTATTACAAAGTATTACTGGTATTAAAGTTTGGGGTTAACTATTTGCCCATAGCTGGGACCCTAACAGGTGCTACTACCACGGGTCAGGGTGGACCTGGGAACACTTGCAATTAAGAGGTGGTTCCACGCTCCTCAAAACCTCCTGATCAGAGGTCTTGCTGTTGGACGTAGTTTATTGTCTTACTCAGGACATGGATGTAGTTCATCATCATACCCAGGACGGCCTATCATTTGTGAGAGGCTGAGAGTCTGTTTGGGGTATAAAACAAGGTAGTAGTCGAGATAGACATGTAGGAAGAAATCACACATATCTAGTTGAGTGAGATAGTCTCCTGGGAGAAAATCAACACATAGTTGACAATTAGCCTCTACTGCTAGCTGAAGACATTGCTGTCGATAGAATCACTTTGACATCACTGCTGATGGTCTGGGTAGTCATGTAGTCTGCATTTGGTTAAGCTTGCCCACCTACCGTGGTGGTCCATCGCTAATGCTAGCATAGTTGGATTTGCCTTCATGGGAGAAATCGACATAAGCTTTATAGTGAGATAGTTGATCAGAAATGGCTGTTGCAAAAATGGTTTGGGTCTTTTTCTGATTAGTCAGAAAAGATGTTTTATGACCCTGGCATTTTTGGACAGCATTCTGGAAGTGGATGCATGGAGCCAGATGAAATTAAAGTCGGTTTTTGTGAATGTCGAAGTGAACACTTCCGTTTGAGTTAAGGAATTGTAGTTTCAACCAGGTACGACATACTGCTCTGCTATTTAACCCAGAACTAGGAGGAGGAAAGATGGATTTATATGCCTTTTTCAAGAGCTTGAGTGTGAAAGTGAATGCAACAGACTAGGCTGGATCTTGAACTCGGCACATTGATTCCTCCTTCTGCGCCAATAATGTCAATGTTACTTGCACATCGAAATTAAATTCATCATCCCCTTGACTTTTATGATTTTAGTGGGGATCTGAGTGCAGAAGCCACACTAAATATGCTCCACAATGACCTATCAATGGCAGCCGTCAGCAATTCTGGTATAGTCATACTCAGAAATTAAATAATGTAGAGTAAAAATAAAAGAACAGCCACTGTAACTGACCACTGGTTTCAATAGAAAAGGTTCACGCTTCATACTGGTGTTACCTTTTTAGGAAATAGACCAGTGAAAACTAGAAACAAATAGCAAGTATATCTCTCAGAAGGGGAAATGGACGAACGGAATATATTTCCAAGAAATACACAAACAACGATAACACTTTTCAAACAGAAACAATAACAATTTGGAATAAATTCAAAGGAATGATAAAAGAACACATGGTGTCTTGGGGAAGAATTTCAGACAGTAGAGATCCTAATTACCATGCTGCCTCTTTGACAAGCAGTAGCTAAAGAACACATGGTAGTTTCCTTACACTAAAGGTGTCATGTTGCTGCAGACTCACAGAAATCACAGCTGAACACGTACAGGCTGTGATGAATAAAGTGTCATCTATATTACGCAAAAGTGAAAATAACACTGACATCTCATTTTAACATATATTTACCAAAATTACACAAAGACATTTTGAAATTCTAAAGCAGAAATTTATTCAATAAAATCTTCATTTGCTTCAACCACAGCCTCCAGACAACTTCAGAATCTCCTGCAACTTTTCTGAACGGTCTCCTTGTTTAAGTTGGTGAATGCTACCATAATCCTTGCCTTCAGTTCAATTTTGGTGCTACAAGGAGTTTTGGTATGGTTTGAATGAATTTTCCACACACTTTATGTTCCATAAATCATTTACAGAAATAACATTGTAGTGCCACGCCTACATTTTCTCCAATTCTAATTGGTCAATAAATACATACTTAAAAATAACAGGACAATTTAGCTATCGCATTCCACCATAGTAAATTTGTTCCTACACTTTGTTCAAAACAAGCTTTGCTACAAAATCGCTGATTCGTCCATTTTCTGTCCAATCGGATATTTTTCATGTATATTCAAAAATGTACTATAGCGTCTCTGCTGGGAGCCACCCCAGATAGTATAAATATTGGATGCATTCCAAAAAACCAGTAGTAGTAATTTCAGAACCACAGTCGAGGTACCCAAAGACAATAGTTCTCATTTACTCGCTCGTGTATTACATCCTACTCACTCCGCACGTACATACACACTACAGAACTTTATGTGACACACCACCAGTTCTCAGTGGACACACCAAGTTAAATCAACTCTGTAAGTTGCAACTACTGAACAATTTTCTGAAAGAAATATTCTATTTTCAACATTGAACTCTGAACATTTACTCAGACAAATCTTCTTTAAGACATTTCCTTACAGTCAAGGGGAAGCTACTTTTTTATTCCTTTTTCACTCATATTGCAACTACTTTGTATTATTGTTGAATTTAATATACATATTTCTTCGTTAAACAAAATTGGTTCTCATTGTTTTTTTTCCTTGATGTTTTAAGTATTATGTATGAATGTTGATTACCTTCTCAACACGCAGCCGCATTATCTATTTGACCCATTCAACATTGGTGACCACAACACAGCAGTACATTCTATAATTGATCAACCTGACGTACTAATCAACACTTTACAACATCTTTGTGGTTTTTCTGTCGATGACTGTAAAACAGTTTCAAAAAACACCCCTCAAATTAAAGTATATACAAGATATAAAAAGGGATGTATGAAACAGACCCCCACAAAAACATATTTCCACAAAGTTTTCTAATGAAATAGTCAATTCAGTATGCAATCCATTCATTTTTCAAACAGAAATAATAACAATTTGAAACACACTCAAAAGAATGATAAAAGGATACATGGCATCTTGGGGGAGAATTTCTGACAAGAGAGATGATAATTACCATGTTGCCTCTAAAGAACACATGGTAATTTCCTTACACCTAAGGTGTCATGTTGTTGCAGACTCACAGAAATCACAGCTAAACACAAGTAAGTCTATTTTTATATTTTTACAAAACATTAAAAATTATTCTCATAATTTTAACCTTACTGAAGCTGCTACTGTGCTACCACTAAGTAGCAAGATCTATAAGCCTGGGAATGCTAATACACTTTGGCAACTGTTACTGTCACTATGGTTTTTCTTAAGAGAGAAAGGTAATTTTTATTTGCTCGAGAAAGCATCTATATATATATTAATATGCTTGTACCTACCATAAATGTCAGTCATGCAAAGGGCAGATAATTTATGCAGCAGCATTTTTTTTGTATAAACGAAGACATATATATCGAAATAAAAACCCCTATAAATACCGACAGATATGGATTTCAATTCGATTTTAAATATTACTGGGTCCCATATGACAGAATCATATGTTTAATTTTAAATAAAATCTTAATACCATAATTGGAGGCGAACATTCGGCATGTATTGAAGACTGTCAGAAAAATGATCCAAAATAGGTACTTACCTGCAATCCTCCAAGTAAAGATAAATAAATCGACAAGATTTATTTATCTTTCTTTAAATACTTGTTCTAACCATTCCTTAAGCTACATTCCTTAATACCACATGGTTAGGATTGCCCACTTCCTGAAGAAGAAGTGTCTGTAATAGGTGGGGATATTCTATACCTGCTTTTTGCTGGGGAAGGGGTCTCTTGAGCAACAGTCTTGATTCACTCATATGTTGCTTTCTTCTTTCTGTCATCTTCCAGCCAGGTGATTGCTAATTGGTTTGATCAGAGGTAAAATGAGAACTTCGACAAAGGGAATTTGAAAACATCTATTTTATTAAACACGTTGATGTGTACATTTTTTAACTAGTCAGTGGGGTTTCTATCCCACCCCACTGGGGAGCAGTTTCCATACACAAAATTAACATGTCTGCATTCTTCGATGTGAAAAACTTAACTCTCTGAAAAAACTTTCTAACTTTAACATTCCCACATTTAGCTCAGTCAATCAAAATTGACTCCCTATTTTGTCTACCAGCTGACACCAAGGTCAGCTTCAGGCGGCCGTAGCCAAATATACCACCAATAAAAAATAACAGTGTGAAACTATTATTTAACAGGAATCAGTGGTGGACCTAAATTTTGGGGCTCTGAATCTTGAACACTGGAGAATTATGGGAGACACTTTGCAATCAGTAGCAGTAGAATCGAGAATCCAGCTGCCAAAATGTAGACATTGAATAGCTACTTCAACCCATTGGCGTATGATTCTATCACTAAAAATGGGTTTATTTTAATAACAAACACTTTAAAAAAGAACCCATTGATTTTGTTGAAAAATTCATTAAAAAAAGCCTCTCTAGGATTAGAGGCCTTGACACTCAAGCTTCTTATAATAGATCCACCAGTTTCTATGGATGAAATAGTTTTATTTTAATAACATTTTTAAAAAAGAGCCCATAGATTTTGTTGAAAAATTCATTAAAAAAAGCCTCTCTAGGATTAGAGGCCTTGACACTCAAGCTTCTTATAATAGATCCACCAGTTTCTATGGATGAAATAGTTTTATTTTAATAACATTTTTAAAAAAGAGCCCATAGATTTTGTTGAAAAATTCACTCATTAAGGCCAACATTAGGTATGTCAACCCATTTATCACTAAAATAACCTGATTTTCTAATCTGTTATCTGGAAACATATCTTATACTTAAATAATTTTAATTGGTCTTAATTGTAATGTGTTATTTGACATCATAACCTACATTTTAATTAATTTTTAATTTTAATTATTTTCATTAGTCTATTAGGGAAAACTATGACAAAGTGGAATAATTTTTCACATGACACATTTCATATCTGTGTATATTTTTAATGCTGTTTAATCTTCAAATCCTGTGGTAAATCCTTCTGCATTGCACTTTATTGCGAAGGTTAGTAGATATGACGACTGCGTGACAATAGTCACTCGGACTGGCCAATATTTGTCCTTGGCTTGTGTATATCCGGTACTCCACATCAAACCAACCTCTACTGGAAGGGACAAGGGAGAGAATGAGAAATGGTGAGAGAAGAGAAGTGGCACCGGATAATCACAGATGAGATAATAGATAATCTTAGCTTTATTGAAAGGGATAAGGAAGAGAATGTAAAGATATAGGAAAAGTGTGATAGAAGAGCAAAAGGCACAAGATAATCATAGGTGTCAACACCAGTGTAATATCTGTCTATATTTCTGAGATGAGGTATTATGTACACTATTTACATTATTCAGACTATTGTCCTCATCTTTGTTGCCATATTTATCACAACGTTTTGGCTGATGTATACTCCGGCCTTCTTCAGGTGGTTGGAATATCAAACCGAACCCTTTATTTTGCCTGCTGGGGTAGACTGTTCTAGTTCCATGTGCCATGTGTAATGGATGTCAGTTATCAGTTATCACCTGTTAATTCCCCTCTCCAAGTTCTCCACTGCCTTAACCAGGTCCTTAAGGACACATGGCACAGTGGATAAAGGTGTTGGTTAGATCCAGTGACAGGACCCAAAGAATTGTGAGTTCAATACCTGGTTAAGGTAGTGGAGAAATTGGAGAGGGGAATTAACAGGAGATAACTGATAACTGACATCCATTAGACATGGCATGTGGAACTAGAACAGTTTACCCAAACGAGTGAAATAAAAGGTTCAGTTTGGCATATAACGGCTGAAACATTGTGCTAAATATGGCAACAAAGATGAGGACAATAGTCCAAATAATGTAAATAGGACACATTTCATCCTTTAAAATATCTGACTAAAGTGATATTTATGTTGATATAACTACACAAATGCATTGAGGAGAGGGAACACTGAGAATTATCAATTTAATATGTTTTGAGTATATAGTATAGATCTCATTTAGTTTCCTTTTCTTTTTATTTCTGTTTTTACCATTTTTTGTTATTAAATAGCCCACACTGTGATAATAGAAAATCTATCAAGAAAGATAAAATGTAAGAACCTGGTCACAGATTTACTGTGGATAAAATCTAGCAATTAAATAACTTTCTACACATTTTTGTTCTAGTAAATTAAATCTCATTTAATTTCTAAAATCAAAATTATGCTCAAATTCATTTTAGTGAGCAACATTAATGTGTTGTTTTGTAAAAGATCCCTTTTGTGTTCATATAATCTTTTATTTAAATTCCTTGAGGTTTCTTCTATATATTCCTTGCAGCAAATTCCTTGTTCATGTTTTAGCTTTGTGGAGAAATGAAATAAAATCAATAAACAAAATAATAATAATGAATAAAAAAATTAAAAAAAAAATATTTCCATGATGCTAGTAATAAAGGAAACAGGAATTTTATTCCCCCACTTGTCTTCACGAAACGCCTGTTAGGTGGCACTGTTCAAGCTCTATAAAAAGAAAAACATTTCCTCTTTCTCTGTCACTTCCTTTTGCTCCAAGATGTAGCAGAACATGAATGAAGACATCCACACTTGTGTAAATCTCTTTTCCCCAGTCGACTGAACCTTTTTTTCTATTTTCCAACACATAGTATTTGGATGTGATTTGTCAAGGTTCCACTGGTGAAGTAGTTCAAATTTTATTTTGATCATTCCAACTAAGCCTAAGGCTGACTAAATATTAACCATTATAACCATTCTTATCCTCACTTATCCTAACTTAAATCTGGACCAGAAAAAGAAAATGGACATACCCAACAGACACTGAGAACTTTGTTTCCTTAGAGTTACTATATATAAAAGAATAAACAGTCTGTAGTAGAAACAAAAGTTTTGTTGCATCTTTGTTTATACATGAACACGTGCACATCTACAATACACCAACATGCAATGATTAATTTTTTTTTTGCTTCATATTCCGTTTTGTATTAGGTTGGTGCAAAAATAATGTCGTTTTCTCACATAGTAACATATGTGAGAAAACGACATTATTTTTGCACCAACCTAATATTATCTAAACTTTTTATTATTTTAGAAATAGTTGTAAGAAATTTTATCTTAAACTTAGATAAATTCTTTTCAATTGTAATTAGGATAGAGTTGGTGGGTAGAACAATAAATTTTAATTTGTTGGATTTGTTAGAAAGGCCAACTCTTCTATTTTTTCCATTTTGTTATAGATTTCCCTAAAATCATTCTTGATATATAAAATTGTTTTTACAATTAGTCATTTAACTGTAATGTGTCAATTGAAGTCACATCATAGTTTTTAATTTTAACATGTCATTTTAGGCTATATCCAATATTTAAATATATTGATCTATTCTTTTAGTTTGAATATATTAGTTGAAATTATAGCCTAGTTTTTAATGTTTTTGAGTTACTTGTAACATGTCAGTTGAAATCATATTCTAGTTTGAATGTTTTTATTGACTCTTAATTTGAATATGTAAATTTAAATCATAGCCTCATTTATAATATTTTAGTCTTAATTGTAATATGTCAGTTGAAACCATATTCTTGTAATTTGAATATCTTAGTTGAAATCATAGCCTCATTTATAATATTTTAGTCTTGTAATATGTCAGTTGAAACCATATTCTTGTTTTTAATGATTCTTAATTTGAATATCTTAGTTGAAATCGTAGCCTCATTTATAATATTTTAGTCTTAATTGTAATCTGCTAGTTGAAACCATATTCTAGTTTTCAAAGGTGTTATTGACTCTTAATTTGAGTATGTCATTTGAAATTATAGCCTAGATTTAATGTTTTAATTAGTCTTAATTGTAACATGTCAGCTGAAACCATAGTTTTAATTTTTCATTTATTCTTTTAATTATAAAATCATTTGATGCTTTACTCTATTTTTAAATGTTTTAATTTATCTTTTATTTGTCATGTGTCATTTAAAGTCATAATATTGTTTTTGGATGTTCATATAAAAACAGCAAGAGATGGAAAAACAATGCAACATTTGCTATCATTTTCTTATAATTTTCTCATCACTTTCTTTAAACTTTGACCAGCAGTACAATAAAGAACTGCCTTCCAACTGACAATGAGAAGCCAATTGATTTTGTCTCTTGTTTCCTGGCCGAAGAGACACCGACTGCAGCGAGGCAGAAAAAGAAAGACACATGTCTGTAAGTATAGCAATGCAAATGTGCTTTGACTGTTACAAAGCATACCTCACATCTGCCTCTTGCAGACCCTCTCTCCAAACTGTCAGCAGCTGAAATAACACAACTTGATGCAACCAAGAATGGTCAGTTCCAATTAATAGTTAATGGAATGTCCAAGTAATACACATATGAAGTTCAATTATCAGAAGTGTAAAGAGATAATTGACAAAGTTGTATTCTCCACACTGGAATAACAATTATATCCACACATGAAAATTTCAACCTTGTTTCTATAAGTACTGTATCTGTGGCATATATGACACAGCTTATCTAAGTACTGTCTCAGACAGCATATAAAACCTTGTTTATCTAAGTACTGCATCAGATGGTATATAAACCCTGTTTAAGTACTGTATCTGTTGCTGATAAGATACCACTTATCAGATGGCATATAAGACACTGTTTATCTAAGTACTGCATCTTTTGCATATAAGGCACTGTTAATCTAAATGCAGAATCTCCTAACATAGAAAACACTGTTTATCTATGCACTGTATCAGATGACATACAAAACCCTATTTAAATATTGCATCTGTGGTATAATAAGACATTGTTCATCTAAGTAATGCATCTATGGTATAGAAAATGCTGTTTATCTAAGTGCTGCATTCGATGGCATATAAGACACTGTTTAAGTACTGCATCTGCTTGTAAAGATGGGGTTTAAGTGCTTCTCAGATGGTGTATACGATTCTCATTAGTGCATCAGATGCTATATAAGACATGTTTTTATCAAAGTATTGCATCTGCTTGTAAAGATGGGGTTTAAGTGCTTCTCAGATGGTGTATACGATTCTCATTAGTGCATCAAATGCTATATAAGACATGTTTTTATCAAAGTATTGCATCTGCTTGTAAGGATGGGGTTTAAGTGCTTCTCAGATGGTGTATACGATTCTCATTAGTGCATCAGATGCTATATAAGACATGTTTTTATCAAAGTATTGCATCTGCTTGTAAAGATGGGGTTTAAGTGCTTCTCAGATGGTGTATATGATTCTCATTAGTGCATCAGATGCTATAGAAGACATGTTTTTATCAAAGTATTGCATCTGTTGGTATATCAGATCCTAAGTTGTGCAGAAAGTGTAAGTCTCTGTTTATCAAAGTAATGTATCTGTGGCATATAAGGCCCTGTTTATCTAAATACAGCAACAACTGGCATAGAAAACACTGTTTATCTAAGTGCTGTACAAGGCATATAAGACTCTAATTAGGGCGTCACATGCTATATAAGACACGTTTTATCAAAGTACAACATCTGATTGCATATAAACCTTGTTTATATATATATATATATATATATATATATATATATATATATATATTAGGTTGGTGCAAAAATAAAGTCGTTTTCTCACATAGTAATACATGTGAGAAAATGACATTACTTTTGCACCAACCTAATATATTTATCCAAATTAGAGACAGAACAGATGGAGTAAAATTCCACTGTTTGTAGCATTTACTTTTAAAAAAGGGCTGCATACAAAATAGAGCAATATATTATTTTTATTATAAGAGATTATAATAAAAACATGTTGAAATCACTACACAAAACTTTCATGTTTCAACACTATGACTGCACATCTTCAGGTGATGATAAGTAACTGGTGATTAAATCATTTTTAAGGAAATTTAAAAACAAAGTGTTACATCTTTTCTGAAAGTTAAAGGGAAGAGGGAACATAAGGTCAGAATTAAAAATAGACTTGTGGGTATGTCTTGATTAACCAATTAAATGTCAGATCTGTGCTAAATAGAAAAGTAAACTCAAAGGGTGGAGGTGGGTGAGTTATTTTTTCATGTCATGATAAGCTGGAACATAGACCATCACTGATGATTGCAGAAAATATGCCAGTGACAAATATATTGTGATTGTAGACAAATATGACATGTCCAATTTTTTGAAAGGGTGTTGAAGGGTGGGGGGGTTAATCAGACATAAAGTTAACAGAATGTTTTTATTTTTAGATTCAGGAAGCTTTTTAAAGGGGCCTGTAGATAAAATTAAAAATGTGGAACATCTATATAAGATATTAATAATACTAACTGGATGGCAATACACAGCAAAATTAAACCTGAAAAAACAAAATACAATAATTACGAGTGGAGGGTGGACTATTATATACTAATAAATTATGGCTATAAGAAATGGTAATATGTAATTTGTAAAAATTTAAATATATTTTAAGGTAAAAGATAAATTGTGTCAGCAATTTACAGTTAATTCACTCCTTTAGTTTAATAGAGATTTTTTTGTCAGCAAATTTGATGATTTCTAATTTTTCATGTAAACATAAGAAGCACGGTTCATTTAAAGATTTGCAAGTTTTAGTCTTTTTAGTATTTTCCATCTTACCATAGGGATTTCATTAATTTCTTTTAAGTTCCAAAAATATTTAAAAAGTGATGTCCTATTTCTGTACGTGTTATTGGAGAAAGATAATACATGTTAGTACTACCTAGTTTTAAAAGAATTCTTGGTATTCCCAATATAAAATTTTTTAGTCTTTCTTGTTTACCTAAGCACTATTTCTACTATAGAAAATCCAACAATTAAAATTTTTTATATAAAATAGAAAATGCTAAAAAAAACTAGAACAATAGTCTGAACAATGTAAATAGTGTAAATAATTACAATACCTCATTTCAGAAATATAGACAGATCCTGAAGAAGACCAGAGTGCACAACAGCCAAAACATTGTGAATATGACAATAAAGAAGAGGACAACAGTCCGAACACTGTAAATAGTGTAAATAAACACAATACCTCATCTAAGAATTATAGAAAGATCCCAAAAAAGGCCGGAGCATACAGCGGGTGAAACATTGTGAATATGGCAATAAAGATGAAGACAATAGTTCAAATAATGTAAATTCAGTAAATAATTACAATACCTCATCTCAGAAATATAGATCCTGAAGAAGGCCGGAGCATACAATGTCCAAAATGAATGATTGTAAATATGACAATAAATATGAGGACACCAGTCTGAACAATGTAAATAATTATATCTCATCTCAGAAATGTTGTGAGATAGAAAATTTTTAGTTGGCAAATTAAAGATAAGAAATGAAAAACATGTCTTTGATGTTTCTTAACAATGTTTTGTATGTTAGGTCATTACATCGATATACAAACTGATTTCCTCTTCAATACAAAGGTGTATAAGGAAACTTTATATAAAATAGAAAAACTTGCTCTTAATAACTGGAACATTTTTAGCTGCTGAAAGATATTGTTCCGAAATAGAAATCCAAAATGTATGAACTCTTCATGCTTGTTTAGATTTATTAAACTTGGTTGTCTACCCTTGACTCAGTTATAATTTGTGTGCATATCATGAGTAAATGATGCATCGTCTAACAATAGGTACCTCCACTAATTTGGTATACATAAGGTTTAAAATTAATTTTTAAAATAGAAAAGGATTTAAAATTTACTATTTTCACTAAGCAAAATAGTCTGTAATTTATTTTAAACAGAAATTATACTGATTGGAATTGATATTTTTCAGTAAAATCGATAAAAATGGCCATTTTTGACACATTTGTAAAATAAAGTTAATTCTCAGTTTTAAAAATCTTGCAAAAATAAAAAATATATTTCTGAAATCTTATTTGAGGAAAATTAGCAAATTTAAAGGTAAATTAATCTGAATTGAAACAAATATTACTTATAGCATAAAACATTCTACACAAACATTTCTTAACTATGGGTTCTTGTTTTTTTAATGTGTTAATTGATTTATTGACATCGAATTGACAGCCAAACGTGTTCATAGTTAAGTATAGTGGAACAGATGATAAAGTTTATATGAAGTGGGGGTCCCGTAAGGGGTCCCGTAAGGGGTCGGAAACAACCCTTGAAACACGTGACCTTTTAATGATAGTTACAGATTTGATTATCCATACTTGAGAAATTTTGCATGTATATACACATGGAAAAACAAATTAAAATTCTTTTAAAAATATTCAGGGTCATTAGATTGTAATAAGCTTTACAATATATAATTAGTAAATAGAGTTTTACTTAATAACAATATTTCCTAAGTGTTATCACATTGAAAATGAATTTTAAAAGATTTAAACCTTTATAAATTATTCAATTTAAAATTGAATAAATCTTTTTTCTACAGAAAATGTTCTCTTTAATATATTATTGATGAAAACTTCATAAACGTCAAATAATGTCTTAGTTTTATTGTGTTTTTTCAATTTAGAACCAATTTTCATTAAGATGAGGGCCCAATTATGCAAAAAACATTTGGTGATTTAAATTCTCCAAAGAATTCTGCTTTTAATTAATATATGGTAAGTGTGACACTGAGATCCATAGGCATATTGGGATAGCCAAGGACACATTCCGAAAGCTGGGCAGAGTATTGCAAGACAGGAGGATTTCTTTGTCCTCCTTTATGGCAGCGAATGTTGGATGATTTCCTCAAAGATGAAGAAGATACTCAAGGAGACAGAGATGTAGTTCTACAGAAGGATACTAAGGATATCATGGACTGAGTGTGTGAGCAATGATGAAGTCTTAGAGAGGATGCAAACAAGAAGGAGGCTTATACTTAACATCAGGAAGAGGCAGCTGAAGTTCCTTGGACACATAATTAGGGAGGAGGGCCTGGAGAATCTGATACTCATGGGTTGAATAGAAGAAAAGAGAGACAAGGGAAAACAGTGCATGACATACCTGGCAGGCTTAAGAATGTGGTCTGGGGGAGGAAGATGAGGGAAGGAACTTGTTGAGAGCTGCAAGGGATAGAGGAAGGTGGAGAGCCATGATCGCTTACATCCCGAAAGGACATGGCATATAAAAAGAAAGAAGTCACTAAAACTTATCATGTTGAATTTCTGAAACTTTTATAAAATTAAGTAAGTAGCTGAATCATATGTCAATTTTTACCAAGAGTTTTTAATAAAAATTTAAAAAATTTTAAAAATAATTTCATTCATTTGTGAATAAGACATGAAAATTTAATTAAAATCTAACAATTTTCAAATTAATGAATTTGTAACGACAAAAATGAGGCTAAAATTTGCTATGCTAAAAGTTAGTACAACTGTTGATGCAAGAAAAACATGTTTGTTAATCAAAATTTTAGATGTTCTAAAAAGGAGCAAAAAATTAATTAAATAATCAAAAAATACTTTGATCCTTCCTCTTAAAAATAACATAGATTTCATTATGGTTGGAGCATGTTTTAATAACAGTATGCTGATTTTTTTTAGCATTTTCGTAGAGGCACCTATGTAAAAGTCATGTATAAGTTAAGCTGTTTTGTCAGTCAAGAGCCCATCCTGCAAAAATAACATCACAGACATCCATTTTCTTTTGCCTAACATA
Source organism: Acanthosepion lycidas (assembly GCA_963932145.1). Classification (NCBI taxonomy): domain Eukaryota; kingdom Metazoa; phylum Mollusca; class Cephalopoda; order Sepiida; family Sepiidae; genus Acanthosepion; species Acanthosepion lycidas. Next base: position 55,179,129 of record OZ010604.1, read on the forward strand.
GCTGAGACAAAAGTCACTGATGCCAGGCATGAACTCACCACCTCACAAGTAAGACTTTAATACATTTCTGTTTTCTATCTCTTTTAATATTGCATGTATTATTTAACTGACTGTAATCCATGTATGTTCTATAAATATGTAGATAATAAAATCCATATATCATACTTATTATAAAACCCAGGCTGTGTGTGTGTCTGTTCATTTATATATTGGATTGAATTTCCTACATTTTTCAACTGATTTCAACAAAACTTCACAGGAGTACATAAAATTACCTTGCGGTGGTTCTGACAGTGCCCAAAATTGGAAAAACACAATTGTTTTTGCACGAAATCAATTTGAAAACACGATTAAGAGGCATCGCTGTTTTGAGAAGGAAAGGGGGACAACTCATATCGCGATACTTATTATAAAACCCAGGTTATGTGTGTGTGTTCGTTTATATATGGGATCAGATTTCCTACATTTTTCAACTGATTTCAACGAAACTTCACTTTTTTTTTGTTATTTTTACATTCAGAATGCTTTAAAAATTCCATTTACAAGACAATTGTTTATAATAAAATTCTATTCAATCGGTAGACTCATAACGATTGAAAACAATGTTTTTGTTTGAGTTTGGGTTTGACTAATTCATAAAAAAACAAAAAAAACAAAAAACTAATTAAGACATGCGTGTCCGTCAACCTTAAACAATAATCTTTGTCAATTTTATTTTTCATCCTTTATGATGGTCGATACTTGATCTATCTCTTACTGTTACATCCCCGGGCAATGCCGGGCTCTACTGCTAGTGTTCTATAAATATGTAGATAATAAAATGTTTTCTCTCAAACATATATACATGTCCTTGTCTGTTGTCATCCATGAATAAATGGTTAGTGCAACTTGTCACACATTATGAAATGGACAAAGTCCGAAAATTATTTTTTAAGACATTTTTTTATGTTTATACGGTCTTTTTATAATGTGGGATGTCATTTGTTTACATTTGGATCTGCATTCACCAGATATGAATGTACATGAGAGAATCATGGAAGTGTGTGTTTAAAGCAGTAAAATTGACTTTGCTAACCGAGTGCTCCTTTGTGGCCCAATTGGTTAAGGCATGTCAGGCTATATGATGGTACCGTATAGGATACAGGTTTGATTCTTGTTGGAGGATGCATATTTTCTATGAAAATTTTTTGGACATTCAGGCCGGTAAATGTTGTTAATACTGTTTATTATAAACAGAGCATTTACTTAATTATTTATATCTATGAAAAGAACGTATAAATATAAAAAAATACCTTAAAAATAATTGTCGGGCGTTGTCCATTTCATAATATGCTCTTTCTAAATCTTGCTTTTTGTCTTGGAATGTCTGCTTTTTTTTTGTCATGACAGCTGCCTTAACATAAAAAAGCCGTACAATTTGCAGATGATCAAATCTAAATTGAAATATTGACAATTTTTACTTCAGTTGCTCAGAACTGTATTTTTAATATTGTTGAAGTTCTGATCAGTTTTTTTATATTTATAAATTTTAGGAACTGTGTGCATACTTGGCAGCAATCTTGTATAAATTATAAGAAAGTAATTGTTTATACTTCAAACCTTTTACTTCTTGGTATATAGATTGAATTCCCTTCCAGTGACTCCATGTAAAGTATTAGTTAACTTGATAAAGTCCAATACTCAGGTTTCAGAAATATTTTCACTTTGCAAGTTCTAGAAAACCAAAACATCATTCATTTTTCTGTTTTGTCTACTCTTTTACAATAGGTCATCATCTGGATTGTGTTTTAAATCAAAATATTTGGCATTTTTCTGTCTGATATTAAAAGATTATCATTATTATTTACTGTTTTTCTTTTTTGTTTTAATAATGGTGTTGATATCAGTTACTCAATCACATCAACAACAAACATGGCTTGTGTATTGAAAGAAGAGAAACAGTCACACTTCTAATTGTTTGGTTTGGTTTGTTTTGTTTTACAGCATATCAACCCCAATGGGTCATTTAATACTGACAACTTTTCTTTTTTTCCTGGTAATATTTTTGTTTTGTCAAAAATCTATTTCTGCTAATATTTTCCCTCAATAATGTATAGCTGGTAATATTATTTTTTTAAAAATGTATAGCTGGTAATATTTTTTTTTTTTTTTTTTCAAAAACGTATAGCTGGTAATATTATTATTATTATTTTTTTTTTTTCAAAAACGTATAGCCGGCAACACTATTCTTTAAAAAAAAATCGTATAGCTGGTAATAATATTTTTTCAAAAACATACAGCTGGTAACATTATTTTTTCAAAAACGTACTATCAGAGGCCTTGCTGTTGGACGTAGTTTACCCAGGACGTGGATGTAGATCATCGTCATACCCAGGACACAGATGTAGTTTATTGTCATATCCAGGACACACTTCTAATTGTATCTTCATCTTATTCTTTAAAAGTAGAATAGCTTTAAGGAACTTTTCAGAAATGTAAGTGTAAAAACCATAAATCAAACCTTAGCCCAAATAACTTCAGCTATAGACAAACTATACAACCAGTTTCATGAATTATAAAACTTAAAAATTCCTAAGATATTATCAAATGAAAATCTGATATTCAGCATTAAATGACACATGAACGTTGATATGTTGGTAAAACAAGCAAACCAAATCCTCTTCTTCTATGTGTCTTGTCCCTTCAGGATGTTGGCAATCATGGCTCTTCACAATTTCCTGTCCTTTGTATTAGGTTGGTGCAAAAATAATATCGGCTTTTGACGTATTTTTTAACGTCAAAAACCGACATTATTTTTGCACCAACCTAATAGCTCTTAATAATCTTTATTTTTTTTGTTATCTCTTCTAAACTCTGTTCTGCCATTCATTTACACAAGCTCATTCTGCTTCTTCTATGTGATGTGTCCCTTCAGAATGTTGGCAATCATAGCTCTCCACAATTTCCTGTCATTTGTAGCTCTTAATAAATTTTTCCATTTTGTTATCTCTCCTAAACCCAGTTCCACCATCTATTTACTCACACTCGCTAGGTAGATTATGTGTTACTTTCCTCTATCTCTCACACATTTAATCTGTCCTGTGAGTATCAAATTTTCCAAACACTCTCTCCTCACTATGCACCCTAGAAATTTCAACTATCTCTTTCTGTTTTCATTTTCTCTGAAACTTTGTTCTTGCTCACATATTTGGTCCATGGTATTCTCAGCATCCTTCTGTAGAACAACATTTCTGTTGCTTCAAGTCTCTTCTTCATCTGTACAGAGACTATTCAGCATATAAGGAAAACTGATATTATATAACAGTTCAGTACTCCTTTTTTTGTTTCTCATGGATTTTTCTTGTTTCTTAATAATTTGCTTAGATTTTAGAAGGCACTATTTGTTATCCCAATGTGGCTTTTGTATTTCAGTGTTGCACTTTTTATCTTCTGCTAAAAAACTTCTCAGAATTCATCTTTACACAAGTAATCATGGGTAAGGGATGAATTCATTTCTTCTTTACCCAACATATGGTTTAAATAGCAGGGCTGACTGGGCATTTTTAGCTTACGGTCGAGTTATGGATAGTGGCTTGGATTGAGGAATTAGAGAGCCAAGTTCAAATTCCATTCAAATCCATTACATTCACTTATGTACTAATACTCTTGGGAAAGCTGTCCTGGGTAAGACGTTAAACTACATCCACATACTGGGTAAGATATTAAACTAATCCCAGCAGAAAGGCCTCAGATTAGGTTTTGAGGAGCGTGGAACCACCTTTTAATTGCTGGTGTTTTCAGGTCCACCCTGACCTGGGGTGGTAGCACCTGTTAGGGTCTCAGCAATGGGAAAATAGTTAACTATTACCAGCAATACTTTTTTGCAAAAAATTATTACCAGCAATACAATTTTCAAGGAAAAATATTACCAGAAACAGATTTTTGACAAAACAAAATATTACCAGCAATAAAAAAATTTTTGTCAGCATTAAATCAACCATTAAGGTTGATATGCCATAAAACAAAATAAACCAATCCAATCTAAACCAGCCCTTGGGAAAGGTATGAATCCCCTTCTTCTCCCCCCAGATATGGGTAAATAGTAGGACAGACCAGGTTATATAGCCTTGGATGTCAACTGGTCTACCACAGAAAGAAATAGCAATCTACTGTAGGAAAAAAAATCTGCCTTATCAGTCCTGCATCAAAAGATACATGATCGCTTAAGTGTGTATCACGCACGGCACATAATCAACTGAAGTAAGTGGTGGTAAGAATGCAATGTCTATTTTTAGATCAAAGAAGATAACTTTTAAAACAAAACAATTGATGAAAATAAAACCAATATTGTCAAAGGTGGTTTTAAAAAATAATAATGCAATAATAAAACGATATAGAAGGCATTTAATTTTAAACAGTCATGTATTGAAAGATACATGATTGCCTCAGTGTGTATCATACATGGCACATAACTGAATCTCAGAAAGAAAAACTCTGAATTCTAAACTAGCCTGAATAGAGATGGGTTTTTCCAAACTGTCTTGCGCTAGACATACTACTATTGCTGTGACTGCAATACATATGGTCCCCCTATAAACCTGGTGAGTCACAGGACTTGTGACATGATAAATAAAATTACAGGGTGATTGTAGTAATTAGTTGGTTTTGTTTAGTGGCATATCAACTTCTATGGGTTATTTAATACCAATATTTAAATAATCTGAACACAATTTTGTGGCTTCATCTAAATATATTTCGAACTCAACTGTAGATGTTAAATTACAGATAAAATGTATTGTTGGTCATTTTGCTTTAAAATGTATTGTTGGTCATTTTAATATAAATGTATATTGTTGGGCCTTTTTTTATATAAAATTATATTGCTGGTATTCTTACTATAAAACATGTATGCTTTCATAGTGTTTTGTTTGGGGGTTCACCATTTGCCCATAGCTGGGACCCTAACTGGTGCTACCCAGATCAGGAGACGACCTGCTCTGACTGTTGACTTCAGCCTTGGAAGCCCTCTGTTCAGTGGTACTATGTCATCACTACACTGGCTGCATACATAGATATGGAACCCAGTCTATGTCATTGGGCTAGATGTCTGTTGATCCTACAAGAAGGTTCATCCTCCCATTGCACCAGTGGGAGGGATCAGTGCTTGCACCGGGGTCAGTGCAACCGATGGTTGAGGGGGCTCAGGGCAATTTTTGTCCTTGTTCCAGGTGTACGCACCTGGGTCCCCACCTAAAAAAGACCTTGTGTCACATCTCATGCAAGTGGTGGGGAAGGAGTTAATAATACTGCATATAAATTACTATAAAGTAGAATTGGGTATTTTTAACACCATAATTTGTTGGATAATTGCGCTCCAATTTCGCATTTATTAAAATAGATTCCATAATATAGGTTTACTTACTATTATGTTTTTCTAACTCTTCAAATGTTAAATGTATAACTAATTCTAATTTCTATTTTTCCATCTCTACAGTATATTAATTTTATCTTATAAATTTTCTCCTGTTCTGTCACCCATGAAATAAAAATAATTGTTTATATGGAAAATAAGGATCTACATACATCAAATCATCTTTAAATTAAGTGGCAGCAGAAAAATTTAAAAGGTAAGCTTAAACATTAATTCAATGGTTAAATGCAGCAATCAATTTTGAGTTCTTCTGTAGTTTATTGATGTCTACCGCATCTACTCCTCCCTAGCTATTGTGATGATGGCCAAACCAAGCGTCCTCCACAGGAGCTAGCTTAAATGCCAACCAGTAGGGTGGCTTTTAAGCTAGTTTATAATAAAATGTGCACTGCAATTTGGGATACAAAAGGAAAATAAGAATTATTCCTCTTGAACTATGAAAGCAATGATATTGGCTAGTATAATATATTAATTTTTATTTTTAACCTTGCATAATCTGGCAACCCTGAATCCGAGCTCAACGAAAATCGTTCCCTATGCTTAACTTTTCTAGGGCTTTTGAATGAGCTGTGAATCATTGAAATTGGACCAGTGGGAGTGGAGGAGTTGTTTGAACACACACACACACATAGATACATACACTGTACTTTATAGATAAGATTGTGCATATATTTATTTTTTCCACGCTTGATCCCTGAAGAGCGAGGAGCAATAACCAGTTAGCATTTTTGTTATGTTTCCGATTCAACATTTTACAATTTTTTTCTTATTTTTGCTCTTTTATTTTAATAAATTTGTATTTATTATGGGAATATATACTTTTAAAAAGTTTTTAAAGCCATAATGAAATTATTAGTGTGCATAACTTAGTACAAGTAGTGGTGATCTTGGGTCTCCACAGCTTCCATTTCTTTAATATCTATAAACTCCCATGACTTGGGAAAGGTAAGAGCTGTCTTATTGTTACTTTCTCCATTTTTCTGAATTCAGAGTTAACCTGATTCTTAACTTTTTGTCCTATTAAAGGTACAGAACCAAATCTACCCTATTATTATAAGGTATTTTTTATCTTGTGAAGTTTAAATCTTCTAGACTGCTTTTAATATAATTTGAGTTTGTTTACAGAAGCATGCTAAGAATACTATGAAGTGAACATGTCAGCAATGACAAAGTTTTATGTGACACTATTTAGTGGTTGCATGAAAATTAAAAGTGAGAAATACTTAAGGCGAGAAGAAGCTATCACGAAAGACATACTGAGCGATGTTATTTTTTTTAACAAAGAAAAGTGGTAAAGATTTTATTTTCATTTGTGAAAAAAAGTATTTTTTTTCGCAGAAGATAGGAAATTCGTAAGATCTTGGATCTGTTGGAATTAATTTATGCTATGACACGGCAAATAAAAGATAGCAATCTTCCCATGGCAATAATGATATTTCAAATTGGTCAAGTGGCCTACAAAACAGAATGCTAAAAGATAATCAAATTTAGGTCAAGCACCGACCAAGAAAAAGATCAGCTGAGGCCACCCCAAAGAAAAAGAAAAAGAATAAACCATTAACTATCTTTCGAAGATATCATTTGGTTTTGGGAAGAGACATTTGTTTTATGTCCAGACCTGGACATGTTAAAAGTTTGTTACCGGGACAGATTGTTGGCGACAGGGTGTGAAGACAATCAGTTGACCACCCAGTTATTCACTTGGCAAAAACCTCGTTGATGAATTCCTGATGACATTCAGTTAAGATAGAGATTAAGGATCACACTACGAGACATAGGAGTCTGGTCAAGGAAAAGAAAGAAAAGAAAAAGGAAGATAATTTTTTTCTTTGAGCGATAATTGTAAGCTGAGGCCAGACTGGCTGCGTCCATGCTGCCAAGTGTTCATTGGTTGAGTGGTGGCATGAGCGGTGGGCAAAGGTAAACATATGAGAAGGAGGGGAGGCCTGTTGACACCTCTGAGGAGATTGGTGTGAGATACCAATATGAGAAAGGAAGAATTTGGGAGGACAATTTCCTTAAGAACTCCTCTAAAACAGAAAGTAATGGACTTCCAAAAATGGAAAGTGATAAATTTTCCTGTCTGAAAACAAAGAAAATCCTTATTGTGGATTTGGAATTATCGAGGAACCCAAACTACGACAGGCCCACACCCAGTTTTGGCCGGCGTCCATATAAACAGAGTAGATGGTGGCAGGCGGGCAGACGCAGACAGAGTGACAGAGCAGACAGAGACCAGCCTTGCAGCTGACTGAAAGATCCACACGTTCTCACTTAGACTAATAACCAAAAACAATTTATTTTTGAAGAACGACTTAGACTCACACCACCAAAACAAGTTTTACGAATATCACCTGAAGATACCAAAAACTAGTTATTGAAAAACAACTTAAGATATTAAGACTCGCCTAACAAATGCAAAGTGTCACGTATCCATAGAAGCGGTTTGGGAGAAAGACGCAGTCCTGTATTCAGCAACCAGATATAAAAATATTTGTTATTATTTTTTTAACACATTTGAACCTTTCGAGTTGTTATTTTAGTTTCTTTTACATATACTTGTGTAATATCACCTTTGCTTGAATTTAGCTTGCATAATGGCCCGGCGACTGATTGATTTTGTCTACCTAAGATCAAATCACAATGTGGGTAGGTTAGACTAGAAATCAAAGCAGTTACTTCAATAAACAGACATTGGAGGCAAGCTGGGAACAACAAGGCTGATACTTAATCTAACCAGATTCCCATCTGAATCAGCCAAGGGTTAGAATGTCACATTTGGCGATGCAATTAATACCAAGTCACATTGGCCATCACAGGATAGCACGGCGATGGTGGGTAGAGAGGCTGGGGTGACATCACTTTAGGTAAAATGAAAACAAAAAGAACACAAAAAAAGAGATAGTTAAATTTTCCAGGGAACATAATGAGGAAAGAAGGCTTGGGAAATTTGGCACTCACAGGACATATTGAAGGCAAGAGGGATAGAGGAAAGCAGTGTATAACCTAACTAATGAGTTTGGCAGAAAAGGGATTGAGAGAGATTGCAAAAAGACAAGCTTTACTGAGAGCTTCAAAGGACAATAAGGTATGGAGAGAGATGATCGCCCATGTCCTGAAGAGAGATGGCATATAGAAAGAGACTCCACTTTAGATTTGTTGGAATTCAAGTTCATTCCAGACCTTAAGTGAAAATCATAAGTACGACCCATTAGCAAAGATGCTGTAAAAATGGTCAGCTCTTGGTACCACACCAGGAAGCACCTGACTCTTGTCACTATTTATCATTGTATGAGTCAGATTAGTTAAAAAAAAAATAGAATGTCTCTGCCAAATTTCAGAAAATATCAAATAAAATTTCAAATTTAACTATATGTTAGGCTACAGTTTTAATGACTTTATCTCATATATGAGTGTGTACTGAAAATTTCTCAGCCTTATCAAGATGACCATTCAACAAAAAAAAAAAAAAAAAAATCACATTTGGTCAGATTTTGGTAAGTAGATCAGACTGAGAATTTTTAACTTCTATAACCCATATATTTAATAGATGAATAGTTCATTCTCCCCCCTTCCGGTCTTTTGAACAGGAGTAGAAGTTTATCTATTGCTCCTGTTTTGGATTCGGTTTTCGGTTCCTTCTAGTCTTTTCATTCTTTTTCACTCCCAGTAGCCCCTTGCACCCTAGCGGCATTATTGTCTTGCTTAAGGTGAACTGTATATAAAAAAATAGGCAAGAAAGAGACAAAAGAGAGGATAGTAGACCAAAGAAAAAGGAGTGAGAAAAAGAGTAACAGATCAAAGAAAAGGAGAGAGAGAGAAGAACATACCATATATATATATATATAGAGAGAGAGAGAGTAGCACACCAAAGAGAAAGAGAGAGAGTAGCACACCAAAGAGAAAGAGAGAGAGTAGCACACCAAAGAGAAAGGGAGAGAGTAGCACACCAAAGAGAAAGAGAGAGAGAGAGAAAAAAAGACCAAAGAGAGAGAGAAAGAAAGTAGCACACCAGAGAGAGAGAGAGAGAGAGAGGAAGTAGCAAAACAAAGAGGGAGAAAGAGAGTAGCACACCAGAGAGAGAGAGAGTAGCAAACCAAAGAGAGAGAGAGAAAGGAAGTAGCAAACCAAAGAGAGAGAGAGAGGGAGGGAGTAGCATACCAAAGAGAGAGAGAGAGAGTGAGAGTAGCAGAGCAGAGAGAGAGTAACCCATCAAGGAGAGAGAGAGTGAGTAGCACACAAAAGAGAGAGAGAGAGAGAGAAAAGGCCAAAGAGAGAGAGAGAGTAGCATACTAAAGAGAGAGAGAGAGAGAAGACAGATAAATATCTGCAGAGTAGAAGAGCATCTGAAGAGTAACCTTTACACAATATCCAAAAAGAGGTCAACACAACTCTTTTTCAAGCACATGATCATATTGAATTGACAACTGTCGGTCATTATTGATTTTTTTTCCTCTGTGCATGCTCCACTTACATAAAAGCTTCTGACTTGAAACATCAAAATTACAACAATAACCACATCTTACGGTTCAGCTCTCCTTTCGTATATGACTTAAATATTAACACATTATACAAATTTCACATACACAATGCAGAAAAGAAAATCAGTTATGCTCATGGCTGCCATATTGAAAAACTCAACCCTGCTCAATTTTTAATTTTGTTATTTGCAACTTTTCTGCTTTTTTATTTTATTTTTTTACTAGGTTGGTGCAAAAATAATGTCGTTTTCTCACATATGTTACTATGTGAGAAAACGACATTATTTTTGCACCAACCTAATAATACCTTTTCACCCCCAAGCAAAGTGATAATCCCTCTAGAATGCAGGGGTGCTATAAAGAGTGAAAGAGAACGAGAAGACTTTAGGATTGAGGAAAAGAACAAAGACGGAACAGAAGATGACGATTGACATTGCAGTTAAATTTCTGAAGATTGTAGTCATCAGGGTAACTAGAAATCGGAAGGGAGTTCCACAGGTGAGAAGTGCAAGAAAAAAAACTCTTAGAGTAGAAGTGGTGATAAAATGGTAAGACTTATTTGCTAATCTAGTAGTATACTAAAATTCATGTAGTCAAGGCAAGAAGGAAAGAAGCTCATCGGAACTGTTTGTATGAAAATATTTGTAGAAAAGGCCGAGGGAAGCCATGTCATGCCGGGGAGAAAGTGACTGAAGTTGAGATGCCTAGTCCGAATCGATTACATGACAGACCCTTCACTGAATTTAGTCAAGAATCTTGAGATGTACAGTAGAAACACCAGTCAAATATGGTAACAATTTTAAAAATAATCCAAGCATTTTTTTACACTATTGTTCCTCTAATACAAGCCCCAAGAGCTACTCAAGCTAGTGTTACTGAATGGGTTTGTTTTATAGATATAAGGATTATAAATTATGAGGATGTGGACAATGCTTGAGGTTAAGATTTTTGTGGTTGGGGAAATGTCTTTTCAGGAATCTTTTCCACAAAGCAGTGGCTCTTGGGAAGAAGCTGTCCAAGTGGAACTTCCTCCTTACCAATGGAATACAAAGGAAATGAGGATGCTTCCCCCCCCCATGTACATAGCATAGTGGGGCTTAGCTGTAAAAGTAGTACTAAGGAATGCAGCTTGTCTGAACATTTGCCATGGAAATAGGGAGAGAGTAGCAATTGACGTGGGACATTGCATATGTGGGAAAGGGTTGTAAGGAGGAAAATAATTCATCACCCACAAGGCTGTGTAAATCGAGTCAGATACTTTTTTAAGTGGTATGAAGAGCCAAAAGAAATACTGGAAGTCCCAAATTTTCAAATGTAGCCCAATTTGCTACTTGTTATCTCAATCTGGCTATATTTTAATCACAGTGTCTTCATCAGATGATGCTCATTTGATCTGAAGGATTACTAGAAGCTTAGTGTGTTTCAACAGCATGTGTACACACATACACACTATATATAATAATAGCTGGCCACTTGCATTTGAGGATACCCGTCTACTAGGGTGACTAGCCAATCTCTATTGCAGACTCTCACTCATGCACATTTGTGTTTGTTCAACACCAAGACCCCACCTGTGATTTATATTGCAACTATGCTGAGCAGACCTTAGTTAGTTTCTGGGAGAGAGCGTGTTATCTAAAATGATCAACAATCTGAACAACACCAGCACACTCAAACCCTCAGTCATGATGATTTGTGACTTTGTGTTAGCAAATGACCCCAAGTGTTCTGTCTACCCAATTTCACTCACAAAACATGGGTCAACCTATGGTATGGTTTTCAGGCATTTTCTAAAGGTGCCACATTCTGGGTTTGTCCTCCTCCAGATCCATAACATCAGGAAGTCTCCTTCCTGAAATACTGACCATGGTGAGATTCGAACCCGGGTCTCATGGTCAGAAAGCAAACATTCTAACCACTCGGCCAGGCGCCCATATATATGTAGTGTTATTTTTTAATTGGTATCATCCCATGCATGGCAGTAAAGTCACTATAACACAAGGATTTACAGGAGGGGGAAGAATTAAGAACAGAAACATTAATAATGATTCAGAAGAGAAATGTATAATTAAGTGGACTGTAGATGGTGATGGATGCTGCATTTAAATTTTTGCAGAGCAAAGTAAGAAGCTAAAAAAGAGTTCCCAAGCGAGAAGTACAAGAAAAAAAAACTGTTAGCATAGAATTTACAGTTACATCTAGCCAGATCGACTGTAAATTGATGAGATCTCAACACCAGACTAATACTGCACTTAAATTCAAAAAGTCTTGGTACAATAGTGAAGAGCTCATCTGAACAATTATCATCAAAGTATTTATAGAGAAGGCACAGAGAGGTAACCTTATGATGGTGAGAAAGTCATTGAAGCTGAGCCATCAGATTTGGATGAATAATAATACTGATTTTTCTTTGGATTTTATCAAGGAGCTCAAAGTAATTATATAATATATATATGTTGTGTGTGTGTGGGGGGGTGCATTCAAAAAGTATCCAACTTCATTTTTTCTACCCAAACTAATGCTGCGCGGGCAAAATCTTTTGGATGGGAGATAATGCCACCCTTCTTGTGCTTGCATGGAACTTTTTGTACCAGTTCCGATTTGTAGTGTGTGTTCGTCAAATTTTTGTTTTCAAGCAAGGTGGCTGGATGCATTGAGCAGAGATATTGCATTAAGTTTTGCCAAAAGCTTCATGATACTCTAGCTCAGCCCATCCAGAAAATTAAGCTGGCCTTGGGCAATGATGCCATAGGCAAAACTCAGATTGTGCAATGCTACAAATGTTTCAAACATGGCTGCACTGTAGTAGAGAGTGAGGCATGCTCAGATAAGCTATTCACATGTTGAAACAAAGAGCTGATTGAGGTGGTTTGTTGAATAGTCATAGAAGACCATCATGTAACAATCCAGGAAATTGCTCATGAATTAGTAATAAGCAGAGGATCATTGCATTCTATTTTAATGGAAGATTTTTGCAAGTCAGCAAAATTTTTGGTTTTCAGATTGGGGAAGATCCATATGTCACACAATATTAATTTGGTAGAGTAGGGAGCCTGTTGAACAAATGGTGTATTTGTTCTTCACCAGGAAAGCTTGGTGCAAAATCTCTGCTTGATGTGTTTGATCATCTGTGAAAATGAAAATCCAACAAGCAAGCACTACATATCTGTATACTAGGCATAATAGCCAGAAACTGACAGCCTACCATCACAAAATTTTCATGCATACACAGGAAGGGTGGTGTCACACCTAACCCAAAGGATTGTGTACATGCTGGCTTACTTTTGCCTGGAAAAAATAAAGTGGGTTATTTTTTGAATGCACGTTATATATATATATATGTGTGTGTGTGTGTGTGTGTGTGTGTGATAATGTTGATAATACTGTTTCTTCTGGATGTTGACTTCAATGTTCACTTTTATATTTACAAATGCTCTATCTAAATATAGCATACCTTAAAACTATATATATATATATAGTTTGTGTGTGCCCTTTATAAATCAAACTGGGATTATGTTGTATTGCTGGAAAATGTTCCAAGAAAGAACAAAAATAATCCATCAAAATTAGAAAGGCAAATAAAAATGGAAGAGCATGTGGCTTGATGGTTAACAGTGAAGTAAATGGAATTAGAAATTAGGGTTCAAATTCCAACTGAGACATTCACTTAATACTAATATCTTGAGAACAGCACAAACCCATTTTTTGGCACCAACCATGAGTAAAATAGCAGAGCAGACTAGGCCTTAGTTGATATTGAACTTTTGAACCCATAAATATATATATATATAAAAGATCTTAGCACCTGCTGTACAATGCTGTTGAAAAGAATCAAATTCTGAGATGTACTGAATTAGAAGACTTGCAGTTTGTAGTCCAATACTCTAACGCAAAGTATAGTTCTAAAAACTATCAAACTACAAGTTTTGTATATTGTATTTTAATTTTCCTGAAACTGGGCTATCCTAAAAAGCTAAAATAAAAGATGTTAAAAACAAACATTTGGAAAATGTAAAAGAATAAACAAAACATTCCATTAAGAACGTCTTTTATGTTTTAATAACAAAATCATTATTGATGCTTATTAATAGTTTGCACCAATTTTTTTTCTCTCTACTTTCCATCTAATGAAATCTTACATGCCAAATAACACATTTCTTGTTTTTCTTTACTGATAATGACTAGAATTGATTTTGGTTATAATTAGTGATGGGGGGGGGTCTGGAGTGCAGAAGGTACATTATTGGGAGAGTGGTTGTGGAAACATTTAATGATTTACAATGCTTTTCCTTTGGTAAAGGCATATACAATTCAAATGCATCCTTCGTGCATGTGCACATATATAGAGAAAAATACTAAAAATATTATGGAAAGAGCATGCGAGTATGCAGGCAGTTTTAAAGAGAATACAAACAGAAAAGAGTGTTGGATTCTTATTTAATGTCTAATTTCTTATTTGGCAGTGAATGTTGGACAGCTTCCGTCCAGATCAGGAAGAAATTGAGGTCTGGTTTTGCCAAGAAATGCTGCAAATACCATGAACTGTACATGTGGGGAATGAGGAAGCATTTTCAACATCCACCTGTAAAACCACATCTTTGTCACTTCATGTCTCTTCCGCATCATCCAGTATTCACTGTCACTGCTAGTTTTTGATTTAATAAAGCCTAATTTAAAATTATTTTCTTTTTTATGTTAGTTACAAACCAAAAAACAATGAAGTTTAGTTTTTAAAGTTTGAAAAAAAAAAATCATTTTCCATAAGACGGCTGAAAAATATTATTAAATCAATAATATACACACACATAAAGACAACTGCCCTTTTTTATATGTATAAATATACAGATAATAATATCCCTATAACATAAAATAGATGGTATCTAAAGTAAACCTGTAATTAAAATTTCTGATTAAAAATATTGAAAAAAAGACTTATATATTCATGGAATATCTAATTTTATTAAAGCCACTGAAAATTCCCCCCAAAATATATACGAGAATTTATTTTTTTTTGTTTGCACAATTTTTGTTTCAAATATTTAATATTTTTCTTCTTTTAAATTTACTTTGTTGTTTTAATATTCATTTTTTTTAAAGTTATGCTTTTATCTACCATAGATATGGAAATAAATTCAAGAGAATAGAATTTTTAAAAATACATATAGTGTTTTGAAATTATCAGCAGAATTAAAAAGTAAAAACGAACAGAATAAGAATTATTCCCATTCGTTTTTACTTTGTAATTCTGAGAATTTCAAATGCATTTTAATGCAGTTATTATGTATTTTTAATTTTAAAATATTTTTGTAAATAAAAATCATATGATGATAATTTTTTACAAAAAGGTGGGTTGGGTGATACTGAGTCTGTATATATATTTATTTTGTCAGGAATTATTGTAATTTTTTAGTTATAGCTGGATACACACATACATACTGACAACTGCCCTTTATATATATATATATATATATATATAGAAGGATCATTTCTTTACTGCTTTCTTTGTTAACCCATTTTTTTTTTTTTTTGCTTTCTGGTATGTGGATTTTTATCTTTTCTTTAAGAAGGATCTATTCATTAGTGCTTTATTTGCTAACCCACATTTTTTTTTGATTTCTGGCAAATGGATTTTATTTTTTCTTTAAGAAGGATCTATTCTTTAGTACTTTCTTTGCTAATCAAATTTTCTTTTTTGCTTTCTAGCATGTGGATTTTGTCTTTTTTATGGAAGATCTTTTCTTTAGTGCTTTCTTTGCTAACCCAATTTTATTTTTGTTTCTGGCATGTGGATTTTGTCTTTTTTATGAAGGATCTATTCTTCAGTGCTTTCTTTGCTAACCCACTTTTCTTTTTTGCTTTCTGGCATTTGAGTTTTGTCTTTTCTATAAGAAGTTCTTTCTTTGCTGACCCACTGACATCCAATACTGTCACCCAATACTGCCAAATATCAACTGATAACTAAATTTTCTGAGAAATAAAATTTTTTGGAAAGTTTCAAAGCTTGAGACAAATAGCTGCCAATTCTATTTTCCATTTGTCACTTTGGTGAAACTCTGGTGTATGGTGTTCTGAAACTTCTACTGAATCCCAATTTCAAAAGCCATAAATACATTATTCCAAATATGATTTGGTTAGAAAATTCATAGAATTTTGTAAAGCAGACAGAAATATAGAGATGACATTGTGAATTGCAACACAAAGACTTCAAAGAAGGTAGAAATGTAAAGAGGTTATCATAAAACAAAAAGGAAGCATAGTCCAAGAATTTGTTTGTAACCATGCATCATCTTACTAACCTTCCTTAACAGGCCCTGATTTCCCTCATGGGTTTCATTCTTTATTCCCACCAGACATTCACAGCTAAGACAGGCCATGCCACATCCACAGAGTTGAATCACCAACATCCCATATTTCAAATATCAGGAGAATGTTTCATTCAGATAACTTTTCCCCAAGATGGTGACCGTGACTTCTATTTGTGTCCTTTTGAAAAACTCAAATCTTAACCTCTTCAAAGGCTTACAGGCACATCACACTGAAATACTAGTTCCCTTATAATCATCAAAGTTAAGCAATGTTTAGCCTGGTCAGTACCTAGATGGATTGTAAGCTTGTAAGCTTGGGTGCACGGATGATGTACTGAATAATGGCTTGGAATTGTTAATTGGAGAGCTGAGTTCCAATTTCAGTTAGGTTCGTTATATTCCCTTATGCACAAATAACCTTATGAAAGGTATGCATCAACCTCTTCTCCTCCAGCTATGGGTTAATTAGTAAAACTTGTATCACTAAATCATTATTATCTCAAAAAAAGAAAAAAAATTCCTATAATCTAAAAATACTTTCTGGCTTTAAATAACCTGCAAAGGTTTGATAAACCATAGAAAATGAATCAATCAATTAAATACAGATTGCCTACACAAGCATGTTTTTTAGATTTATTTACATTCTCTGAATTTATAGAAACTAGCTTGGCCACAAATTGAGGGATTCATTTATATATTGATTGTAATATAGAATTGATCCCCCACTTTATATCATTATAATTTCTTGTTTGCCCATTAAATTCTGATTAGTTATGAATAGCACTACTTCCCCACCACCCAGCTATGAGTTAATTAGTATACTTGTATCACTAAACCATTATTATTTCCATAAAAGAAATTCTTACAATCTAAAGTATTTTCTGGCTTTAAATAACTTGCAAAGGGTTGATAAGCTGTAAAAAAACAAATCAATCAATCCATTTAATTAATTTTTTCACGTCAATGGTCAATCATGATCTGTACTTATTCTCATAATCTTAACTTTCTACTATCTTTTCTTTTATTCATATCACACCTTATTCAGTAACTCTCTTCCTTGAGGAGCTCTTGAGCCTTTAAGTGAAATTTAGAACAGAAAAAAGGAAATATTGTTTTATTAATTTCTTTATTTTTCCTGTTGTAACTGGAAAATTCTATTGTCTCAGGTAAGACAAGTGCCTTCAGCAACTTGGCACCCCGAGCTACTAACTGTCTCTTTGGTATTATAAGCTACAGAAAATTTTGCATTGCTTCATACCTATGCCACCTGGTGACAACTGCCCAACTCTTGCTATGTCATTTGATTTTCCAACATGTCTGCAAATTGTAAATTATCATTATCAATTCCCTAACTGGGTGGGGTCATTACACACAGCTCAGCACCTGACCAGTTCCTTCTACATATCTGAAGGTTGAAGACTGGAGAGGTATTTATTCATGCATAGCGAGCCTTGGGAAAGTAGACCTGTTGGAGCCAATATCCTTCAAATTGAAGGCTTACCTTGGCCATGATATGTGGTAGTTGTTTCCATTGGAGGAGTCCAATGGCCTTCTTCTTCTCAATGATTTGATTCTGATAAGAGTTATTCAAATAAATGGTATATTAATTCCAAACTGAAACATTAATCTAAATCCCTGCAACAGACTGCGCTAATTCTGCACTCATGGACACACAGTATAAAAACATATCCTTGAGTATGGACAGCAGAATGAGATTGATCTATTCCAGGAGTTTCGATAAGGGTTCAGTTTGAAATTAATACATTAATTATTTGGATAACTCTTATCAGAATTAAATCATTGAATATGGGCAAAGGACAAAAACTGCCAAGTTCTCAAAACTGCTGTCATGCTGGTGTTGATATAACACTTACCCCACCTCTATTAGTGGAATAAGGAAGGTGCTGTCACAGGGCTTGGAATCCCTGAGACCAGGCACCTTCGCCCATCTAAAGTGAAAACAGATACTATAGTTGGTATTTACTTGCTGCCCCCATGGTTATAGTGCATTTGTGTGAAAGTGAATGCAATCATCATCATCAGTCCAATGATTGGATGTGGTCAGTTGCGTCTACATATTCTTGTGGTGTGCTCCCTCTAATGAGGCTATTGTGGACTCTTCCACTTACAATAAAGTTAGTAGGAAAAGTAAGCCTTGTGGAGGGGGGGAACAGTGATATAGACTGGGCGCTGGTCAACTGAGGTACACACTCCCAAGTCGTGCAACACTCTTCTGTTGTATTTACTGTTCCATACACTATTTATCTGCAACTTTTTGTTTTGTTGTTCCTTAACCATATACTTGGCCACAACACATATTTATATTGAAAATCAGAAAGGTATTCATTCATGCATAGTATGTTCTAGGTAAGTAAACCTGGTGGAGCCCATCCCTCTTGAGGTCAAACCACAGCCAATGTCCTCCAACTTGAAGACTTACCTTGGCCATGGATACATGGTCATTGATTTCATCCAGGAAACCCTCTGCCCTGACTGCTGAATTCAGTCTTGGAAGACCTGTGTTCACTGATGCCATGTTATATGGAACTTAGTCTATCCACTAGATGTCTGTTAACACTACAAGAAGGTTCATCTACACTTTGATGGTTGTTGTTTGTAATCCTACAGGATGTCTATTTGTCTACCACTGCTCCGATGTTAGACTTCCTTTGCCATCTCTTCTAGTCTAGCATAAGAGCAGGGGCAGCAGCAGGCAGGCAATAGGAGAATTAGATCCTAGTTCTAGATTCAAGATTGTCCCATGAGACAATAGCCTAGTAGATTAAAGCATTAGTTTGTGAAATTGGAGACAAGGCAAGCAATAACTGAGCATTACTAGGAAAAGAACAAGTTATTTCCAAACAAAGAGGAATGGTATGAGAATTGAAATAATGGAGTCAGTTCAAAATTTCTTGAAGGTTATCACGAATGACAGACACCTGAGAAAGGTCAAAATATTTAATAATAATAACAAAGATGGAAACTATTTACATTATTCGGACTATTGTCATCATCTTTGTTGCCATACATGGACACATGGCACAGTGGATAAAAGTATTAGTTAGATCCAATGACAGGACCCAAAGAGTGTGAGTTCAATAACTAGTTAAGGCAGTGGAGAACTTTGAAAGGGGAGTTAACAGGAGATAACTGACATCCATTAGACATGGCATGTGAAACAAGAACTGTCTACCCCAGTGAGAAAAATAAAGGGTTCAGTTCAACATTCCAACCACCTGAAGAAAGCCGGAGTGTACAACGGCCAAAATGTTGTGATAAATATGGCGACAAAGATGAAGACAATAGTCCGAATAATGTAAATAGTATACATAATACCTCATCTCAGAAATATAGACAGATACCGAAAGATGGAAATATTTGTCTAAATATAAATAAACAAAGCTTTGTTTAGAAATGATTTTATATGACCTTATAAAAAAAATCAAAAATATTTTAGATGTTATTATGAAATGATTAAAATCTAAATTGTATAAACATTTTATAGATCCTCCTTATTAACTATCATAATTTGGCATCTGTTTTTGCTTTATTTGAATAGTTAGATATTACTGAATTGAGATTTACTAAGCTTAAATTAACCTGGCACAAGGCAGACAAAGACTGAGATACTTGAGTATTAATGGTATGCAAGAATAACAATTAGTCCATTGTGAGGTAATCAAGATTTTGTTATATTACTATGTGCCCATTTTGCATGATTTTCAAAATGTATATTGACCTGTTGATGGGGTTTAGAATATGCCAACTGCATCCATTTCAGAAGAGTAAACACTTCCAAAAGAAGCCACCTGGGTGGATACTTGTAAACCTTAAACTGGATCTATGTTGACATTTTTGACTGGAGTGTAAGACTGGATCCATGTCTAGCTTTTGGACTTGTGTAAAATGAGCCCAGGCTTATTTTTTGATTGAAGTGTAAAATATGACACAAGCCTACATTTTTGACTGGAGTGTAAAACTGGACCCAGGCCGACCTTTTGGACACTTGTGTAAAATGAGCCCAGGCTTATTTTTTGATTGAAGTGTAAAATATGATACAAGTCTACATTTTTGACTGGAGTGTAAAACTGGACCCAGGCCTACCTTTTGGACATTTGTGTAAAATGAGCCCAGGCTTATTTTTTGATTGAAGTGTAAAATATGACACAAGCCTACATTTTTGACTGGAGTGTAAAACTGGACCCAGGCCGACCTTTTGGACACTTGTGTAAAATGAGCCCAGGCTTATTTTTTTTATTGAAGTGTAAAATATGACACAAGTCTACATTTTTGACTGGAGTGTAAAACTGGACCCAGGCCGACCTTTTGGACACTTGTGTAAAATGAGCCCAGGCTTATTTTTTTTATTGAAGTGTAAAATATGACACAAGTCTACATTTTTGACTGGAGTGTAAAACTGGACCCAGGCCTACCTTTTGGACACTTGTGTAAAATGAGCCCAGGCTTATTTTTTGATTGAAGTGTAAAATATGACACAAGCCTACATTTTTGACTGGAGTGTAAAACTGGACCCAGGCTTACCTTTTTGGCAATAAGGTAAAACAGGTCACATGCCTACCTTTTTTGACTTAACTGTAAAACCTAAGCCAGGCTGACTGTTTTGATTCTAGTGTAATGTTGCTTAACTTTTTGACTCTATTGTAAACCGGATACAGGCATACCATTTTGACTGTTATTCCATGGAGACGTGCTCAAATCAGAAACATTCCTGAATGTCTGGAATTGTTTTGGTTCATTCCTTTACCTCTTAGCTTTCACTCCCTCCTCTTACAACATCTACAAAATCCATCTGTTTTAATTTCAGTCATTATATGGATTTGTGGAGAGGAACAATTAAGCTCCTGACTTTCTTGCTAATTAAATTACTTTATACCTATTTACCTACCTCATCGACTACACTTGAGATGATGGAGTATATATACACTGCACCAAAGTTAACTGTGAACTCCATATTATTTTCCATGGTTGTAGAGTATGTGTTTTGCCAGTTCTACATATAGTTTTGAGTAAACTTGGACATTCATGCCCGCAAGAACATGTAGTGTCAAAAGGACAGTTTTAACTACCTTCACTCCTCGGCAATGTTTGTTTAAAAAAGTGATGATTAGAATTGTAATAAAACCTAAATGTATAATGAAAGTAAATTTATACATTGCTTTTTTTGTTCTTGAGAATTTATAACAAAAAATATTAAACTCTATTTATTTATTAGATTGTTTATTTACAAGAATAATTTTATATTTACATTTTAAAAAACTAATACAATGCAATATTTACCATTTACCAATTTATAAATAAATAAATACGAAAACAATTTTTTATTCATAAATTTATAAACATTTACTAAATAATTAAAATATGTGAACTCTAAGGAAATCATTATTTAAAATTTTATAAAGTTTGAATCGATTGGCAATTAGCTGATGTTTTGCCAAACATTCCAATAAACAATAATAAATAAGTAGTGTAAATAAACAATTTAATAAATAGTGAAAATAAACTATTTAATAAATAGTGAAAATAAACAAAATAGTGTAAATAAACAATTTAATAACTAAATAGTGCAAATAAACAATCTAATATATAAACAGTGTAAATAAACAATCTAATAAATAAATAGTGCAAACAATAAATAGTGAAAATAAACAATCTAATAAATAAATAGTGCAAATAAACAATTTAATAACTAAATAGTGAAAATAAACAATCTAATAAATAGTGCAAATAAACAATTTAATAGTGTAAATAAACAATTTAATAAATAGTGTAAATAAACAATTTAATAAATAGTGTAAATAAACAATCTAATAAATAAATAGTAAAAATAAACAATTTAATAAATAGTGTAAATAAACAATCAAATAAATAGTGCAAATAAACAATTTAAAAACTAAATAGTGAAAATAAACAATCTAATAAATAAATAGTGCAAATAAACAATCTAATAAATAAATAGTGCAAATAAACAATTTAATAAATAAATAGTGTAAATAAACAATTTAATATATAAATAGTATTGATTATTTTTGCTTACATTTCTCAAGAACAAAGTAAGTGTATAAATCCATTTTCATATGTTTGTGTTTTATTAAAATTCTAATCATTGTTGTTCAAAACAATAAACACTGCCAAGGAGTTAAGGTAGTTAAAATAATAGTGGTGTCAATGAAAAAACTATTTTTGGCACTCCATATTTTGTGGGCATGAAAGTCCATGTTTGCCAAGTTTTGAATTTAACCAATAGCAGGTGGAGGGAGAAGAGATAGATTCATTCCTTTTCCAAGGGTATTAGTGTGAAAGTGAATGTAACAAACTTGACCAGAATTTGAACTTGGCTCTCTAATTTCTCATCCCAAATCACTAATTACTCAACTATCTGCACTTTATAGAGGTAGGTATTTTAAGTATGTGAATGTATTGTGGTACTAAATTAAAAGCAGTAGTTCTAGACCTTGTTGTTTTCAAAGTAGCACCAAGGAACTGTTGTTCGGCCATGCATCACTTGGTCTTAATCCGTGTAACAACTTTTTCAGAAAGATGACTTTATTTCAGAAGCATTCTGTAAAATAAATGGG
Organism: Acanthosepion lycidas; assembly: GCA_963932145.1. Lineage (NCBI taxonomy): Eukaryota > Metazoa > Mollusca > Cephalopoda > Sepiida > Sepiidae > Acanthosepion > Acanthosepion lycidas. The sequence continues at coordinate 55,201,921 of OZ010604.1, forward strand.
TGGAGTTGTACAATAGGGCACTGCAATCAAAAAAAAAAAAAAATCATTTCCTTTTATAACTTTTCTCTTTCTTTTACTACTATAGATTATGTATTCTAGATCGGTTTTTAATTGTTTCACCCCAAGCAAGGCAATAATACCACTAAGACATTATTATTGAGTTTGAAAGAAGACGACAAAAGAAAAATGTCATTAAGGAGAGAGAAGAATAAAAGAAGAGGAATCAGGAAGACAGTAGATCACATTGCAAATATGGCTAGAACACAAGATTCCAGAAAAGAGTTCCACAGAAGAGAAAAGAAACTGTTAGCTATGACCTTATGGTTACATTTAGTCAATTCAATCATATGATGAGACCTTGTCACCAATCTAATACTGTGCTTAAATTCATAGAATCTATGTACCATAGAGGAGATTTAATCCAAACAGTTATCATGAAAGTATTTATAGAAAAAGCACAGCAAAGTGATATTACAGCAGTGAGAAAATGACTGAAGATGCCAGGTCAATAACATTGCAGATTCTTTGGATTTTATCAAGAATCTTTGTTTTATATTGAATGGCTGGGATCATGTATTGGTACTCAAAAGATACTACTCAAAGATAATGATTGACATTGCATTTCAATTTTTGAAGATCTAAAGGCAATAAAGCCACTAGGATGCAAGGGGTTACTGAGTATAAGAGAATATGAGAAAAATTACTATTAATGAAAGACAACAATGAAAGAACAAGAATTAAGAAGACAGAAGATAACGATTGACACTGCATTTAAATTTTTGAAGATCAAAGTTGACTGGGAAGCAAGAAACTGGAAGACGGTTCCACAAGTGAGAAGTGCGATAGAAGAAACTGTTAGAATAGAACTTATGGTTACATTTAGACATTTCAACTGTAAAATGATGAGACCTTGCCACCAAATCTAGTACTATGCTTAAATTCATAGAATCTATGTACCATAATCAGAACAATTATCATGAAAGTATTTATAGAAAAGGTACAGCAAAGTGACATTACAGATGTGGGGAAAATGACTGAAGCCAAGATGCCAGGTCAGGACCAATAATATTGCTGATTCTTCTTTGGTGTCAAAAAGATCTCGGGCTCACATAAGCACAAATAGAAATTCCATGAAACAGGAAATACATTTTATTTACAAAAGCAAAATGTAGTATAAAATATAAATCTGGATTAATGACTGCACTGCTCCTGATGTCTGCAGGCCCATTTAGAATATTTCCCTGGCCCCTACTGAGAATCACTACTCTAGATCATGATTATAAAATAAAATTATTCACTTTTATAAAAATTAATAGGGGGCTCAGTTTGCTATATAAATTCAGTGTAAATTGAACTTTCTTCTTCTTTTTATGAATGATGTCCTTTCAAGATGTAGGCAATCATGGCTCTCCACCCACCTCTATCCCTTGCAGATCTCAACAAGTTCCTTCCTTCTGCTTTATCCCCCCAGACCACGTTCTGTCATCCACTTGCTTAAGCCCACCAGGTATATCACACGTTGTTTTCCCTTATCTCTCTTTCCCTCTATTCGACTTGTGAGTATCAGATTCTCCAGGCTCTCCTTCCACATTATGTGTCCCAGAAACTTCAGCTGCCTCTTCCTGATGATAAGTGTAAGCTTCTCCTTGTTAGCAACCTCTCTAAGACCTCATTGTTGCTCACACACAATGATATCCTTAGCATCCTCCTGTAGAACTACATTTCTGCTGCCTTGAGTCATTTCTGCTGCCTTCTTCATCTTTAAGGAAATTGTCCAACATTCGTTGCCATAAAGAAGGACAGATGTCTCATAACAGATTAGTATTCTTTTCTTTGTTACCAAAGAAATCCTCCTGTCTCACGGTACTTTGCCAGCTTTTGTACTGCATCCTTGGCCATCCCAATATATTCGGTCCACAATATCCGTAGCATTCCTCTGTAGAACCACATCTTCGTCGCCTTGAGTCTCTTCTTCATCTTTGAGGAAATCGTCCAACATTCGCTGCCGTAAAGAAGGACAGATGTCACGTAACAGCTCAATATTCTTTTTTTTTGTTGTTACCAAAGAAATCCTCCTGTCTCACATTACGCTGCCCAGCTTTTGGAATGTGTCCTTGCCCATCCCAATATGTTTACGGATCTCAGTGTCGCACTTGCCATTCTCTGACAAGATGCTTCCCAGATATTTAAACGTCCACGTCTGCTTGATTCTATTGTTCCTGACCTGCAGGTTGCATTTCTGGCTCATCCTCTTACTGATGACCGTGCATTTTGTCGTCTTCTTGTTTATGCTTAGTTCTTTCTTCTTAATCACCATCGCTTACCTTCTGCAGGAGATTTTGTAATTTCTTTTCCGCGTCTGCTATCAGTACTGCACCATCTGCGTATCTTATGCTGTTAAGGTTGTGGCTCTAACAGAACTAAAAAATATAAGTTCATCCAGTGTAATTTCTTAAGACGTAAAAAAAAAAAAAAAAGAAAATTTGAGATTCATAAATTGGAGTGCTTCAGTTAATTTATTTTTGTACATTTTCAGAATTCATATTTTATGAGCATATTTTATTTTGGCTTCAATAGTGAGGGGGGGGATATACAATGAATCTCAACCGCAAACTGGAACCCTGCATTAATTTTTAAAGTTGGAACAGCTAGATGTAGCCATGAGTTCTATTCTGACAGTTTCTTCACTTGCACTTCTCACTTGTGGAACTCTCTTCCAGCTTCTTGTTTCCCCGCCAACTTTGATCTTCAAAAAGTTAAATGCAATGTCAATCTCATTTTATAGTTGAAATGACTAGATGTAACCATAAGTTCTATGCTGAGAGTTTCTTCTATTGCTCTTCTCATTTGTGGAACTCTCTTCCAGCTTCTTGTTTCCCCGCCAACTTTGATCTTCAAAAAGTTAAATGCAATGTCAATCTCATTTTATAGTTGAAATGACTAGATGTAACCATAAGTTCTATGCTGAGAGTTTCTTCTATTGCTCTTCTCACATGTGGAACTCTCTTCCAGCTTCTTGCTTTCCAGTCAACTTTGATCTTCAAAAATTTAAATGTAATGTCAATCATTATCTTCTTTCTTCTTAATTTCTGTTCTTTTATTGTTCTTTCACCTTAATGATGTTTTCTTTTTTCTCATATTATCTCACACACAATGATCTTGCATCTTAGTGGCTTTATTGCTTTGCTTGCGGTGAAATGATTAAAAAAGAAAAATTAATAAAAAAATAATTACTTTGTGTTCTCCATATTGTTAAAAGAGAAAATCAGAATGAAGATCATGTCAACCTTAGTAGGTTTTGAAATGTAGTAATTGTTTGCACTTCACTACCAGTTTCTACCAGTTACAACTTTTCTAACACCAATAAAAGAAGGCTACTCTTGGCTCTCTGTAGGTGAAGCAGATAGTCGTATTTAGGGTGTTGTGGATTTTTGACTCCTTTTGATTTATGCCCTCAGCATTTTCTGAAACTGAACTTGCAAGACTGATTTATGACCTTTGGAATTATGCCCCTTCCTCGCAACAAGACTATTTTAAAAAATCTGAACCACCCTATTTCTATTTTCCATAGTTACTTTCCATCCACCATAATATAGCTTCCCTCTGCCTTTTCTATAAATATTTTCATATTAATTGTTCTGATGAACTTTCTTCTTTGGTACCTAGAATTTAAGTGCAGCATTTTATTGGTGGGAAAGTTTCATCATTTTACAGTTAAAATGGTTAGCTAAATGTAGCCATAAGTTCTATGCTAATAGTTTCTTCTTTTGCATTTCTCGCTTGTGGGACTCTCTTCTTGCTTCTTGCTTTTCAGTTAACTTTGATCTTTAAGAATTTAAATGCATGGTTAGTTGTCTGTCTATATTTCTGAGCTGAGGTATTATGTACACTATTTACATTATTCAGACTAGTATCATCATCTTTGTCGCCATATTTATTACAACGTTTTGGCTGTTGTATGCTCCAGCCTTCTTCAGGTGGCTGGAATGTCTAACTGAACCCTTTATTTTGCTCACTGGGGTAGACTATTCAAGGACACATGGCACAGTGAATAAAGACATTGGTTAGATCCAGTGACAGGCCCCAAAGAGTGTGAGTTCAATACCTGGTTAAGCCAGTGGAGAAGTTGGAGAGGGGAATTAACAGGAGATAACTGATAACAGACATCCATTAAACATGGCACTAGAACAGTCTACCCCAGTGAGCGAAATAAAGGGTTCAGTTCAACATTCCAACCACCTGAAGAAGGCCAGAGCATACAATGGCCGAAACGTTGTAATAAATATGATGACAAAGATGAGAAGAAGTGTCCAAATAATGTAAATAATTTATATATTCAGTCATTATCTGTTGTTTTATTGTTTTCTCACCTTAATAATTTCTTTTTTTTATATTCTTTCACAATTGATAACCCCTTGTACCTTAGTGGCTTTATTGCCTTGTTTAGGGTGAAATCTTTAAAAAAAATATTAAGAAAATTTTATTTTATTTTTAATATTTGTTATTTGGTGTGTTTAATCTAGAGTAATATATATATATATATAAATATTTGGAAAACAATGATTATTTCTAGTTGCAGTGCCTATTTTAAAATTTCACCAATAAATCTTATTCCCTTCTCTTTATTTAACTTGACTATCTCTTCGAGATTTGGGTTGGCATCATACCAAGAAGAATGAAATATTACACACTTGTTGCACTGCAGATAGCCAGTCAGAGACAATGTTACAATTTCTGGCATCTCACACTCTAACTATAGACACTCAAAAACTATGCTGTAGAGACCAAAAGATCGCTTGAACTTTAAAAATGCCCAATAAAGCGAGAATTAAAAATCAATACCTTCTCAGTTTAGGTTTCTCTTTTCAATGAAAGCAAAAGATAAATATTCAAGTAGAATGAGAGAAGAAACAGTTTGAAGGTGACACAAAAGAAAACTGCTACTACCATCCAATTCCAGGGTAGACGTATTTCAGAATGAAACCTTCTATTAATTTCATGTAATTCTGCTAATTTTGCTAATGGCCACATTGTGCTTAAGTTCTGGTTTGATCACCAAAGTTAAGCAACAGATGGGTGATTAGAGAGGAATACTAGGTGCTATTATCTATTGCTACTTATACTAACAGGAGAGCTCAATATGTGTAGGCACTTCTGGCTTGAGAAGTCACAAGAACTACTTCAGAGAGAGAGAGGAGAGTGTCTGCTGTCAACAAATTTCCGTTGGGTACATCAATGTAGAATAAAGATTAGTCAACTTTTCTTGTTGACTCTTACTACTAAAATAGTGAGTTTGATCCTCATCGGGTGCCCTATATTGATTAATTGATTCATTTTCTACAGCTTATCAATCTTTTGCAGGTTATTTAAAACCAGAAAATATTTTTAGATTGTCAGAATATACATTTTTAGAAATTATAATCTGATATAAGTTTTACTAATTAACCCATAGATGGGGAGAGAAGAGGTGAATCCATACCTTTTTTAAGCACATTTGTACATGACTGAATATAATGAACCTGACAGGAATTGGAATTTGTCTTTCCAATTAACAATTCTGAGTCATTATCAATTACAGCACCTGTACATCCAAGTCTATAGCACCTGGTATTACTAAGTGGTCACCCATCTAGGTACTAACTAAGCTCAAAGTTGCTTAACCGGTGATTGTAGGGGAATTAGTGTTTCAACGTGATGAGACTTTAAACCCCCATAATTGTGGCCTTGTGCCAAACTAAACTAAGTAGTAAATATTGTCAAGAAATTTCCATTTAAAATACCAAATACATTTACATTTATATTTTACATTATGGCCCCCTCATTGGGGGTAATAATTAATGAGCAAATTTCACCTGACACTACAACCATAGTGAGTTCAATCCTCACTAGGTGCCATATTTCTCTTGCCTTTTGCCAAAATGAAGCTACTCTTATTCTATTCAAATATCATTCAATAATACAGGGTGTGTATAGGCACCTTCCGGGAAGGGGGGCAATAATTAATGATTTACTTTCAAAAGCCCCTATTACCATAGTGACTGACCATCATTGGATGCCTAATATATTGAGCGTTTTTTGGCAAAACACAGTGCACTTATGTAATTCAAATATCTTTGTATTTTTTTTCTTTACAATAATATTCATCCTGCACAAGGCCCAAGAACCATTTGAGGCAGACGGTTAAAGATTAAGAAGCACAGTTTAGGAGGAAATGTGGGAGAGTTAACAGATAACACTAGACTTGAACAGGTTAAGACTGTAGTGGGTGCTACTATAGCATGATATCTACAGTCCATTTTCTACTATAGTATGATATCTACTATTCATTTTCTACTATGGCTAGGACTGAGCAGAGATCAGTTTGCAGGCTTGGCTCCACTACATAATGCTTGCTACTATAGTATGATATCAACAGTCCATTTTCTACTATAGTATGATATCTACTATTCATTTTCTACTATGGCTAGGACTGAGCAAAGATCAGTTTGCAGGCTCGGTTCCTCTACATAATGGTTGCTACTATAGTAGGATATCTATGATCCATTTTCTACTATAGTATGATATCTACTATTCATTTTCTACTATGGCTAGGACTGATCAGAGATCAGTTTGTAGGCTCGGCTCCTTTACATAATGGTTACTACTATAGTATGATATCTATGATCCATTTTCTACTATAGTATGATATCTACTATTCATTTTCTACTATGGCTAGGACTGAGGAGAGATCAGTTTGCAGGCTCGGCTCCTCTACATAATGCTTGCTACTATAGTATGATATCAACAGTCCATTTTCTACTATAGTATGATATCTACTATTCATTTTCTACTATGGCTAGGACTGAGCAGAGATCAGTTTCCAGGCTCGGGTCCTCTAAATTCTTGGAGGTGCACCCATAGTTTTTGTATGGTTGCCTTACTTTTGTGCAATAATTCAGGTATGCCACTGGGAATGGTATGGATCCATATAATCTCTTCACCAGCTATGGATTAAATAGCAGGGGTGACTAGACACTGATCATGTAGAAGTAAAACTCAGAATTGAAAAATTGTGTGACACCACTCTCCTATCTTGACCAAGAAGTCATAGCAATTCATATTTCATAAAGAAAAGAAAGATATGAAGAGACATAATTGCCTATATCCAGAAGAAGTATAGTATTGTATCTTTGGTGTATGGATCAGTTATAACAAATTTAGTATAGGAGAAAAGGAAACTGAACATAGAATAGCCTGCACTAGAGGTAGTTTCATTCAAAATCTCCAGATTAATAACTTTAGTTAATTTTTGTACATTTTCAGAATTCATATTGTATGAGCATATTTTATTTTGGCTTCCATAAAGGGGTAAATTTACAATGAATCTCGACAGCAAACTGGAACCATGTATTTTTAAATTAATAGCTGCATCTGCTGCAAGGAAAGTTGGTTTACTGTGTAGTGCCAAATAACTTTTTTCTTCAGAATCCATCTCGCACATTTACAAATCTACCATTTGTTTGTGCACTCAATATTGCTGCCATATTTGGTCTGGTGCTCCTTCTCATCATTACAAGGTTCTTGACAAAATCCAAAGAAGGATATGTAATGTAATGTAATTGATCTTGACCAGGTATCTCAACTTTAGTCACTTTCTCATGAACATGACATGGCTTCTCTAAAATATTTTCATGGCAACTGTTCTGATGAGCTTTTTTCCCCTGGTGGTGCAATGACATAAATTTAAACATGCTACTAGATTGGCATCTAGGTTCCACCCCTTTACTGCTGAAATAACTAAATGCAACCACCACTTCTACTCAAACAGTTTCTTTTCTCGCACTTCCCACCTGTTTACTTGCTTCCCTGATAAATACAATATTCAAAAATTCAAATGCAACATCAATTGCCATCTTATGTCTTCTTGAATCTGGTTTATCTTTTGTCCTTTCCTCAATCCTCCCTATACTCAGTCTTTTCTTTCATTTTCCCTCCCTGTAACCACCCTGTGTGCTAGTGGCATTTCTGCATTGCTTGGGATGAAATAATTAAAAAAAAAATTCTAGAAAAGCAAAACATTAATCTGAAAACTTGTGTCATGTCCTTAAATAGGCTTATCACTTTCATATGGATCCCATGAATGGCACTAAATGCTTTCAGAAATATCTAAACTGTCAGCTGTATATAACCGCTTTCTCAGATCAGTGGTTAAAAATGGCTTTGATTGAGTGAAGCATATAAGTGCTATCCATCTTCAATCCTCTTGAACTGATAGTAGAGGAGCACAAAGAACTGGTACCAAATAACAGAAAGCACATGACTTGAAGACTAGCAACAACTAAATTGGATAGCACATGTAACAAAAAAAATAATGACATAATCAAGGTGTTGACATTCCACATTACTTCAAATGAAAGGTTAGGAAGGAAATGCTCCATAGCAGATTCCTTGGTCTTTTTGTCAACCTTCAAAATGGGGGGGGGGATTTCTGCCAAACTCTGTACATCTTGAAAAGTTTCACCATATCAATTTGTTAATACTAATTTTATTTGTAAAAACATCGTCCTGAGATATGTTTCGACTTGAAGGTACATTGCAAATCAGTGTGATTCATCTTCAGGGTCTTTGCAGATATCACTTATCCATTCTCTCCTGTTCTTTGACAACTCACTAAAATGCTGCTGGTCTTCCAAGCTCTTCAAAGTTTTTACAGAGAATGATGAAATTTGATTGATAGTTCTTTTAATGTTGTTATTCAATTTTTATACAATGGTTGTTCAGTGTCTATCGTTGTTATTCTTTCATTTGGCATTGATGACAAAATGGTTTTCATATTTACTGTTTGTTTCCAAAGCTATTAACTTGTCATGTCTGACACTGGCATTAATATCAGGTTCTTTGATTTTGTTTTCTTGGAGAAAACATACATTAATATAAATATCAATGTCTTGGGACAATAATTCATTCTTTTTTTTCATGAGTCCTCTAACATTAAGTGTGCCGATGGTAAAATTTTTATATGTAATTGGAGACACTATTTACATTATTCGGACTATTGTCCTTATCTTTGACACCATATTTATCACAATGTTTCGGCCATTGTACACTCTGGCCTTCTTCAAATGTATATTGGGATAGGCAAAGTGCCTTCCAAAAGTTAAGTAGGGTACTAAAAGCAGAAAAATTTTGCTAGATAGAAAGAAAATATTGCTATGTTATATCTTCCCTCCTGTATGACAGTGAGTGCTGGACGATCTCCTCAAAGAAGAAGAAGAGACTTGAAGCAACAGAAGTGATGTTCTACTGAAGGATGCTGAGAATACTATGAACTGAACATGTAAGTAACAACAAAGTTTTAGAGAAAATGAAAACAAAAAGGATACTTATACTTACAGATCATGGCATCTATCAGAGAGATGAAATTTAAATTTTTATTATTGCATTATTCCAAAATTTTAACGCATCAGCAGATAGCTATTTAATCTCATCAACTAAACACAAATAGTTATTAATTAAAAAAATTAGTAATTAATGTATAATAATGTCCATAACTACATGTACAAGAATGTCGTTTTTGATAGAAGTTAAAAAATAACCATAAATATGTAAAAAATGTGTATATTGTTGAAAATTCCTTTTTCCATAATGTAGCTATTTGTTCTGTTATAATGCTTATTAGAACATCCATTACAGAATGAAACATCAGAAGATGAAATAATGCAGGATCTAATGGGCCAGAATGAGTTTGAAAGTTCGAATGAAGATCAAATAATGAAAGAAGATGCCTATGATTACAGCTTGGCGCAGGACAGATCTCGGTCTCTCAGAGAAAGAAATTCGGGAGAGAGAGAAGTAGAGCAAAGTAATGAAACTATCACGAGAAGAAGTACAAGAACTACTAGAGGTATAAAACCTATATGTTTCAGGGAGATGTAGTGACACTGGCAAATTAATATACCTAATTTGCATAAGTGCAAGAGAAAGCCTATATAACGTGTCACTGAGAATAACATGGGACGAAGACAAGCTTAGTGACTGACTAGTGCTAAACTTCGACTTCACATCAGTGGACTTACTTTTATTAGGTTTTAAAATTGCTTGAAGGACAATATCTTTCAATTAACAGAGAGATGAAATCAGACAGATGAAATTAAAATTTTTATTATTGCATTATTCCCAAATTTTAACACATCAGCAGATAGCTATTTAATCTCAACAACTGAGCACAAATAGTTATTAATTAAAAAAAATTAGTAATTAATGTATAATATTATCCATAGCTACATGTACAAGATTGTCAAGTGTATGTCTTCTCAGCATATTTATTCAACCTATACAGCAAGATGATTGTGACGATTTATTATTGGCGGTTACAATCTTAACAACAACATAAGGTGTTCAGAAGAGACTGTCGATAACAGACACAGAAAGAAAGCTACAAAACCTCCTCCTCCTGCAGAAGGGAGTGAAAGAAGGATTAAACATCAACTGCAAAAAAAAAAAAAAACAGAATCCATGGTTGTTAGCAAAAGGACGAGCCCAAAGTGTGAATTACAAATTGAACATATCAAAATAAAACAACTACGGAAATTTAAATATCTAGGAATTGTTTTAACAGAGAATGAAAAGTGTAACACTGAGATTTGAAGGCTTGTTGGGGTAGTGAAAGATGCTTTCCAAAAGCTAAGTAGAGTACTAAGAAATAGATAAACTTTGCTAGAAACAAAGAAAAGAGTACTAAACTGAGTATTTAAATCCTTCAATTTAAAGTCTCTGAGTTCTCTTCTCCTGAAAGACATGTTTTATGGTTCAAGCTGATTAAACATTTTAAAACTGCAAGAAGATAGAATGTATGGTTGTTATCAAAAGGATGAGCTCAAAGTATGAATTGCAAAATAGAGATACTAAAATCAAACAAAACAATTTACATATCTGGGAAGCGTTTTAACAGAAGAAGGAAAGTGTGGCACTGAAATCCGAAGGTATATTGGGATAGCTTTTGGAATACATCTTTGGCTAAGTAGAGTACCCAGAAATTGTAAAACTTTGATAGAAACAATGAAAAGAGTACTAAACTGTTATGTGATATCTATCCTCCTGTAAAAAGAAGGAACATATCTTCAAAGTTTTCCCAACATTTTTTGGTTAATACCAGTTTCATTGTGAAAGTACTGACTTATAAAATAAAATCTGATACAGTCTATTAATTCCAAGGGGGATCAATTTATTATTTAATAAGAATAGAAAACCAATCACCCACTTTATATCCAGCAGCAAATTATAATTAATATTCTAATGTAAATATATCTTCAAAATTTTCTCAATGTTGATTGGTTAATACCAATTTTATTGTGGAAATATTGATTTGCATAATAAAATCTGATATAATCTAGTAAATATAAGAGGGATCAATTTATTACTTAATAAGAATTGAAAACCGATCACCTATTTTATGTCCATCTGCAAATTTTATTAGTATTTTAATGTATCTCCAAAATTTTCTCAATATTGGTTAGTTAGTCAGTTATGTGCCATCCATAATACACACTTAGGCATTCATGTATCTTTCGATACATGACTGACGAGGCAGATTTTTTCCTGCAGTAGACCAGTTGCCATCCAAGGCTATAGAACTCCTGTCTGTTCTGCTATTTACCCATAGCTGGGGGGGAGAAGAAGAGGATTCATATCTTTCCCAAGGGCATTAGCATGTAAGTGAATGTAATGGATTCATTAATACAAATTTTCTCAATGTTGATTGGTTAATACAAATTTTATTGCGAAAACATTGACTTGCATAATAAAATCTGATATAATCTAGTAATTCTAAGGGGGAACAATTTATTACTTAATAAGAACTGAAAATCGAACACCCACTTTATGTCCAGCAGCAAATCATGTTAATATTTAAATGTAAATATATATTCAAAATTTTCTCAATGTTGATTGGTTAATACAAATTTTATTGCGAAAACATTGACTTGCATAATAAAATCTGATATAATCTAGTAATTCTAAGGGGGAACAATTTATTACTTAATAAGAACTGAAAATCGAACACCCACTTTATGTCCAGCAGCAAATCATGTTAATATTTAAATGTAAATATATATTCAAAATTTTCTCAATGTTGATTGGTTAATACAAATTTTATTGCGAAAACATTGACTTGCATAATAAAATCTGATATAATCTAGTAATTCTAAGGGGGAACAATTTATTACTTAATAAGAACTGAAAATCGAACACCCACTTTATGTCCAGCAGCAAATCATGTTAATATTTAAATGTAAATATATATTCAAAATTTTCTCAATGTTGATTGGTTAATACAAATTTTATTGCGAAAACATTGAGTTGCATAATAAAATCTGACATAGTGTAGAAATCCTCAGGTGGATCGATTTATTAATCAATAATGATAGAACCCTTATCGACACTTTACGTTTTCCACTGACCTGAGGTGGAACAGCTGCATTAAATCAGTTACTGCATCTACTGCAAGGAAAGTTGGTCCTCTGTGTTGCACCAGAAGGGTTTTCTTGACTGGGTACATACTTTGAATCTACCATTCGTCCAACCATGGAATACTGTTGCCATATATGGTCTGGTTCCCCCACTGTTCATCTTGAGGTCCTTGACAAAATCTAAAGACGGATATGCAATGTGATTGGTCCTGACTTGGAGTCTCGACTCCAGTCACTTTCTCACCAACATAACGTGGCTTCCCTCTGTCTTTTCTATAAATATTTTCACGGCATCTACTCTAATGAGCTATTTTCACTGGTGCCTTGACTGCATGAATTCAAGCATGCTACTAGGTTGGCAACTTGGTCCCATCCTTTTACTGTTAAAACAGTTAAATGTAACTGCATCTTCTACTCCAACAGCTTCTTCTCTCGCACTTCCCAACAGTGGAACTCCTTTCCTCTTACTTGCTTCCCTGACAACTATAATCTTCAAAAATTCAGGGGTAATGTCAATCAACATCTTCTGATGTCTTGATCCCTGTTGTTTTTATCTTTCTCCATTCCGTTTCCTCAATCCCCTCTATACCCAGCCTTTTCTCTTACTTTCACTCTCTGTAGCCCCTTGGGTACTAGTGACACTCCTGTCTTGCTTGGCGTGAAATTCTTAAAAAAAAATGTTCAGTAAAAACTTACATTAACATTTAACGTAAACATATCTTCAAATTTTTTCAACCGCTTCAGTCTTATTGTGAAAACATTGACTTGTCTAATAAAATCTGAGAAAGTATATTGTTTTTTTGACTTATTGGTTGATTTATTCCAGCTGAATAACATTTCCCCTGCTTTGTCAGTCCCTGGGATCCTCTTTGATGAATAATTCACCCATTTTTCCCCTCACACATCTTTCATCAGCCATTACGAAAAAAAAAAAATTAGAAGTATTCTGTTGCTAACATTATTGAGGTCTTTGATCACCACAGCGATATTTTCCCCATGGAAATTTTTGAATTAAAACTAACAGGAAATAGACAAGGAATAAACACTTATGAATGAAACAGTTTTGTATTTCTTTTGAAATATGTAAAAATAGTATTTCCCAAAATAATTGTGAAAAATTTACTCTGCATAGTACATTTTACTACGAATTTATGTTTACTATTTGATTTTTTTCTTAATGTTTTTCAGCAGGGTTAGGGGTTAGCCTTGCAAGCCATAATTTGAGTGCATTTTTAAGGCTGAAATGACCTTCAGTCTTTTGTTTATTTGTCTGTTTGTTTAACGGCATATCAACATCTCATTTAATGCTGAAATTTAATTTTCTTGAGAGGATTTGTAATTTCTTTTACAAAAATGTATTGCTGGAAAATTCTTTTCTTCAAAAATGTATTGCTGGCAATTTTTCTTTTACAAAAAATGTATTTCTATTCATATATTTTTTTTTTTTTTATAAAAAATGTTTTTGATAATATTTTTTAAAGTGTATTGCAGATAATATTTTTTCTTCAGAAAAAATGTATTTCTGGTAATTCCTTTACTATGAAAATGCATTGCTGGCACTTCCACTACAGGAATGTATTTTTATACTTTCATAGTGTTTTGACCCCAGTTTGGTGAGGGGTCAACTATTTGCACATAGCTGGGACCCTAACAGGTGCTACCACCCCGGGTCAGGGTGGACCTGAGAACAACAGCAATTAAGAGGTGGTTCCATGCTCTTCAAAACCTTCTGAAAAGAGGCATTGCTGCTGAATTTAGTTCATCATTATATCCAATATGATCCTTAATTCCGATGAATAAACGATTTATAATTTAATCAAAATGTGCAATCAACATGTTCAGAACTGGGGCATACAACTCCGGTTCTCCTTGACCAGGGGAGAGACCAAACTTGATTGAGGACTCTAGGCAGACTAACCAAGCCTACCTGAAAGAGCTTGGTCTGTTACTGCAATATTAAAGAGTTGATATACCATTAAAATAGAACAATTAATCTTTGGTCATATCATCAAAAATGTCAAATGTTTAACATCAATTGCAAAGTATAATTTAATTATAGAGAGATTAAATAATTGCTTCCTCACCAAAAAATATAAAAATTCAAGATATCTTTTTAAGCATACTCTGGAGTTGCTGGAGAAATGGAAAATAGATTAACAAAGTCAGAATTTTAGATTTTCTAAAAGCAGCCTAGATTTTTCACATACTAAATTATAGGCTGTAAGTTAAAATAGATTACAAAGCAAAAACAAATCAATTTACTATAAAGAGAAATTTTATATATATTATATATTTTATACAAACTACAGTTCAATAGTTTGAGGTGGCACCTGCTAATTTAAATTGGCCCCAAAAGTCGTTATTTTGTACTTTAAATAAGAGAAAATTATTATACATGGTTAAAAGAAAGTGCGACATGATTTTTTTTTTTATTAGAAATTTGATTATAGAAAAAAAGAGAAGAAAAAAAAAACTTTATTACTAAATTTGACTTTCATCAAAATATCCTCCTTTAGCCTTCTTTAGCCTTTCCATATATGGGAAGTTAGTTACATGAGTACTATTAACAGGCTTCTATTAGTAACATATTATGTATATGAAATTTCTCATATAAATATTCTAGCAAAGTAAAACATTTAATATTTGAAACAAAATATTGGAAATTGGGCTTGGTTTTGAATCTCATTTAGAAGCATTTATTTTTTGTTAAATTTTAATAAAAGATTGAACAAATATTAGAATTACTAAAATAACCAACAGTAATTCAACAAACAGGATCAGTAAAATATTCCCCATTCAGGTTACCAATAATATTACCATCCTAGTCACAAATGTACAACTATATATATATATATATATATATATATATATATATATATATATATATATATATATATATATATTAATGCATGTTTCATTAAGTAATATAGACAAGTTTTGTTTATTTATTTTAATCAAATTGCTTTCATATTGTCTGATAAGCTTAATAATATTATCATTGAAAGACGAAAGAAAATCACCATATTGATACATTTTTTTAATCCTATCTAAGCCTTTGGCTTACATAAGCCATCATCAATATATAGATCTGTGTTTGTGTGTGTGTGTGCATGTATATATAAAAAATTTGAAAATCCCATATACAGTTTTCAAAACAACTATAAACTTATACATTCTAAACAAGTAGCAACATTTATGGAAGTACCACCAAACAACAAAATTAAACCCTTTCTAGGAAAATGGCATCATGGTCTTGGATTTTCTCAGAAGTAAGAAGTCATCCTATCAAGAATCATAATAAGGCACACCTATATTACTCACTGATTTCTCCTAAAAAAAATGAACATCCTCCTGAATGAACAGCATTTCAGGAGGTATACAATGTAAAACATTCTGTGTTGACCATGTCCCTATATGTCATCCATTTTGTGACATGACTAGTCTAGAGTAAATTTTCAAGAAGATAAAAGTAGATACTAATTGGAGGAGGTGGGTCTATATTACAAATTTTAATAGCACTAAAGAGTTGATGTACCATTAAAGAAGAACAATCAATGAATCAATAATTTCATCATTAGGTAGTTAATCACTGCTTCCCTTTTGAGTGTTTAATTCTTCAAGCCCTCTTTCCTTATTATGTATCCCCAAAATTTCAACTACATTTTTCTGATTTGAAGTATAAGCATTCTTTCTGTTTCTATTTTTCTTGAAACTTACTTGTTGCTCACATGCACTATCCATGGTATTTTCAGTATTTTTCTGTAGGACCACATCTCTGTTGCATCATTAGTTGCTTTTGACACTAGTCGCAGTGTATTTATAGTTTTTTAAGGCACCCCAACACGGAATTAATACAACTTCTATACAACACAAATATACTAACAATAAACTCCTTGAAAATGGCTAATGAATTCAAAAACTGTGTGACAAGAATCATGATGGACAGTTTCTACACATGCTTAGTTCTTGTGAAAAAAAATCTAAGGAAAAATGGAATAAAAACTTTGGTCTTCTTATTCAATGAAACACGTATAAAAGAAGGATTGCTGCCCATATATATATTTTACAATGGAATAAAAAACTTTGTGTTTGTTACAATCAAGGAAAGATGTATAAAAGAAGGATTGCTGCTGAAATATATATATATATATATATATATATATATATATATATAGGAAATGGATTAAATCTGACAGATTGATATTTTTAACTTATTTTATAATTATTATTTGACAGATACTCATATTTAAGTAATCTGTCTACTTGTTTGGTTGTTTTACGTATATATATATATATATATATATATATATATATATATATATATATATATATATATGTATATGTGTATATATATATACATACATATATACATCATACATATTAGAGCTATTTGGTGTTTCTTTGATTTTAAATCAGTACACCAAAACTAGTAAGTTATTTTATTTTTATGTACATACATAAAAATTTAATTCTAATCTGAGGAAGCCAGAGAGCAGACACTCTCAGCAAAATGCATCATTTATTTTTTTTTATTTATGTTCTACTTTGTCTCATCATCATCTTATATATATATATATATATATATATATGTATGCATGTCAAATTTCAGATAAAACTAAAAATATATTTGCAAAAGGGACAATATGAATGAAGAAAAAAAGAAAACTTATCTTAGCCAACAAGTTTCATCCCCTCATGGACTTTATCAAGGCAAAATATATATTTAGGAGAGTTCTTAAATTTCAATATTTTAAAAAATCTAACATTTTTACTTTCGTTTATAAATACTTGTTGCAAAATGAAATCATTATATTTGGCTTGATAAAGTCCCTCAGAGAACGAAACACATTGGCTAAGGTAAGTTTGTCTTTTATATATATTTATATATACATATATATATTAGTGTGTGCGTGTGTGTGAATATGGTGGAGTAATGGATAGCAGCTCAGATTTAAAAATTGGCATGCTAAATTCAAATTCCAGCCAAGTTTGTTACATTCATTTGGGATAGGTATTAATCCATCTCTTCCTCCCCAACTATGGGTAAATAACAGGACAGACTAAGTCCTAAAGTCTTGGGTGGAAACTGGTGTAGAAGGAGGACGATTCTGAATTCCAAACCTGGGATGGGTTGTTTGGGGACCTTGTGGCACATGATGTGCATGTGGTCTTTGGATTCAGTTCTCGTAAAATATGTGGTTGTTTCTGCACAAATATTCACCACTATAATCAAATCATATATGTGGGTAGATTGGCTGTTCAGTTCTAACAGCTCAGTTGCTGTACTCTCATACATTGAAGATGATGGGAGAATCCAGTATACACACACACACACTCAGAGGTGTGTGGAAAAGTTATAAACCTTCAAAAAATTCAAATTTTTGGTCAGATTTTGGAAAGTTGGTTGACATTTTTTTTACATTAAGGTTCACCCAGCACAATGCCTAAGGGCCACTCAAGGTAGAGGGTTACAGTAAGAGGCAGTTTATATGGATAGGAAGGGAGGATAACAAATAACCATAGACTTGAACAGGTTAAGATTGTAGTGATCTGGTGTCTGTTTTACAGACCAGTGGTTCATGAGAAGAAGTTGTTCGTGTGGAACTCACTTCTCACCAATGTAATGCAGAGGGAATGTATGTGGTTTGCTACAATGTAAGTAGCATGGTGGGTCCTACCCATGAAGGTTAGAACTGGTGGAACAATGGAATATAGTTCATTCAAGCACTTTCTATGGCAGTAGTGTTAAATAATAGTTTCAGACTATTATTTTTTAGTGGCACTATATTTTGGCTCAGACCTTCTAAGGCTGACCTTTAAGGTCAGATGGTAGACAAAACAGGGATATTGATTTTGATTGGCTGAGCCAAATGTGGGAATGAGTTATAGATCAAGGTTTTACGAAGAGTTGCTGCTTGGACATCGAGCTAACTAGACATGGTGGATTGTGTTTGTTCAAACCCCCTCTCCTCAGTGGGGGAAGGTGTTTCGAGATTTGGTTGTTACACGTTAAAGGAAATTCCATGTTTGCAGGCGGTTCCCTAATAGGGGAGGGAGGTAGTAAGCCCTACTTGATAGACAATGTACCTGTCGACGTGGTTAATAAAATAATAGTTAAGTTAAAAGTTCTCTTTGTTGATGCTTTTTGTCTCTGAACCCAAAGAACATTTCACGACACTGACCAAGAGAAGAAGAGGATTGAACTAAAATGACCAGTAATCACCGGCCAGACAAGATGGGACCAACCAACAACACCCTCCCCCCAATGGAGGGTATACAACAGTAGTGAGAGGCTTGCCACATTCCACCTGTGAGAGAGAGGTTGGGGAGTGGAAAATAATTTGTTAGCCACAAGGACTCAGAAATGCTTTTGAACTCTACTGGAAAGGAAAGACAGGGCAGAACACACCCAAATATGATAACAGTACTCCATTTTTGGCTTGGTATGCTTTTGTAAAGGTAGGGGAACTGAAAGCTTTTCAGCACCCTCCTATATGTATTCCCTAAAAGCAAAGATAAAATAGATTTCACTTATTCTTGGTAAGTTTCTAATGAAGAAATACCATGAAAAGTGGACAGTATTTTTGTGTGGTTTGAATCATCCACTGAAATAGCTTTGAAAAAGATATATATATATATATATTATTGTTTTTTTTTCTTATATAGATATATTTTTGTGATAATAAGAGAAATTGTAGCTTTGTACTGTAAAGTTGCAAGTATTGATATTTTATTTAAAAATTCCATTTAAGAAAATAGACCACACTTTCCTGATGCAGAACAAAAATTGTTTTGCATTAAAATGTTCCCTTAGGCCCACCAAAATAGATGCCTACCAAATTTGAAGGCTGTACATGAAATAGTAGTTATATATCCCAAGCAAGATCCAATTTATTCATGTGTGTGTGTATATATATATATATATATATATATATATATATATATATGCGCGCACACACACAGTTGTTCTACTGTTGAGGAAAAATATGTATATTTATTATTAGTATAAATTTTAGCTCTGTTAGCATTAAGCAATGTACGACTTTTTATATACACGTTTGTACGAATTTGTACCTCTGCATCTATATAGATATATATGTGAGAATATACATATATATATATATATATGTGTGTTTATATATATATATATATATATATATTTGTGTGTATATATATATCTTTGTTTATTTATATATGTATGTACGCATGTGTATAATAAAAATACTTGCATGTACTATTTAGATGAAACATTTAT
This sequence comes from Acanthosepion lycidas, assembly GCA_963932145.1. Classification (NCBI taxonomy): domain Eukaryota; kingdom Metazoa; phylum Mollusca; class Cephalopoda; order Sepiida; family Sepiidae; genus Acanthosepion; species Acanthosepion lycidas. The sequence goes on from OZ010604.1 coordinate 55,221,622, forward strand.
ATGTATGCAAATGCTTATTTATATATATATATATGTCTGTCATATATGTGTGTGTATGCATGCATGTGAATATATATATATATATATATATATATATATATATATATATATATATATATGACATAAAATACTTCTATGTACTTACTATTTAGATGAAAGATTTGTGTATGCTTATATATATATGTGTGTGTGTTTGCATCCATTCCTATATGCCAGTATTCACCAGAGCATAGACAGAGAAAAGTTTACACACATTAATTCATATATATATATATATATATATATATATATATACACACACACACTCTCTCTCAACTTCCTTTCAGTCACAAATACATATTGAAACACACATCTATGCAGCCTCAAACATATTTTTAGCTCTTGTCAAGGTAAACTTCATTCCCAGAATGCCTCAGTGTAATTGCTGACAAAATTTCCATCTGATGGAAGGAAGATGATCTTGAGAAATTTGACTCTTTGCAGCTTTCGTCTCTTTTACATGGAAGCAGCCATTTGCAAAGTTAGACGAGTCAGGGAAGATTAAATAACAACACTGCTGACAAGTAACAGATCTTTTTTTTCTTAATTTATTGAGAAAAACTGAGGAGAAGGGCGATATTCCTAACCTGACATATGCTTTTTAGGCTTCAAGAGAATATTTTTCAGCATTTGGTATCCTACAAATGAGAGACTCAGGGGAAAAAGACAATGTCTACAATTTAACAGGCTTCCGACTTTGAGAGGATATGAAATTAATTGTTATATTAACTGCAAACTGCAGTGAGACAATCCTAAGAAAAGTAGAAAACTTACCAAGATTTATTCTCAGTGGCCAAATGCATACATATGTATATATATATATATATATATATATAAGGGAGTAGTTGTTCCAATGAGAGAAAAGTGTATATTTTAAATATATATATAATGAAATGGACTAAGTTCGACAATAATTTTAATATATTTTCTGTTTATACCTTATTGTTATAGATACAAATACTTAAGTAAATGCTCTGTTTGTAATAAATAGTATTAATGACATTTACTAGCCTGAATGTTTGAGAAATTTCAAAGAAAATATGTGTCCTTTGACAGGAATTGAACCTGTATCCTACATAGAATCGTCATTTGTACTGACATGATATACCATTTATCTCTAAAGGAAGCATCTGGTTTAAAAACAGTAATTTGACATTGCTACCCAGATGCTTCCTTTGTAGCTAAATAGTATAGCATATCAGGCCAAATGATGGTTCCATGTAGGATACAGGTTCAATTCCTGTCAAAGGGCACATATTTTCTATTAAATTTCTTGGAATTACAGGCTGGTAAATGTCATTAATACTGTATATTATAAACAGAGCATTATATTTGTACCTATAAAAATAATGTATAAACAGAAAATATATTAATATATATATATCCAAAGGAAGAGAAAGATCAAACATTTAAAATCCACAGCATTTAGTTTTTTAAAAAAGTGCTCAATACAATGTAGAGTATAATATTTTTAATGATATTTTTATTAAAAATATCCATATATATATATATATATATATATATAGAGAGAGAGAGAGAGAGAAAGAGAGAGTGATTAATTTATTTTCTATTGCATATCAACCCTTTGCAGGTTATTTAAAGCCAGAAACTAATTTTTAGATAGTAAAATTTTTGTGGGGCGATAATAATGGTTTAGTGATACAAGATTTTCTAATGAACCAATAGCTGGAGGAGTAAGAGATGGGTTCATGCCTTCCCCAAGTGTATTTGCACATAAGTGAATATAACAAAACCAACAATGGGAATTAGAACTCAGCTCTTCAATTAACAATTCCAAACTATTATCCATTACACCACCCATCTAAGTACTGATCATGCCCAACATTGCTTAACTTCAGTGATTGTATGGGAACTGGTGTTTCTGGCAGTAAGCACACACACACACACACATATATATATATATATATATATATATATATATATATATATATATATATATATATATATATATATATATATATATTTATACACACACACACTCTTAAGGTGTGCTATAGCAAGTCTTCTAATTCAGTACATCTCAGAATTTGATTCAACAGCATTTTACAGCAGGTTCTATGATCTTTTTATATATATATATATATATATATATATATATTATATGCACGTGAAACCCAGGGTCACAAACTCACATCTATGAAGTCATTATCAGAACTATATTTTTCAGAATTTATGATATAAGCTTATTTCAAATTGTTTTAACCTTAAATACATTTTTGCCCCCAAATAATTTTTATATATATAAATAATGCCTGGCCACTTGTATTCAAGGATATCCATCTACTAGGGCGGCTAGCCAATCCCTATTGCAGATGCTTGCTTAGGCACATTTGTCTTTGCACAACACCCACAGAGCCCACCTTTGGTTTATACTGCAACTATTCTGAGCAGACCTTAGTTACAGTTTCTGGGAGAGATTGTATTATCTCGCATGATTACCAATTTGAACAAGGCCAGCACACTCAAGCCCTTGGACATGATAACTCGTGGCTTTGTGCGTTCCATCTACCCAATTTCATCACAAGGCTTTTGGTATGGTTTTCAGGCACTTCTAAAGGTATCGCACACTTGGATCAACCTCGATCCAGTCTGATAACATCAGGGACGACAAATCCTGACAAATCGACCATGGTGAGATTCAAACCCAGGTCTCATGTTCAGAAAGTGAAAGTTCTAACCACTCAGCCATACGCCCTTGTTTATATATATATATATATATATATATATAAAGAAGAAATAGAGTTTTAAGGTGTGCTATATTTATGGGATAAAGTGCTTAATATCTGAGATATAGCGTATGTAAATATAAATATAAAAGTGAAAATTGCAGTTAACACTCAGAGGCAACAGGCAGTTTTATGGTAGGCCCAATCATCAGGCTGCCTGATGATTGCGCTTAGCATGAAACAGCCTGTCGCCTCTGAGTGTTGACTCCAATGTTCACTTTTATATATATATATATATATATATATATATATATATATATATATACATACAGACAGACAAACCTCTCATCTAATGGACAAAATCTGAAGGCAAAATAAAAAAAACTTCAAAATCATCAGCAATATATTTAGCGGAATGAATCGTATTAGTTCTCAAAGTGACCACTTGGTGGCAGTGGTAGTGGCAGGCCTTTCAATTGTAAACAAAGACAGAAAGTATGATACATTAGTACGTGCATGAGAAACTAGCTGTGAGAAATCTATTAATTTTGTTATTTTGATTAATATATCTATATTAAGTATATCTTTAATTGGGCCATATATACATTTTTATAGTATTTACATTATGATCAAAACTACTGGTAGGTACTATTAGGTTAGTGCAAAAATAATATCGTTTTTTTTTACGTAGTTTTTAACGTCAAAAAACGATATTATTTTTGCACCAACCTAATATTAGGTTGGTGCAAAAATAATGACGTAATAATGTCGTTTTTTGACGTCAAAAAACGATATTATTACGTCATTATTTTTGCACCAACCTAATATAATGATTTTATAACTAAAACCTAATCCCTTCCCATCTACAGACAATTGGCTTTAACAAACTCCTTCCCTCCTATTAGTCTGCTGATGAGAGGTTTGTCATATATATATATATATATATATATATATATATATCAATTTCTACAAGTCATGATTTAATAATTCATGTGGCTTTATATATATATATATTCTATGTTGTACAATATATATATATATATATATATATATATATTCTATGTTGTACAAGAGTGAATCAATAAATCTTGGGGTTGTCATTAGCTGAATTTGGCTCTGAAATTTTCACTGTATAGTGTTCAATCTATATCATTAATACACATCACTGAATTAAGTGCATTGACAAGGAAGGAGATTATATTAAAAGATAAATATATGTTGTATAAAATAACTTCTTTTTCATCATTAGGCTACAGATTTATTTATTCACCTATATATGAGATTAATATTCACCAATGAATTAAGTGCATTGACAAGGAAGGAGGCTATGTTGAAATATACATATTTGTTTTGTAGAATAAATGCTTTTTTCCTTATCAGACTGCAGACTTACTGATATGCATACATATAAGATTAATATTCATCAATGAATTAAGTGCATTGACAAGGAAATAATAGAATTATTGATGTATATTTGTGTGCATGATTATACGAGTATAATTTTCTGAATTTATTGGCCAAAAACATAAATCATTCTTTTATCTACTATCCACTGACCTATATTTACTATCAAAGCAAAAAGAGTAATACAGTCTCCATTTGTAGCCTTTAATCAAACTTATATATCTATATATGGAAACTTGTGCCTTTTGGTAGCAATCCCTCTTTAATACATGTTTCATTGAACAAGACTGACAAGGGATATTTTTTTAGTTTTTTTTAATCTGTTTTTCCTTTATATGTACATTTGTCTTCTGGACTTAATGAATGTCAAAAAAGTCCAAAAATTGTCTTTATTTCCAAATACTGGCTGCATTTGGGAATTGGGAATATCTATCCAACTTCAGCAACTTTTATACCACCTGCAACAAGACTATAATAAATAGTGTATAACATAAATAATCCTTGAAGATGCATAACTATTTAGCTGAAAGGGCTTGGTGCTCATACACTTTTGGACAATTTTTGCATTTGTTAAGTCTAGAAAAGAAGACATCTGTATGTATAAAAGAAAAAAAATATTAACATAGGTACCTTATCAGTCATTTTCAATGAAACATGTATGCATGCATATATATGTATGTATCGTAACCAACTCAGACTGAGGAATCTGATAGCTGGATTCAAATTCCAGTTCAGTTTATTACATTCACTAATGTGCAAATACCATTGGGAAAGGTATGAATCCAGCTCTTCAAAGCCCAGTTATGGGCCAATTGGTCAAGAAGGACAACTTCAGATCAAAACCTTCAAATATGGGTAAAATAGACTCACTTATTGAATATGACTACAAGCTGGAAGACATTGTCAATCAGGAAGTGGTTCCTCCAAAGATGAGAAGGCTAGATCTATTCTGATGTTCTTTCATCCTTGATAACCTAATCAGTGATACAATGTAGAGATTAGGTCCCCCCCAAAAAATATATATATATAAGTATAGGATAGGTGTTTTTAGTATTTCAATATAATAAAGATCATTCTACCTAAGTGAAAAAAATGGCTATTTTTGTAGTGATTTTATAACATATTTATGTTATAATTTTCAAATAAATTATATTTGCTCTACTCTGTATTGAGCACTCTTATAACAATAGTATTTTTTGGTTATTTATTTTAATCTAATTCTAACATTAAGGATTTAATTATTATAACCAAGGTTCGTTGTCAAGTTTTTTGAATTTTCATATACTTGTATTTTGATTGGTCATTGCAGCTTATGTAACAGCATTTCCCTAGCGAGGGGTATTTGGTTGATTTGAACCTTTTAAAACTCTTTATTCTACATTCAACACCATCACTTGATATGACATCAGAAGTGTTGAAACAAAATGGCTGTTTTTGTAGTGATTTTATAACATATTTCTTTTTTGAATAAATTATATATATATATATATATATATATATATATATATTTATTTATTTATTTCAGTTCTTAAATTGTGTTGTGAGCATCTGAGTGTTAGTCTGATTGTTGGTCAGTGTGTGTGTATGTATGTATATATATATATATATATATATATATATGTGTGTCCTCTACAATGGTCATACAAGCACTTTGCTCAGTTTTTGCTGTTTTCAGTCTACCTGTGTATATTCATTCCGACAGAAGGGTTTCATTTATGTCTGAACGCATACAGTGATTCTTACAAGAGCAAGGAGTAGCTGTAAATAAAAGAACCTCATATAACCCTCAAGATAATGGCCAGTGCAAGAGGTATAATGGAGTAATTTTGAAAACTGTTCAACTAGAAGCTGCTGATAAAGGGGTAGCTTTAGAGTATTGGGAACAATTACACCCAGAGGCCCTTCATGTAATTAGAATGCTGCAATGCACAGCCACTAACGTAACGCCCTATGAATGATTCCTCTTGTTTCCTAGAACTTCGACTGGAGTATCTTTACCATTTTGGATCTCAAAACCAGGAGTAATATTACTAAAAAGGCACATGTGACTGAGTAAGAACAAACCACTGGTGGATCAAGGGGAGCTTCTGGATGCCAACCCCCAGTATACACATATCCCTTACCATGATGGATGGGAAGACATAGTCTCACTAAGAGACTTGGCTTCAATGGAGGATGAATTGGGACCCACAAGCTTAAGTGAAGGCTGTCCTCAGGACACTTCAACTGACTTTGAAGAAATAGAAACAGGGTTTCTTTTTGTAGTGGTGGATCAAGTGGAGCTTCTAGACACCAACCCCCTGTATGTGCATGTCTGTTACCCTGATGAATGGGAAGACAGAGTCTCACTAAGGAACTTGGTTCCAGCAGGGGATCAATCAGGACCAACAAACTGAAGCAAAGGCTGCCCTCAGGACACTTCAAGTAACTATGAAGAAACAGAAACAGGGTTTCCTTTTAAAGATTACAAGGAACGTTTGAGCTCTGATCCCTTAAGTGGTGATGAACAAGTTTTACAGAAGAGAGACCAACCGATACTTCAGAAGATGAGCAAGATTATGAAAACACAGCAGGATTAAATCCAGTTCTAGTAAGGAAGACGAAGAATCTCATCATGCTCCTGGCAATCTGACACAGTCACACAGACAGCAAAGGATGCTTGCTCAATTCAGGGACTTCTTCCCTCTAAAAAAAAAAAAGGTAAGAGAGAATTTGGTATGACCCATCTCTCCCATTAATGGATCTGTTCTGAACACATAAGAGAACTCTGCTGATATGCAGAGTTTATTAAAACTTAGTGATAAGCAATACGCATTGTCTCGAACAATTCTACTACAAAAATAATCTTAGAATATTTGAGAAATCTTATTAAAAACACATACAAATTTGTCCAGCAGGAATCGAACCTGCATTCCTCTAGGGGAAGCCAACATTAGATCTGATGTGCTTTGAGCTCTCAACTACAGAGTGCCTGATGGCCAAGCAATGCTTGAATAGTGTTTTAAATGATACAGCACAAAGAGACTAGCTCCACCCCCAAATATATATAGTGATTTTCCAAGCATAGCTTATATGTGGCACAAGGCTGAAAGTATGGAGCACGTAGTGAGGATTGAACTCACTACTCAGTCATAATTGTTCTAGCGAGACAAGCTTACTAACCATTACACCACCTCGAGGTGCCTAAATATATATATCTATATAGTAAATACGAAAATGTCTGTGTGTGTCGCACTTTTTCAATTTAAGTGACAAAGCTCTCTAACTTTTAAATATCTCATCTTCTATATAATAAATGCGAATATCAGTGTGTCACAATTTTTCAATTAAAGGGAGACAACTCGCTAACTTTTAAATATCTCATCTTCTTTATATAATAAATTCAAATGTCTGTGTCACTGTCACACTTTTTCAATTAAAGGGATAACGCTCTAACTTTTAAATATCTCATCATCTTCTATATAAATAAATAAATCAGACCAACTCTGTGAGCAAATTAAAAACATTCTGGGCCAGATCCAGACCTGCAATACTGAAATTTTGGATTCCCAAGATTTCATTTCTGTGATTGTTTTTTGGCAATTCTTTTACATGATTTTTTGCAACAGATTTTTTGTACAATAACAATTTTTATAACTTGGAAATAAATTTGGGAACAATTGAAATTAATTGTGAACTTCAGCAAAAGACACCCATAAAATAAAAATAATAGTTTGTATGGAAAGTAAGGACCTACATACATCAAAATTTCTTTAAATCAAAATTATGGCAGAAGAATTATCATTGAACCTTTAAAAGAAACCTTAAATATTAATACAATACTTTAATGCAGTGATTAATTTTGAGTTCTTTTCTAGTTTATTGCTGCCTATCACATATGGCAACAGTATGCCTCACAAAAAGAAATCTTCACCAACAGAGGACCAGATTGCAATCAAAAGAGCCACGGCTGCTGTGAGAAAAAGAAAGTCCCATGCAAATGAAAACTCAGATCAGGAAAGTTTCCAATGCTGAGAATATGCGAAGACTTAGAGACTCTCAAACTCCTGAACAAGCTGAAGACTCAATCAAGAGCCCTCTGCAAGAGCTAGCTTAAATGCCACCTGATAGGGTGGCTTTTAGTCTAGTGTATATATATATCTATCTATGAAAGGCAGGACGTGTGTGTGTGTGTGTAATGAATGCACAGTCGCAATTGTCGACGGATTTGCACCAAAATTTACATGCACAAAGTTAGCGGAAAGGCCAAGACTGACTTTGCATTTCCAAACTCCCATCGATAGTGGAAATAATCAATTTTTTCATGCTTCTACAGCAGTTTTCATGTAGTTTGCGGCCATTTTGTACTGGCCAGAGTGAGAGCCTATAGCTGACTGCCATGAATAGGCAGGAAGATTCTATTGGCCAGTGTGAGAGCCAACAGCTGACTGACACAAATGTTAACTAGCATGCTAAAAAAATGATAGCTGTATTTGTCACAAGTGGGAAAAATTTAAATCTGCATGGTACTTTACTTCAATTGGCTCATTCGCTTGCTTAAACTCAATGTTGATTCTGATTCCGCAGAACTGGGTTTGGTGTGAAAAAGTATTTGTTGTTAACATTCTTTTTTCATTCAGTTTTTCCAGTTACGAGTCCTTTTTTAAAGCTGATCGTTTTATGTTCATTTTGTTTAGTTCTTTTTTTGTAATAGATTTAATGTTTAGTATAGAGCTTAGAAAAAATTCGCAGTGTGAGATGGGCAAGAAGTAAGGCATGTAGCAACATCAGCATGGCAAAGGGCACTCCTTTAAAGGCAAGGAAGGGCAAAAATATTTTAAGTCGAGTGATAGCGATTGCTGTACGAATCATACGATTTTTGAATCAAGCACAGGCAATGCCGGGCCATGCTGCTAGTATATATATATATATTTAGTTTCTTTTTGTCTGACAATTGTGTTGAGAGGAATTGGAATAACAATTAGAACCTAGTCTCATTGTGCTGTATATTTGGTTAGGGTATATATGCACATATATCACTCATTCTTGTATATTAGTTTTGACGTTAAAAATACGTCAAAAAATGATATTATTTTTGCACCAAGATAATAGATACAATTTTAGAAGAAGTCACTATTTATTATTTTACATGGTTTTTCCATTGGCCAAGGCATACACAAAAATTCACAAAGGACTTACAGGAGCAAAAAATTAATTACTGTTCTTCGTTTACTTAAAACAGAATCAAAATTTTTATCAATTTTCAAATGGATGCTTATGTCTTAAAAAACAAAAATTAAAAATTAAATTTTTTAAAAATTAAAAATTAAATCAAGCTCTAAAATTTGTAAAGTTAGTGTATTTTCTCAATTTTCAGCTGCGGTTAATCAGTTGTCAACAGCAACCATATTTGATTGTTTGTCCAATTTAGTTCCGATTGATTATTCAACAAAATTGTTGATACTGATAAGTTGTATGCAGCATCAATACATATACAAAAGGGCGATGATAAAATATTCACAGCCCAACCCACTCAGCAAAATCTAACCAGATGACCTAACATGATCAGTTGCTCGGTTGTTTTTGCTTATTGGCATATCAACATCTATAGGTTATTTAATGCCAAAATCTAAATATTTTGTAAGCAATTTTATTTATTTATTTATTTTTTTTTTAGATAATGATGGTTTTATTGATACAGTTTTTACTAATTAATCCATAGCTGGGGGGAGAAGAAATGGAATCATATCTTTTCCAAGGGTATTTTTGTCTAAGTGAGCATAATGAACCCAACTGGAATTGGAACTCAGTTCTCTGATTAACAATTTCGAGCCATTATCCATTATGCCACCCAAGCTTACAGAACCTGGTATTCCAAAATGGTTACCCCTCTAGGTACTGACCAGTCTTGATATTTCTTAACTTCAGTGAATGTACGGGGGAACCATTTTTTGAACCTAATGTGAATGTAAACAGACCTTATACAAGATTTTCATTTTAAATCCATTCTTGTCTGGGCTGAGAAATATTCATATATGTTTAAAATGGTGTGTGAGTGAGTGAGCGTGTGTGTGTGTGTGTGTGTGTTTGTCTGTAAATGTGTGTATATATAGTATTGTTTTTTACCTCACTTGTAACCTGACTCAGAGTTTCATTCACAATGCAATCTTAAATCTATTTTATGAACACCAGCACTTAATATGAGAAAGTTGTGCTGCCCTGGGTAAAGAGGGTGGCTGCTGGAAACCCTATGTCTAGCAACAGAACTCTGCACCATGCCACACAATCAAGAGAACCCAGTCATGGCTGTCAGACAATTTCTGCGACCACAATACCCCTTACATCTGACCACCTAACTCCTCAGACTGCTACCCCACATGATTATTATGTGTGGGGTCCAACAAAACTCCTTGTAAATTGAAGGCAAGGATTATGGCAGCATTCACCAACTTAAACAAGGAGACCATTCAAAAGAGTTGCAGGAGATTCCAAAGTTGTAGTTGAAGTCAATGGCAATTTTATTGACTAAATTTATTTTTTAGTATGTCAAGATATTTTTGTGTAATTCTGTTAAAATGAGATATCAGTGTTATTTTCATTTTTGCATAATTTAGATGATAATTTATCAATTGCACTCTGTATTTTAATGTATAATTCTTTTAAACATCTTTCATTAAATATGGCAGACAAGGAAAATTTAATTAATTTTTTATCTAGTTTTTTCCAGCACTCTTATGCTTTTATGTTTGGTGGGTGGAAGCGAGTATGAAAATTTTCCATAATTTTCATTGTCCCAAGCACTTTTGGACACTTCTTTAGCTATTGTCAAGAGAGATTTGCTTTTGGTGTTGTTAGTTTTTCTTCAGGTTTTGACTGTTTAGGTTGTATTTTATTTTTGTGTTGTTTTGAATATAGCAGTGTTTATTTCAAGCCTTTGCATGTTGATTTTGATTTTCTTTTATTTTAAAAGATAACACAGAGAAAAAAAATTCTTTTTTGAGGTAAGACTTGATTTTCTCCTTTTTCGCCACAAAAGCATACCCCCCACCCACACTTTTGCTTATTCTGATTTGTTTCAAACTGAATAACTCAAGCATTATAAGGTCTTGATAATTTTTATGGCAATAATAATAATATAATTAGATTTATGTAAGGGATGTTTTTAAACCTATTGTTTTATTTTTAGGGCTGTAATTCATCTCCTCTTGGAAGGTATCAAAAAGCTGTAGAAAATAGCAATGAGGAGGTTCAGATACAAAAATTACGTTGGAATTCCAATGTCATAAATCAATCTCATAATTCTAATGTCAGAAAATGTCATGGGCATAAATCAAAAGGGATCAAAAATCCACATCTACAACTTGCAACACATAACTACCTTCTTCACCCACAAAGAGCCAAGAGTCTCTCCTGTCATCTAAAGTAGCCTTCTAATTGTTCTAATTGTTTGAGACTGGTAGGGAAGCACAGACAGTTACCAAATTACCAACCCAATCTTGATTCTAATTTTCTTTTTTCAAAAGATAGCACAGAGAAAATGAATTCTTTTTTGAGGTAAGTCTTGGTTTTCTCCTTCACCACAAAAGCATAACTTCCTTTTGTTTATTCTGATTTGCTTCAAACTGAATAACCCAAGCATTATAAGGTCGTGATAATTTTTATGGCAATAATAATATAATTAGATTTCTGTAAGGGATGTTTTTTAAGCTATTGTTTTATTTTTAGGCCTGTAATTCATCTCCTCGTTGAAGGTATCAAAAAGCTGTATAGCAATAAGGAGGTTCAGATACAAAAATCATGTAGGAATTCCAAATGTCGTAAATCCATCTCATAATTCCAACATCAGATAATGTCATGGGAATAAATCAAAAGGTATCAAGAATCCACATCTACAACTTGCAACACACAACTACCTTCTTTGCCCACAAAGAGCCAAGAGTCTCTTCTGTTGTCTAAAGTAGTCTTCTTTTTATTGGTGTAAGAAAGGTTTTAATTGTTTGAGACTGGTAAGGAAGCACAAACAATTACTGATATAATGGAATAACAAGTCACCCCATGAATGATTACACTATAGTTAGTAAATACCTATAAAATCAACTGTCTCTGAGAGACGAAAAGAAGAGTGAGAGAGAGAAGATGCAAGCACGTCCGACCTTCCAATTAGTGGCACTCACTACTAGAGTGACCTGTGTGTATAACTGTACCGTATTTCATATTGTACTTGTTGTGTACAATAAACCTTTCTTCAATTATCCACCTGGTGTTAAGTATTTATTCCCTAAGCATGGAATATAACAATTACCAAATTTCAAGACTTTCTAAAGTTGACCCAAACTTGATTCTGATTTTCTTTTTTTCAACAGATAACACAGAGAACATGAATTCTTCTTTGAGGTAAAACTTGATTTTCTCCTTCTTCACTACAAAAGCATAACTTCCTTTTGTTTATTCTGATTTGCTTCAAACTGAATAACCCAAGCATTATAAGGTCTTGATAATTTTTATGGTAATAATAATAAGATTTATGTAGGGATGTTTTTTAAACATATTTCTTTACTATTTAAGTGTGTAATTTATCTCCTCTTGGAAGCTATCAATTTAAAAATATAGTGGAAGTCAACTCATGACTGAATAAGGCCACCTTTAAGACTCATAACTCCCAAGTGAACATTTTAAGGATGATGTCTTAAATGGCTCATAAACCCTGCAAATGATCTGCATGCCATTTCACATTGTGTACAGGCAAATCTTCAGACAGCAATCTGATTATCTGGATGTTTACTTTCCCGATGCTGAGTGAGTCCACTGACTGACCTACACAGTTTGTTACAAATGCTGCAAGAAAAGTCTTACTGGGTATCATATTGGTAAGATGGGGATGTGTCCATGTTTGTGGCTGAGCAGGTGTGTCCATAAGAAGCATGTCTTTTATTAAATATGACAGACGAGGAAAATTTAATTAATTTTTTACTTAGTTTTTTTCCAGTGTTCTTACATTTTTTCATCTAGTGGAAAAACTAAATAAAAAATTAAGTCTTGCTGAGTATCACATTGCTAGAGGGGGGGGGGGGTTCTGTGTCCACATTTATATATACATTTTTTTTAATTGGTTTCCCCACATGCAAGACAGTAAAGCCACTAAAACACAAGGGGTTACTGAGTGTGGAAGAATTAGAAACAGAAACATTAATAATGAGCGGGAAGAGAAAAGAGTATTCAGGAGGACAGTAGATAGCGATTAACATTGCATTTAATAAAAGCCATAATATATTTACAGCTTTGTTTCATGAAAAATTATACAAATATTTCAATTGGTTACTTACTTTTTTTTTGTTTTCCCTTCCTAAAATTGTTTTGTAACAAAAAAATAATCATTTCACTAGAAATCAATACACTGAGTTAACCTTATGACCTTTGGCCTTTCTATATTCGCAAAAAACATTATTCTGAACAACAGAGACAAATGAAAAAAATCATATTAGCACCAAAACAAGATATATATAATTACAAAAAAAAAAAAAAGCAGTGATGTTTTCATCATATTTATCTTCAGTCTTGTGTGATAGTCACTCATGGTAATATTACATCAAACGTAGATTCTGTACCATTTAAAAAAAAATTCCTGTATTATAAGAATAGATGAATGTGTATAACATGACTTTCAGTAGAATTATTAAGGACAAGATATTTACACTATTTACATTGTTCTGACTGTTGTCCTAATCTTTGTTGCCATATTCACAATATTTTGGCTATTCTACACTCTGGCTTTCTTTAGGTGATTGGTATTTTGAACCAAACCCTTTATTTCGTCTGGCGGGTTGGACTATTCTAGTCCCCCAAGGACACATGACCCATTGGATAAAAGCATTAGTTGAAGTAATCCAGTAACTTGAGTTGTGAGTTCAATACTCGGCCACAGCAGAAGTGAAAAATAACTTGGAAAGTTACTAAAGGGAAATAACTGAAACTGAGATATCTGGAAGAGGCACGCTACGTGGAACTAGAACAATCTATCCCAGTGGATGAAATAAAAGGTTCAGTTTGAAATTCCAATCACCTGAAGAAGACCGTAATGTACAATAGCCGAAATGTCATGAATATGACAATAAAGATGAGAACAACAGTCCGAACAATGTAAATAGTGTAAATAGTTACAATACCTCATCTCAGAAATATTGACAGATATTTAAGGACAAGGTATTGTTTATGTATCAGGCCATAAGATTTATGTATATTTAAGATGTAGGAAAATGCCTGATTTGTTTTCTTCTGTTTTTATCTATCTTCTCCGCACACAGGAAGTGCAAGTGGCATAATATCAAAATGGCCTGACACAAGAAATCAGCATGTTGTGTTTGAATTCTGGCTGGGATCATCACATTCACACAAATAACCTAGAGAAAGGTAGGGATCCATTTCTTCTCCCTCAGCCATGGGTTAAATAACCAGGCAGACTGGACTATCTAGCCATAGCTGGCAACCAGTATTGGAGAAGGACAACTCTAAATTCAAAATCTCCGGATGTTTTTAAAGCTATTGTTTTATTTTTAGGGCTGTAATTCATCTCCTCTTGGAAGGTATCAAAAAGCTGTAGAAAATAGCAATGAGGAGGTTCAGATACAAAAATCATGTAGGAATTCCAAAGGTCGTAAATCCATCTCATAATTCCAACATCAGATAATGTCATGGGAATAAATCAAAAGGGATCAAGAATTCACATCTACAACTTGCAACACACAACTACCTTCTTTGCCCACAAAGAGCCAAGAGTCTCTTCTGTTGTCTAAAGTAGTCTTCTTTTTATTGGGGTAAGAAAGGTTCTAATTGTTTGAGACTGGTAAGGAAGCACAAACAATTACTGATATAATGGAATAACAAGTCACCCCATGAATGATTACACTATAGTTAGTAAATACCTATAAAATCAACTGTCTACGAGAGATTTGAGGAAGAGTGAGAGCGAGATGCAAGCAACTCTAAATTCAAAATCGTATGTGTCCCTGGTGATTGGGGGGGGACCTACTTTAACTGTAACTATGTTCCGCTCAGTACAGTTGCAGCATAAACCATAGTTTGCTTTGGTGCATGGTGAAGAAAACAGAAAAAACCCTGATTGATTGATTTGTTTTCTGTCTTTTCTACAAATATTTTCATGGTAACTGCTCTGACGAGCTACTTTCACTGGTTCCGAGACTGCATGAATTTAAGCGTGCTACTAGGTTGGCATTTCGGTCCCAGCCTTTCACTGTTGAAATGGTTATATGCAGCCATCTCTTCTATTCCAACGTCATCTTATCTCACACTTCCTGTCAGTGTAATTCTCTTCCTCTTACTTGCTTCCCTGATAGCTATAATCTTCAAATATTCAAGTGTAATGTCAATCGACATCATCTGATGCCTTGATCTTGATCCTTCTCTATATCTTTTCCTCAAACACCCCTTTTTACTCCGGCTCTCACTCTCTGTAACCTCTCTAGGGGCACACATGCCTTGCTTGAGGTGATATGCTAAAAAAATATATATATAATAGGTGATGGAAAATGGGTCACATATGACAATGTTCAATGCAAAAGGCAGTTAACTGACAAGATCAAAATTGAGTGGAAAGGAAAACGTTAGAAGAGTTCCACAAGCGAGAAGTGCAAGAGAAGAAACTGTTAACATAGAACTTACAGTTACATCTAGACATTTCAACTGTAAATTGACGAGACATTGTCACCAATCTAGTACATGACTTTAATTCATGAAGTCGAGGTACTATAGAGAATTCAACAAAACAATTAGCATGAAAATATTGATAGAAAAGGCACAGGAAAGCTACATTATGATGATGGGAAAGTGATTGAGCTGAGATGCCAGGTTAGAACCAATAACATTGCAGATTCTTCTTTGGATTTTATCAAGAATCTTTGTGTTATATTGGATAGCTGGGATCATGCATTGGTACTCAAAAGGTGATACTCAAAGATAATGATTAACATTGGATTTCAATTTTTGAAAATCCAAAGGCAAGAAAGCCACTAGGATGCAAGGGGTTACTGAGTGTTAGAGAATATAAGAAAAACTACTATTAATGAAAGTCAACAATGAAAGAACAAGAATTAAGAAGATAGAAGATAATGATTGACATTGCATTTAAATTTTTGAAGATCAAAGTTGACTAGGAAGCAAGAAACTAGAAGAGGGTTCCACAAGTGAGAAGTGCGATAGAAGAAACTGTTAGAATAGAACTTACGGTTACATTTAGACATTTCAACTGTAAAATGATGAGACCTTGCCACCAAATCTAGTACTATGCTTAACTTCATAGAATCTATGTACCATAGAGGAGATTTAATCAGAACAATTATCATGAAAGTATTTATAGAAAAGGCACAGGGAAGCCACATTATGGTGGCAGGAAAGTGACTGAAGCCGAGATGCCACATCAGGACCAGTAACATTGTAGATTTTTCTTTGGATTTCATCAAGGATCTTTAAATATATAGCAGGAGCACCAAACAATGTAAGGCAGTGATATTGAAGGTATAGATGAATGTTAGACTTATGTCTAAGATAGATTCAGGTTAAAAAAAATTGTCACCATGAACAAACTTTCCTAGCAGTAGACCTAGCAATTGATTTAATATAATCTTTCCACTTTGTGTCAACAGAAAAAGAAGGCACAGTTGCTCAATCTCCTGGAGGTTATACTGATGAAAAACAGAAAGAATTCTCTTAGTCATTATTTTTATCTTTCGTTACTTGTTTGATAGAGAAAAACAGTTACTTTTTGTCAAAATGGTGAGCAAAAATTAATGACTTTAATGAAGAAATTTACTGATATAAAATTTAATTGTTACCATATTTATTACAATGTTTTGGCCGTTGTATACTCCAGCCTTCTTTAGGTGGTTGGAATGTTGAACTGAACACTTTATTTTGTTCAATGGGGTAGACTTTTCTTGTTCCACATGCCACGTGCCATGTCTAATGGATGTCAGTTATCAGTTATCTCCTGTTAATTTACCTCTGAAAGCTCTCCACTGTCTTAACTGGGTATTGAACTCTCACTCTTTGGGTCCTGTCACTGGATCAAACTAATGCCTTTATCCACTGTGCCATATGTCCAGTGAGTGAAATAAAGGGCTCAGTTCGATATTCCAACCACTTGAAGAAGACCGGAATGTACAATGGCTGAAATGTTGTAATAAATATGGTGACAAAGATGAGGACAATAGTCCGAATAATGTAAATAATGTACATAATACCTCATCTCAGAAATATAGACAGATACTGAAAGGCCGAAACGTTGTAATAAATATGGCGACAAAGATGAGGACAGTAGTCCGAATGATGTAAATAATGTACATAATACCTCATCTCTGAAATATAGACAGATACTGAAAGGCCGAAACGTTGTAATAAATATGGCGACAAAGATGAGGACAGTAGTCCGAATGATGTAAATAATGTACATAATACCTCATCTCAGAAATATAGACAGATAAAAGATATCAAAATCTAAGAGGAATGTATAGAGATAAAATTTTGTGTGTTTGATGAGATTCATTAGGAATTCATTATTAAAAATTATTGGCAAAAAAGATAAGCATGTTGAAAGAGGCAGTGGAAGAGAAAACAAAAAAGAATTCTGCATATGGAAATTAACCAGTGATTTTTTCCCCCTCCTGTTGCAAATACAGCACAGCAAAGGCTTATAAAGTTAGGGTAGGAAATTCTGCTGCATGTATTCTATTCTTCAGACCTGTCATCTAAAAGACTATCCCTTATTTTATGCTTTATATTAGGTTGGTGCAAAAATAATTACATAATAATGTCGTTTTTTGACGTTAAAAAATACGTCAAAAAACGACATTATTACGTCATTATTTTTGCACCAACCTAATATTAAAAGTTCTAACAACATTTCTGGGTATGACAATAAACTACATCCGGCAGTAAGACATCTGATTGAGAGATTGGAAGTTTTGAGGAGCAGGGAACCACTTCTTAATTGCCATTGTTCCCAGCGGCTAGGGTAGTAGCACCTGTTAGGATCCTAGCTATGGGCAAATAGTGAACCCCCCCCCCCCCAGACAAAAACAAAATCTGATGAAAGTATAAAAATGCATATATTTATAATAAAATTACCAACAATACATATTTTAGCAAAATGGCCAATAATACATTTTATCTGTAGTGGAAGGCATGACATTGTGTTCAAAATATTTGGATTTTGGCATTAAATAACTCATAGACGTTGATATGCTGCTAAAGAAATTAAACCAAACCAACATGAAAGAAATTTTCTATGATATTAAATCAATAAAATATCCTATAATTTCTTAAAGAAATCAAAATGTATTAAAAAAATATAACTTTAACAAAGCTACAACATAAAATACACATATCACCGCTTCATGTAATTATATCTTTATAAACATATAAAACTAAGTATTATCTACCATGTATTCAACTGTGAAAGGAGAATAACATATTTTTATTATTTTTTCTTAAGAAAATTAAATTTCAGCATTAAATGATCTAGAAGGAGTTGATATGACGTTAAACAAATCAATCAATCCTTTGTCCTCCACTCATTGATACTTTTTTCTTTCTCTGCCTAGTTGTCTTCTCTATTTCCTTCCTCCTTCTCCTCCTGTTGTTGATACGTTTTCTTTCTTTGCCTTTTCCTCTTCTCTATTTTCTTCCTCCTCCTGTAGATGCTTTTTCTCTGCCTATTTGTCTTCTCAATTTTCTTCCTCCTCCTCTTGTTAATACGTTTTCTTTCTTTGCCTTTTCATCTCTTCTATCTTCTTCCCCCTCCTGTTGTTGATACATTTTCTTACTTCGCTTTTTCGTCTTCTCTATCTCCTTCCTCCCTCTCTTGTTGATACGTTTTCTTTCTTTGCCTTTTCCTCTTCTCTATTTCCTTCCTCCCTCTCTTGTTGATACGTTTTCTTTCTTTGCCTTTTCATCTCCTCTATCTTCTTCCCCCTCCTGTTGTTGATACATTTTCTTTCTTTACTTTTTCATCTTCTCTATCTCCTTTTCCCTCCTCCTGTAGACACTTTTTCTTTGCCTATTTATCTTCTCTCTTTCTTCCTCCTTCTGTTGACACTTTTTCTTTCTTTCTTTCATTGCCTAGTCATCCTCCCTATCCCCTCCTTCAACAACTCCTATTTCCTTCATTTTTCTCTTCCTCTCTAAATACCAACAATTTTTTTAGTATTTCCTACAATGTTTCTGTTATTTTTTTCACCTCATATTTCCTTAAATTTCTTCTCAACTTTTTCCAGACAGAATTAACTTTACCCCATTTTTTTTTATACCTCTTCTATCTGCCTCCATTTTATTTGTTCCTCTCTCTCTCTCTTCATGTTCCTCTTTATCCTTCTTTCATTATACTTTTTCATTTCTCTTCTTCCCAATCATTTATCTGGGTTTCTTTTTCTCCCCAACCTGTGAAACATACATAACTTTCTTATGTAAGATGCTAAATACAGTTTTCTTTAATTTAGATGAGATCTTTTTTCTTTATTCTAGATAAATCTTTTTCAGTTTTATCTTCTGTTAGATTATAGGCACATTACATTTTTTTCTTTATTTTAAAAACAATCTTTCTTTTCAGTTTTACCTTCTGTTAGATTATAGGCACATTACATTTTTTTCTTTATTTTAAAAACAATCTTTCTTTTCAGTTTTACCTTCTGTTAGATTATAGGCACATTACATTTTTTTCTTTATTTTAAAAGCAATCTTTCTTTTCAGTTTTATCTTCTGTTAGATTATAGGCACATTACATTTTTTTCTTTATTTTAAAAACAATCTTTCTTTTCAGTTTTACCTTCTGTTAGATTATAGGCACATTACATTTTTTTCTTTATTTTAAAAGCAATCTTTCTTTTCAGTTTTATCTTCTGTTAGATTATAGGCACATTACATTTTTTTCTTTATTTTAAAAGCAATCTTTCTTTTCCGTTTTCTTTTATCTTTTTTAATTGTGAGATTTTTTCATTTTTATATTTAGATAAGAGAAACTTTTTCAGTTTTATTATCTTTTTTTTAGTTGAAAGTTCTTTCTTTCATTCATTATATACTTTTTTCTTTGTTTTCATTGATATTTTCTCTTTTCTTTTATTTTTTTTAATCTTTTCTTCTTCTAGTTTTCTTCTCTCAAGTTTTCCTTTCTTTTTCCTTTATTTCTCATCTGAATCTGTTTCTACATATTTTCTTTTTTTTTTTTTTTTTTTCAGTTTTTTAAGAAAAATCTCATTCATTTTTTCTTTCATGAAAATTTTCCTCTTCCTTTTTTCAGCTTCGCTTTCTTTCCTTCAGCTTTAATCTTTATTCCTTTTACTTATTTATCTCATTTTTTTTTTTAATTCTCTTCTTCCCCATCTTTTTCTTTTTTATTTTCTTCAGCTTTCTTTTTCATTTCTTGTATCTTTTCTTCTTTCTTTCTCTTACCACTTAATCGTCTTCCTCCACCATTTCTTCACTTTCTGCTTAAGGGATTAATATGAAATCCTTTATGGCCTATTTGATAAATAATGAATCCTCAGAGTAGAGGTGTTGAAATATTGAAATATCGATGATGAAGATATTTCTACTTCTTAGTTTCTGTGTGGGTGGGGAATATTTTGTGTGTATGACAAGCAACAGCTGGAAATACAGAGCAAATATCCACCCACACTTGACTTTATCAGCTAATGGTGGGAGTTGAAATATGTGTGAGGTGGGTGCAGGTGTTCTTATTGCAGATAGATAAATATGGTGAGACTGAGATAGATAGATATGGTGAGACTGAGATAGATAGATATGGTGAGACTGAGATAGATAGATAGATATGGTGAAACTGAGACAGATAGATAGGTACAGTGAGACTGAGATAGATAGATAGATATGGTGAGACTGAGATAGATAGATAGATAGGTACAGTGAGACTGAGATAGATAGATATGGTGAGACTGAGATAGATAGATATGGTGAGACTGAGATAGATATGGTGAAACTGAGACAGATAGATAGATACAGTGAGACTGAGATAGATAGATAGATAGATATGGTGAGACTGAGATAGATAGATAGATATGGTGAGACTGAGATAGATAGATAGATATGGTGAGACTGAGATAGATAGATAGATAGATAGATAGATATGGTGAGACTGAGATAGATAGATAGATAGATAGATATGGTGAGACTGAGATAGATAGATATGGTGAGATAGATAGTTATAGAGATATTATGATAGAAAAATATGGTAAGACTGAGACAGACAGACAGAGAGATAGATATGAAAAGACTGAGATATCAAGATTGCAAAGCAAAGACTTGAAAGCTCCTGCCCATATATGACAACACTACTCTATTTTCAGACTGATCTGACTCTTGTAAAGTACTTGATGGTGGAGTACAAGGAACTGGCCATTTTTGCAGCACTATTAGCAATGCATTGTATATACAAGTTCCACTTAAGGTCTGAGCCAAGTTTGTCCCAATAGGCACTCTAGGCACTGAATCTATTTGAGGGAACATCTGTCATCCTGATTAGCAGTAATGTGCAGAAGATGAGGGTGGGACAGAGATAACAACAGCCCCAGCATCCATATTAGGAGGTCATGCAATTAAAGAGTGAAATAAAAATTTAGTTTTTGAAAGTAATTGTTTATTTCATCTTTTCATTTCATCTGTTTTTACATATTTAAAATGTCTTCCTTTCTCAGTACTAAGCACTAAAGTCTCCCTACTTGAGTCTTAGTGAGATACAATCAAGAAATTGACCTTGGGCATTACCAAATCTCTGCACATGATTGGTGTTTGTTCTAGGTTTGGTGTTCTTTTATATTCTAAAGTGCCAATTTGTGATGATTTCTGAATTTCTTTCAGATCATTGAGTGAATAATGTCAGCAGAAATCAGAACTGTCATGAGCTTCCTGTTCCTGCAGAAGAGAACATCAAAAGAAATCCCCCATGAGCATGATGCAAACATTCGGTGACAAGTGCCTGCCATACCCAACTGTGTCATGGAGATTTTTCAGACCCAATTGTCCGAGAGACCTTGAATAGTGTTAGCTCCTGAAATTGTTGAACATGTTAATGGCTTAATAATGGATGGACCATGATTATAAGTCCAAAGAATTGCCAAAATGCTAGACACATCAAGGGAACACATTGGGTTCATAATTCATGAGCTGTTGGGCATAGAGAAGCTGTCAGGCAACTAGGTGTGAAAATGTTTCAGTGCTGACCAGAAATGATACTTTGTGGACACCTAAGGCTGGCTCAAAGTATTGGAAAGTCAGGCAATCAAAGCAGAGGGAGCTAGCATGCTGCCATATCATGGCATATCTTCCAAAACTAAAGCTTATTAAAAAAAATACTTGCTGTCGTCCATGACTGAGGATAGTTTAAATTTTTTGGTTATTTTGTCAATAGAAAATGATCTTTTGAAAAGATAGTGTAGAAAGTGTCATGAAACGATTTCCAGATCTAATGACAAGAAAAATGTTTTAGGT
This sequence comes from Acanthosepion lycidas, assembly GCA_963932145.1. NCBI lineage: Eukaryota > Metazoa > Mollusca > Cephalopoda > Sepiida > Sepiidae > Acanthosepion > Acanthosepion lycidas. Next base: position 55,244,238 of record OZ010604.1, read on the forward strand.
AGGACAAGAAATGTTTTCTTTTGTGTGTATTAAGTTGTATATTGAATAAACTCGTTATTCTACATTTGCAGTTTTTTCTCGTTGTGAAAATTTAAAATAATTATACTTGTAAGGATGCTGAAGTTCAGCTTACCCACAGTGCCAGCAACTCTAGGGTTGTCACTGTGGACACCTCTTGGATAATTTTTCTGTTTTTTCCATTAATAATTTTTTGGGAACTACTTGTTACCAGTAATGAGAAAAGATTATGCCACTACGATCCACAGGCCAAATAACAGCCCATCCTGTGGCAACATTTGGCTTCTCTAGAGATCTCAAAAATCGGTTTTTGTGGGAATAAGGAAGGTATTTTGATGACTGACCATCTTCAGAAGGGCCAAATAGTTAATGGAGAATACAAACCTAATTTGTGCTCATCAAAGGAGGAGGTGAAAGAAAACAGAATGAAGAGCTAAGGACAATGCAACTGTTCACGGGACTGGTAAGATGGTAGGTATTTTGAACTATTTGGGGTTTCAGAGCAGAGATCATCTACTCTACCCAGCAGATTTTCTCCATCTATTTATTGTTTACAGACTTCAAAAGGAAATTTAAAAACAACATATTTGAATGGTTTGGAGATCATCTACCCTACCCAGCAGATTTTCTCCATCTATTTATTGTTTACAGACTTCAAAAGGAAATTTAAAAACAACATATTTGAATGGTTTGGAGATCATCTACCCTACCCAGAAGATTTTCTCCATCTATTTATTGTACATTTTAATGCTCAAGATCAGACCCAAGTTTTCTTCAGTCATGATGAACAGATTCAATCTCAATGAGGCTCCATGCTTAACCGTCTATTGGGTTTCAAGTTCACCTCAGACCTCAACTTGAACTTATATATATATTTTTTTATTTAAGTGTTTCACCCCAAGCAAGGCAGGAAGCCACTAGGACATAAGGGGTTACAGAAGATTTGGAGCAAGATCAGATAGGAGTGATAGAAGAAACTCCAAACTGTCAGCAGCTGAAATAACAACTTGATGCAACCAAGAATGGTCAGTTCCAATTAATAGTTAATGCAATGTCCAAGTAATACACATATGAAGTTCAATTATCAGAAGTGTAAAGAGATAATTGACAAAGTTGTATTCTCCACACTGGAATAACAATTATATCCACTCATGAAAATTTCAACCTTGTTTCTATAAGTACTGTATCTGTGGCATATATGACACAGCTTATCTAAGTACTGTCTCAGACAGCATATAAAACCTTGTTTATCTAAGTACTGCAGCTGTTGACATAGAAGACCCTGTTTAAGTACTGCATCAGATGGCATATAAACCCTGTTTAAGTACTGTATCTGTTGCTGATAAGATACCACTTATCAGATGGATATTTTTTTTTTAAGCATTTCACCCCAAGCAAGGTGGGAAGCCACTAGGATGCAAGGGGTTACAGAAAATATAGAGTGAGATCAGATAGGAGTGATAGAAGAAAGGATAAGGAGAGGGATAGTCGATAGATCAAGGCAACTGGAGATGTTGATTGACATTACATTTGAATAGTTGGAGATTATAGCTCTCAGAGAAATTGGAATAGGGGAGTTCCACAGGCGAGAGGTGCGAGACATGAAGCTATTGGAGTAGAAGAGACGGCTACATTTAGTAGTTTCAACAGTGAAAGGGTGAGAGCAGGATGCCAGCCTCGTAGGGTGCTTGAATTCATGAAGTCTGGGAACCAGCGAATGCAGCTCTTTGGAGCAATTACCATGAAAGTATTTGTAAAAAGACAGAGAGAGGCGATGGCACGTCTGTGAGAGAGTGACTGTAAACGAGATGCCAGAACAGGGCTAATTATATTGCATATTCGCCTCTGGAGCTTATCAAGAACCCCGAGGCAAACAGAAGGGGCTCCAGACCATATATGGCAGCAATACTCCATTTTAGTGGTAGGATGTTCTTTACAGGGGGTGGAGTTGAAGGAGATGTTACTACAGCATGATAAGAGTTACTAAGAGGGCAGAGTTGCGTGGCGCTACAAGACTCGGGGATGGAGGTAAAACACAGATCGAAAAGAGAGGCCTTACCTTCTCGGTTGAAGGCAAAACGAGTGGGGAAGTTAACTATCTGTGTGAGGGATTGAGAGACTGAAAAATTGAGCATTTGAATGCCTGCATGGTCAGTAGTAGCATCCTTAAGCCACAAGGTATGATGAGCGTTAAAGTCACCAAACACAAAAATGTGAGCAAATGGGTGAAGGAAGAGAGCATTGTCTATGCTGTCCGAAATGCTATCGAGTATCCCACGGTCTTGAGAGGATGGAGAGCGGTAAAGGAAGAAGAGATAGCTTACTGCATTGAGAAGAGATAGACGGAGACACATGCATGACTGGTCTGGCGATTCGAGAGACAACTCTCTGGCCAGAGGGAAAGGGTCCTTGATGTAGACACCAAGGCCGTGCATGTGGGTTAGAGTCTTTTCTGAGGAGAGGAAGGTAGCCTGTGATCGAGAGATCAGAGGAGGGGATAGACGAGACAAGTTTGGTCTCACAGAGAGCCAGTATATCTGGGCAGTTTGCAGTGAAGAAAGATTCCATACTGCAGAAGTTTGTTCTAATGTCACAGATGTTGGAGAACGAAATGTTGAGGGGTTCATGTGATTTTTGAGGGGCTGGTTTAGGATTACTTTTTCGAGAAGAAGCAGACAGTTATCGACCGTGACGTGGGCAGAGAGCAGTTGGCACAACCTGCATCATAATGTGGCTTCAGGGTTGCCCACCAGAGGTGACTACAGGTACACCTTTTCATGCGCGACATGGCACTACAAACACCCCGGTATTATACAACTGTTGATCAGAGCGGCCGCTCAAGATGCTACGCAAGAGTTAGGGCTCCTAACTACCAGTTGGAAACAGCAACCAGAGAACTGTCAACCGTGTATCCTCAGAATGAAGAGGTAATGCCACAGACTGCACACATCATGAGAGAAACAGAGCTGCACTAATACAGAAGCCAGAGAGAGAGAGAGAGAGTACCGGGAACCCCTTCCTAAACAAGAAACAAGGTGTGAGCCTCTACTCATGTCAGAGAGAAGGCGGGGGGAGTGTTGACCGGGCGGTAGGAAAGCCTACTTACTCCTATTATATATAACACATACAAGAACGAAAAAAACAAAGAGAAAGATAAGAGGGGGAGGTAGTTGGCAAAGTGTCCAGGCTGACACTTGGATTTTACCCTTTCACAACACTAAGTTTTAACTTAGTAATTGTCCTATTCTTAAAAAAAAAAGGAATTGAAGAAAATAAGGTTATCCGGCTTTGTTGATATGTCATAATAAATGCCACATCATACGTGGCAGTGAGTGTTTGTCCGCTTTCTTTCTCATGATAACCAGTGAATGTATGGCTTACCTTAAGTCCAAGCATAGGGTTTCAATGAAACGCATAGCTGGTGGGGGGGGGGATCAAAATATATATATATATATATATATAATGCATTGAAAAATGTTCAATTCATTCTATTGTTCCACAAAGTACCTGACTCCTCCTCCTATTCTCTAACTTTACTCTTGAATTATCAACAAGTATGTTACAGATACCAAAATCTATCTGACCAATCCAAATTCGTAAATAATTATATTGGATATACTACAACATACTTCACAAAAAGACTCATGTTACATCTCTCTGACCATAGGTCAATTATGTCTCATTTAAATACACATGGAGACTATCATAATAATCTCATCCACATTTTAAAAAAAAGGCTAAAAATAATGGAAATATTATTAATAAAAAAGAAAAAAACACTCAATAATATCAACTATGAACATGGCCACAATGTGCTGACCATGTTTGGAAAATAAAACATTTCTATAACTCGAGATATATATATAAAACAATCCAAATGTCGACTCTGGTCCTTTTGATTCATGAACAAAACTTTGACTGAAAGAATCTCAGTTCCGACAGTCATCAAAAAGAAAAGGCTATTGGTAAATACTTCACCTTTTATTCCTTGATATTATTGACCAAACTCCTTTATTTTATATACATGTGAATATCTAACTATTTTTCTAAGAAGAAAATAATATTATTCTTTGACTAGTGATGATTTCCCATCTGTTGCCTTAATATTAACTGTATAAGGATTTCCTCTCCCACTCCCTCATATAGCTACCTCGTTAAGCAACTACTTTCTGGGCTCTCACACACTTATTAACTGCTAGCATTTCCCAATGTATATTGTTTAAACCTCAGCCTGACTGTTTATAAAAGTTTTTGTATTATATGTTAAATAAAACCCTCTTTTCATTATTACATATAATCTTTTTCTTCAACTTTAATTTCTAAGAATCTGTTTCATCTTATTTTTGTGTTGCACCAGCCATAACAATTATATTTTCTATACTCTGTCCTGCCATCCATTTACACATTCTCATTATATTGATTATGCACTATTTTCTGCTATCCTGCTTACCTTTAATATACCCTGTGAGTATCAAATTTCCTATGCCCTCTTTCCTTGTGACCTAAAAATTTCAAATATCTTTCTGATGTTAAGTATAAGTGTTCTTTTTGTTTTCATTTTTTCTAAAACTTTCTCATGTTTGGTCCATGTTATTCTCAGCAGCCTTCTGCAGAACCACATTTGTTTCCTCAAGTTTTTTCTTAATCTGTGAAGAGATTGTCCAGCATTCACTTCCATATAAGAGGACTGACATTACATAACAGTTTAGTACTCGTTTGTTTGAAATTTTCTTGTTTCTTAATACTTTGCTCAACTTTTAGAAGGCCTCTTTTGCTATTCTAATCCACCTTTGGATTTCAGTATCAAACTTTCTGTCCTCAGGTGAAACACTTCTCAGATATTTAAATTGTTGCTTTATTTTGGTTATCCCCAATTTGTAATTTGTACTTTGGGTTGTCCCTTTTGTTAACAACCACACATTCTATCTTCTTGCAATCAAAGTTTAGTCTTTTCTTCTTATTTTCCTTCACTACCTTCTGTAGGAATTCTTGTAGCTTGCTTTTTGTGTCTGCTATCAACACTGTGTCATCTGCATATGTTAAGATTAGGATCACCAATAATGAATCTGATAGAATTGCTCACTGTATGGGTTAAATAAGACACATCTTTGTCTTGCACTGTTTGTTTTTGTATATTTATTTTCTATTACTGAAGTGAAAGTAACAAGAAATACTAGAGTCCATCACTGACCATGCCAACCTTGTAAGTCTCCTTATCATAGCTCGGGATTCAGAGTTGAGCAGTGGGGGGTTGGGGACAGCAATGCCGGACCAAACATTGTGGAAAGGGATTTTCAATGGAGTTCTTACCAACCATAGGGAGGTCGATGATGATGATGATAATGAAGTCTCCTTTGTTTGTTTGAAATGAGGCTGTTCAAAGTAAAATGCTTAACCAATTTGATATATTGGGTTGGACAATGGAGATTTGGGGACAGCAATGCAGGACCAAACATTGTGGAAAGGGATTGTCAATGGAGTTCTTACCAATGATAGGGAGGTCGAAGGATGATGAAGTCTCCTTTGTTTGTTTGAAAGGGGTCTGTTCTAAGTAAAATGCTTAACCAATTTGATATATTGAGTTGGACAATGGAGATTTGGGGACAGCAATGCAGGACCAAACATTGTGGAAAGGGATTTTCGATGGAGTTCTGACCAACCATAGAAAGGTCGAAGGATGATGATGATGATAAAATAGTAGAGATATAATGATACACTAGTAAAATTTATGAGATGAAGAGAAGAGTTGTTCTTACTGTAGATCTTATTATGCACAATAAAAGAATCTTCTCTTATATGCTGTGTCCTGGGACATTAGTAATAAGATATTTAAATTGTTGTACTTGCTTTATTTTGGTATCACCAATTTATAATTAACATGTTGAGCTATCCCTTTTGCTAACAACCATACATTCAATCTTCTTGCAATTGAATGTTTTGTCTTTTCTTCTCACTTTCGTTCACCACCTTCTGTAGTTCTTGTAGTTTCCTTTCTATATCTATTACCAACACCATGTCATCTGCATCTCTTATGCTGTTAAGATTATGGCCACCAATAATGGATCCTGGTAGGACTTGTGATTTTCTCAGAATCACCTCAAAGGCCAGTTAAAATCACCAGTCCCCATGATACTATAGTCAGGAACCTTGTCACCAGATCAAATAGAATATGCAAAGATGATCCCCCTAAGACACAGGATTTGGGAGACTGGAAAGAAGTGTGAGGATAAAGTGTCAGTTCTCAAGCATCAGTGAATCTCAGAGGGCTGCAAAGTCACCTGTTGTGGTTGACGAGATAGGTTAATTTAAAGTTAATAAGAATTACCTTGAAGATAATTGAATTTAGTTTGTGGTTAATTAAATTGATTTGAAGGTTGGCTAATGGCTGAATTAGGATCTTGTTCAAATTACAGACAGGTTAAGTGTAATGTCTACTGCTTCAGGAATAAGAAGAACCAGTGATATTCAAAATTAGTTGAAATTAGTTTATGAATCAAATCAAATTGTTAATTTGAAATATTTGACAGCTGTTTTATCTTTTTTCTACAAAATATAAGCCAAATTTTGTTACTTGAACAAAACAAGAACAAAAGATGAACTTCAATCCGTTTAACAGTTTTAGAGTTTTAACATACTGTTTAAAAGATGAACTTTAGGCTATTGATCCACAATTCTGATCCCAGTGCATAAAATTGGGAAAATACAATAAATAATTAAGCTGAATGTCAGTCGAATATGTATATGTTCCAAACATTCTAAACAGATAGAGAACAGTACAGTGTTGATTCATATTTCTACACTGCCTTTCTCTTTTATATGTATGTATGTATGTATATATATATATATATATATATATATATATATATATATATGTGTGTGTGTGTGTGTGTATACGGAAGAAGGCATGGTGGAGTAATGGATAGTGGCTTGGATTGAGGAATTGGAGAGCCATGTTTGAATTCCAGTTGAATCCATTACATTCACTTTTGTGCTAATACCCTTGGGAAAGGTGTGAATCCTCTTCTCCTCCCTTCAGCTATGGGTAAAATAGCAGGACAGACTGGGTTCTATAGCCTTGGATGGCAACTGGTCTAGACAATGGACAACTCTGAATTCAAAACCTGTGGAGGGTCGTTTGGGGACCTTGTGGCATTCGGTGCACCAGGTCTCTGTATTCGGCCCTTCAAAAAGTCTGGATGGTCCTGCATGAAACGTTCACCACTATAATCAAATCTTATGTGCCGTTGTCGGGCTGTCGGTTTCCTGGGAACTGATCTGCTTGACCGTCATATGTCGAACTCGATGGGAGAGTCGAGTATACATATATATATATATATATATATATATATATATACGCACACACACACAAGTATAGGATTGGTGTATACGGAATAAATTCCAATAACCAACAATTACTATTCTTAAAATAGTGTTCAATGCAGAGTAGACCAAATATAATTATTTATTTAAAAATTATAACATAAATATGTTATAAAATCACTACAAAAATAGCCATTTAATTTCAACACCTCTGGTGTCTTATCAAATGACCAGAGGTGTTGAAACTAAATGGGTATTTTTGTAGTGATTTTATAGCATATTTATGTTATAATTTTTAAATAAATAATTATATATATATATATATATATATATATATATATATATATATATATAAAATAATACTAATTTATAATTGATAGGGATTATTCCAAGGAGGACTTTAATCCAATGAGAGCTCAGTGTAAGTTACAGAACAATATATAATGATAAATTAAGAAAACACCTTAAAAATCCATATCGATTATAATTTATTCCATGAATATTATTATATTCATCGCTTCAGACCAAATATTTTGAAGAAATGGAATCAGTCTACATATATATCAGGTCATCCCATAAGTTCTGTCCGAATTTTGAATAAAGAAAACAAGTGACTAAATGTTACATTTAATTACAGATTCAATCAACAATGTATTTTCCCTGATTATCTATGACTTCCTTCCATCTATTAACAAGCTTACTAATTCTTTTGGCTTTGATTCGAAGAACTCACAAATGTCAGTTTTAACCTCTCTTCCTGTGTTACAAAAGCTGTTTCTTCCAAATGATTCTGTAAGCTACAAAACAAATGGTAGTCTGAAGGAGCAAAATCAGGAAAATAAGGTGGATGAGGAATTTTCTCCCAGCCAAGTTCTTCGATGTTTTGTGACGTGATTCTTGCTGTGTCAGGTCGCGCAAGGTCCTGATGAAACATCATCCCTTTTCGATTCACTAGAGCAGGTCTTTTTTTCCCCAAAGCTTGGTTCAAACACTCTAATTGCTGACAGTATATTTGAGCATTAATTGTTGCATTAGGTGGTAAGAATTCAAAGTGGATTATTCCTTGGTGATCCCACCAGACTGAAAGAAGAACCTTTTGCCCATGAAGTTCCTTTCTCGGCTGTGGCTGGGGTCCTTCCCCTTTACCAAGCCACTGTCTACAATGCTTAACATTTCGATAAAAGATCCATTTTTCGTTGCCAGTCACAAGTCTATCCAAAAAAGGTGAAAGAAGTTGGTGAGAATGGAGAGAAGAGCAGATGTCGACTTGAGATTTGAGGTTGTTTTCAGACAATTCATGAGGCACCCATTTTCCAAGTTTAGGAACTTTTCCAAGTTGTTGAAGATGATGATGAACAGTTGCATGGTTTGAACTGAGAACCACTGCCAATTCCTCAACTGATAAAGCAGGATTTTCTTCAAGGGCTGCTTCAAGAAGCTTTTCATCAAACTCAACTGGATGTCCGGTTCAATCTTCATATTCAAAGGTGAAATCTCCACCTCTGAATTTTGCAAACCACCTTCTGCAAGTTCTTTCATTCACACATTCCTCTCCATAAACTGAGTGAATGTTTCTAGCCGCTTTGGCTGCTGAGTTTCCTTTCTTGAACTCATAAAGCATTATGTGCCTCAAATGATTCTTGGGTACTTCCATGTTAGCAGGGTTTTAATCAAACTAAATTTAATTTTATTGTTCTCTGAAATAAAATTTGATCAGTTTAAATGCATCTAAACATAAAAATAATGTTCAGCTCCATTAGACATTATAAAATACTCTTTAAATTTCGTTCATTTTAACAAAAAGTTAAAATTCGAACAGAACTTATGGGATGACCTTTAATATATATATATATATATATATATACAGATATACATGGATAAAAAGGAGAAAGAGGAGGGGAAGAGAGAGAAAAAAAGGAAAAAGTAATAGTAAATATATTTGTTATATTTTCTCTTTTTTTCTTTTTATATAAAAAATTTTTTTTTTTCTTTTTCTTCTTTTTTCTTTCTCTTTTTTATCTGTGTATATCTATCTGGATGGATTGAAAAAAAAATATAAGGTTTGATGGCTTTACTCTGATCAACCAATTAAATATGACTTACGTTAAATTCAAACTGTGCAAACAAGGAAAAAAATTAAAAATTATTATCTTATAAATGTGTCATGGTGAAGATTTGACAGCAAACATTTCTAAGATAATAATTTCTAATTTTTTTCTTTTTCACTTAGTTTTCCTCAAAAAATGAGATTGTATTTTGCTTTTGAAACAAAATTAATCATTCATTCAGCAGTAATTTACCATCGCTTGTGGAGACGCATTGTTATACATTGAAACATGACTGCAATTGTGTAGCGATTGTTACATGTTTTTGTTGTAATATCCTAAAATAAATAATATTGCCCTACTATGAATTGAGCCCACTTTTAAATTAAATGTTATGAATGTTGGAAGTGTACTCTATTTGTTCTCATCATACCTGTATGTATGTATGTATATATATATATTACTGTATTACTGAAACATTATACTTTAGCAGATACATGTGTTTGATTCCCTTTTAAAAAAAAAATGATGTGAATTATATCTATAGGCTTGTGCCCTCTAGCAGGATGTGAATCTGTGTCCCATCTTGGAGAGGAAACCTTTGTCTGATCAGTTGTGCTTCAGACCTATTTGATTTCAAAACAAAAACAAAAAACAAAAAAACAAGGCACCTTCACAAGCATTTGTACCTGCTAAAGTATAAAATGTCAGTAATAATAATTCATTCTTTTTTTTTTTTGCATTTCTTGCCTGTGGAAATCTTCCGGTTTCTTCCCTGCCAACCAGTCTTCAAAAGATTAAACATCAATCAGCATCTTCTGTCTTGCTGAAACTTGTCCAGTTATTGTCTTTTTCCTCATTTATCCTTGCTAAATTTTTCACATTCTCCTCTATTTCCTGTAACTCCCTGCGTCCTAGTGTCAGTATCATCTGGCTCGGAGTGAAATGATTAAAAAAATAAAAGGGATTATCCATCTATTCTGATTGAAGGATGCTGACTTTCTATCCCTATGAAGCCTGAAGAATGACTCACCTGACATATGGAGGTAACAACATGACAAAGAAATTCTACTCTTTTGATGGGAATTATACTGAAAATTACCTCTGTCTTTGCAAGACAACAGAATGCTGAAACATGTAAAATTAATTCTGTAAATTAATTGCCTTCTCTTCTTTCCTGCCAACCACTGTCTTCAAAAATCTAAATGCAACATCAATTGCCATCTTCTGTCTTACTGGAACTTGTTCTATTATTGTCCTTTCTCCTTACTAATGTTTTCTCATTTTCTTTTACTATCAGTAACCACTTTGCATCTTAGTGACATTATCACCTTACCTGGGGTGAAATTATATATGTTGTGTTGTAAATAGGAAATGTTGACACACATATAGGAAGTAAGTAATAGTTTATTCTGGAGAATAATATGGTACATGGTTGAGAACACAGACTAATGTAATAAACCGTTAATCATTAACTCCTCTCCCTCAGTAAGAGAGAGTGTTGTTTAAATAGTCTTAGATCACTCCATCTTGTGGGGTGTTCTGCTACTCCATAACAATTATATATATATATATATATATATATGAAGAAATATAGTCTTAAGATGTGCTATATTTATGGGATAAAGTTCTCAATATCAGAGATAGAGTGTATATAAATATAAAAGTGAACATAGAAGTCAACACTTAGAGGCGACAGTCTGTTTTAAGCCAGATGCAATTGTTAGGCCTCAGGTTCACTGTTATATTTATTTATATATGTATATATGTATGTATCTACTTGTGTAATTTTGCATACTGTGTGTTATGGTCCAATATCCTCGCCACACCACAGTTATGGTACAAGGTTAGAACCAAGGAAGAACAACATGAACACAAGAATAACAAAGATATATTACAATAGAAATATAGTACAAGAAGTTGAAGGTGTTAGTAATGACTGTCCGTCTGTTTGTTTGTTTGGGTTTTATGGCATATCAACCACTGTGGGTTATTTAATGCCAAATCCAGTTTATATGAGTTTTAAATGCCTATTTTGTATGGAATAAAAAATGTATAGCTGGCAACATTATTGTTTCAAAAACGTATAGCTGGCAACATTATTTTTTCAAAAATGTACAGCTGGCAACATTAATGTTTCAAAAAAGTATAGCTGGCAACATTATGGTTCCAAAAATGCATAGCTGGCAACATTATTGTTTCAAAAACGTATAGCGGGCAACATTATTTTTCCGAAAACATTATCTGAGACCTTGCTGTTGGATGCAGTTTATCACCGTACCCAGGACGCAGATGTAGTTTATCGCCATACCCAGGATTGTCCGTCTGGTTTAGAGTGAACTAATATTGTCTCGACTCATTACACCATTCATTCATTATACCTCATTATACCACTATTTATAGTGTCAGGAAGAGTCCATTATCGTTATAGGTAAGTTCCCATAACACTGTGTGACCCCCAAATTTTGACTTATAAATGATTTTATCATGTATCATGCGAGTTTCTTTTTTGAGAGACCAAATTACAATGGACTAACCTCTTTTCCTCTGTCTCTTTATCCTATCTTCTAGTTAAATAAGTTAAAAAAGTAAAAGAGAATGATAAAAGTATTGTTAGTAACGCTATACTCATAGTGTACAGCCTTAAACAACCAAATGAGAAAGAGGTAAACATCTTATAAACGTAAACAATGGAAAAGATGCATATTTGCTATGTATGTATTTTCTAATAATATACTAATATGTGAATATTACATTATTATTCGATACTGGAACTCTCCTGTCAATTTTGATGCATGAGGGGGCAAGCAACTCCGTTCCTAGAAACTGACAGCCAGGCTAGTCCCATGGATCATTTGATTATAGTGGTGAAGACCTGTGCAGAACCAAACAACTCTCTGCATGTTTTGAATTCAGAGTTGTCTTTCACCTAGACTGGTTTCCACTCAAGGCTATCGAACCCAGTGTGTCTTGCTATTTACCAATAGCTGGGGTGAGAAGAAGAGGATTCATACTTTTCCCAAGGGTATTAGCATGTAAATGAATATAAAGGATTCAAATGGAATTTGAACTCAGCTCTCCAATTCCTCAATCTAAGCTGCTATCCATTGTGCCTCTTGTCATGAATAGCATTGTTGAATACAGTTAAGTAAAGCATCAGTTTTATCAAAATCCTGTTTATCTTAAATACAGCTATACTTTTTGAGTATAGTAAATGGATATATTGTTTGGTCAACAGTGTAGCCAGGGGCAGCAGTACATACATTAAATTTATATTTCATGTATGATGTGACCCCCTTAAAATTAGCTTCAAAATTAAGTTTTCAAAAGTAACATGATATGTAAGTATATACAGTGTGTGTGTGTAAAATGATCAATATTCTTATTTATTTTGCATTGATGTTTTATTTAACCTAACAAATTATTTATCAGAAAAATCAATTATCTCAGATTTTATTTAATTCAAAAAACTAACTTTGACATTTATTAGGTTGGTGCAAAAATAATGACGTAATAATGTCGTTTGTTGATGTATTTTTCAACGTCAAAAAACGACATTATTATGTCATTATTTTTGCACCAACCTAATAGAAGCAGTACTTTTTTTTTTTTTTTATTGGGGATGCCTAGGACAGATTCTGATATCTGTAGTTACAATCCATGTGTCCTGTGCCTGCTTTGGTAAATTCTAATGTGGTCTTTTACATCATCTTGATAATGAGAGTTAGGTACACTGGATTTTTCATCATCAGATATTTTTAAATGTTATAAAAGACATCCCCCCCCACTCCCCAGTGGACTTAAAATAACTGATTCTTGTTACAAACTGGAGATAAAATGGTGGCTGGCGTTCTTACAAAATCCCTTGTTAATTGACAGTTTATTGATGGAAAGTTTTCTTTCAAGTGTCTAGGAAGAATTTTGATGGGGGAGAAGGCAGGGGTGTGGTTGAAATAAATTTGATCTTTAGTTATTTGAATTCTGAGATGCTGTATTTTCAGTATCGATTACTTGCAATTGGCTGACAAGAGAATCTTGCAAAAAATTTCGTTGTCCTGTTAGATATTTTACCAATTTCATGTCACACATTTATAGATTCAGTAATTACTTATAGAGAACTGAAAATAGTGCAATTTCATCTTCTATATGCTGTGTGCCTTCAGAAAATGGGTAATCATGGCTCTTCACAACTTCCTATCCTTAGCAATGTCCTTTCTTGATGAATATTTTATGGCAATTTTTCTGATGAGCTTTCCATTTTGATACCTTGATTTCACGAATTTAAGCACAGTACTAGATTGGTAGGTAGGCCTCATCATTTTGCAGTTGAAAATGCTAGATTTAGCCACAAGTCCTAGGCTAACAGTTTCTTCTCTCACAGTTTTTACTTGTCGAACTTTCTTCTGGCTTTTGCTTTCCAGTCAACTTTGATCTTCAAAAATTTAAAATGCAATGTCAATCATTATCTTCTGTCTTCTTAATTCTTGTTCTTTTACTGTTCTCTCTCCTTAATAATGTTTTTCTTTTTCTCATATTCTTTCACACTTTATGACCCCTTGCATCTTAGGGGTTTTATTGCCTTGCTTGGGGTGAAATGATTAACAGTCCCTTGTCTATTATCTATTTATGCAAACTCATTATGAAGGTTCCTTGCTGCTTTCATATGCTCATTTTGTCTTCAATATGTCTGGTGTGGGGCAAATTTTCCAGGACTTTAATTCTAGTCTTAGATGTTCTCATGTTAGTGACACTTATACCACTAACTGGCAAATGTAATTGACAGATTGAAAGACATATATATATATATATATATATATATATATATATATATATATATATATATATGTGTGTGTGTGTGTGTAGATATTAATTTATTACCTTAAACATTATTTGTTAGTGTATACATGTGTTTGAATTGCTCTGTTTTAATAGTGTTGGATGAAACCATTCATTTAATATATCCCATCAGTGACCATGGCTTGTGCAGCAGTTTTTAGCCAATCACTCCTTCCTCATTAAGTACCACAGAAATTTCAACTGTCTCTTCCTGATGTTAATTATAAGTTTCCTTTTTGTTTCTATTTTCTCCAAAACCTTGTTGTTGCTCAAACAATAGTCTTTTCTTTTCTTCTTTCCGATACCTATCTACGATACTTTATTGATATTTTTGAATATGAAATGAGCAGTAACACAAAAACTAAACTAAGCTATTTGAATAAAAGTCAAAAGAAGCAGAGTGTCAGATGCATTTTCCAAAAATTCCGCAAGAAGCCAAAGACGTTGCTTTATACAGGAATATGCATAGATTTGGCTAAGCATCTTAAATTGGAAATATGTCCAGTATCTGGAGATACAGTATATACTGAAATACCATATCACCAATATATACCAACATGGCAGTCAATTTGTTGAAATAACAGCAATGTCAATTCAAACACATCAAAATAAAAACATATATACATATATAGGTAAAAACCCATGGGTAAGTAATCAAAGTAAATCCTATTAATATAAATTATTAAAATTGATCCACAAAAGAGAGCTCAATATATTTATTATAGAGCATAGAAATGAATTACATAAAAATGAAACTCAAATTTACCCTATTTTTATGGCCATTTTGCTCCCCAGGATAATTTCCCTGGATCTTGTCAATACTAAAACAATTATATATATATTAACCAAAGGAATTAACTTATTTTCAAGTGTTGACATAAAAGCATTCAAATTACGCTAAAACATTGACTTTCTGGGAAATGCACTTGTGATTTGCTTCTTATTTATATAGGTACAAGCATATATGTGTATGTGTATTTGTATGTGCTTGTCACACACACACACACACACATATATATATATATATATATATATATATATATATATATATATATATATATATGGG
>OZ010604.1:55264522-55279522 GCA_963932145.1 Acanthosepion lycidas
ACCTGCCCAGATCTTCTTCACGGTTCTGTGTCCCTTGAGAATGTTGGTGATCATGGCTTTCCAAAATATCCTGCCCTTTGTAGTGCTTACTACAGCTAATTTTGTCTTTTACTTTATCTACTAACCCCTGTTCTGTCACCCATTTACTCAAGTTTGCTAGTTAGGTTATGCATTGTTTTCCTCTATCCCTATCTTGTCTTGAATATGCCCTATAAGTGTCAAATTTTCCAAGCCTTCTTTTCCCATTATGTAACCTAGAAATTTCAACTTTCTCTTTCAAATGTCAAATTATCATTTTTTTCTAAAACTTTTTCATTGCTCATATATCTAGTCCATGGTATCCTCAGCATCCTTCTGTAGAACTGCATTCTGCTGGCTCAAGTTTCTTCATCTGTGATGAGCTTTTCCAGCATTCATATAGGAGTACTACTACTACTACTACATAATAGTTCAGTACTCTGTTCTTTGTTTCTAACAAAATCGTTCTCTCTATTTTAATACTGAGCTTTTTAATTTGGGAAAGATATTAGAATAATCAAGAACCTATACTGGCAGCAAACAGTGTTTAACACTTAGGATATTAGGGCAGATTAAGTATGTGAATGCCACTGAACAATAAGCCTAATGAGTCACATGACAAAACTCATCACCCGTATTCTGCAGCAGAATCAGGCCAGAGATAAAACAAGAACAGTGTGGCTTCGTGAAAGACATCAGAACAACGAACATGATATTCATGTTCATAATGTTATCAGAAAGAGTGATACAGATGCAGAAGGATGTGTACCTATGTTTCATATACTACGCAAAGGCCTTCAACAAAATACACCACAAGGATCTGATGGAACTGCTCAGCAACCTTGATATATACGGGAGGGATATCAGAATAATCAAGAACCTATACTGGCAGAAAACAGCACGCACAGAGAATGAGTTCAGTGAATATACAAAAATAGAAAGGGGCTTAAGGCAAAGATGTGTCTTCTCACCAGACTTATTCAACCTGTACAGTGAGGCAATTCTAAGAGAATTGGAAATCGCACTGGTTCAGCATTTGCGACCACAATCTTACCGACATTAGATATGCAGATGACACGGTACTGATAGCAGACATGGAAAAGTAACTACAAACCTCCTACAGAAGGTAGTGAGGGAGAGCGAGAAGAAAGGACTAAGTATAAACTACAAGAAAACAGAATAGATGGCCATCAGTTAAAGGATGACCACAAAATACAATTTGCATGTCAGGGACACTAAAATTAAGCAGGCGTAGAAGTTTAAATATCTGGGAAGTGTTTTGACAGAGGACAGTAAATGCAACACTGAGATCTGAAGACATATTGGAATGGCCAAGGATGCATTCCAAAAGCTGGACAGAGTACTGCAAGACAAAAGGATTTCTTTGGTAACAAAGAAAAGAGTACTGAACTGCTACATGACTTCTGTCCTCCTATATGGCAGCAAATGTTGGACAGTCACCTCAAAGATGCTTGAGACAACAGAGATATGGTTCTACAGAAGGATGCTAAGAATATCATGAACTGAGCATATAATATATGTACAGACTTATGTATTGGTTTTTGATAATGACTTTTAAAGTCGAAAGTACTTGAACAAAAACAATAAAATATGGACAGTTTATCCACAACTTCGACCACAATATATCTTATCCCAAAAATTGGAAAAATATAATAAAAAAGTTAACAGACTGACATTGTTGGTTCTTCTTAACCGAACTTGTTTGTGTATGTGTGTGTATATATATATATATATATATTTATACACACACATAGACATACATATACATATACACATATGTATGTATATATATATATATATATATATATATATATATATATATATATATATATCTGCAATGTAGCCAATGCAAAAATTATTTGGAAATTAAAAATTTTTTAATATATATATATATATATATATATATACATATATATATACATAATAATATATTATATATATATATATATATATATATATATATATATATATATATATATATATATATATATATATACATTTATATATACACACACATACAAACATATATATATTTGTAGAACACCCTTCCGGCTCCATGCATTCCAGCCAACTTTAATCTGCAAAACTTCAAAAGCAATGTCTTGATTTCTCTTTTCTCTTCCTGCTCTTTATTAATGGTTATTTTTCTAATTCTTTTACCCCCTGTAACCGCTTGTGTCTTAGTAGTTTTACTGCCTTGCTTGGGTTGATACCGATTAAAAAAAAAAAAAAAAAAAACACACACAGACACACATATTTTTATTTTAAGAAACAAAAACATGTTGAAATTGCTGCACAAACTGCTTTATATATATATATATATATATATATATATATATAAAAGAAAGAGGTTGTAGTGGTTCCAACGAGAGAAAAGTATGTATATTAAAAAGAAGAGAAGAGAGGTGCCGTAAACGTTTTTGGTTGTAATGTGGATTTATTTAGAAAAAAATATTATGCTTTGTTTTCCATAATTTTACTACACGTGTTTCTGGTCTCGCGACAGTCTTCAGGTAAAAGCGGAGATTTCCACATATTATTAAAAATAATTAATTTTTTCTTTTGTTTTTCAATGTTAAATATTCTCGATGAGAGACATTTTCTGTGTTAGTAATCCGAATTTCTTTGGACCAGAAACACGTGTAGTAAAATTATGTAAAACAAAGCATAATAATTTTTTTCTAAATAAATCCACATTACAACCAAAAACGTTTGCAGCACCTCTCTTCTCTTCTTTTTAATATATATATATATATATATATATATATATGTATGTACACATAAACACACGTGTGTATGTGTGTATATATATAAACATATATACATATAGTGTATGTATTTATGTAAATTATTAAATATGAGTATATCGTATTTAAATATTTATTATGCTTCTTCAGATCATGTCACTGTAAATATATATATATATATATATATATATATATATATATATATATTTATATTCAGCAAATTATTTCAAATTTAATAATTAGCAAAGTTAGAAAATTCTGCTCAAGATTTAAAATCTGAAAGAAAGCCATGTTGAAAACCTCAAAAACATCTCATAATGGCTTACGAATTTTTTTTTTTTTAACCTTGATCATCTGAGAATAACTTGCTGAGAAATAAATGGAAAGCCATTTTTACTTTATTGATACAGATTAGGTTGTTATGGCAACACAGGAATAGATTTTATGGCAAACTTTTGTCCTTTTGCCAGGAAAAAAAATGGCTAGATTTCTTGAAATCACTTTCAGATTAGAACATAAACCAAAATGAACTGCAAACAATCAGAAATTTGTTTCTTTGGTCATTACACTCGTCTTTGGAAGCATTAATTCCATTGAGGGTTGTCATAATTAGGTTGCCATCCATTTGTATTTTCCAAAAGATGTCTTCCATTTTTTATACCTCAATATCAGTGATGGTGTCTGTATATTAAATGTTAGGCAAATGTGCTAAATTAAGTCTTATGAGGATTAAATTGTGTGCTAGCAGTATGGTAGTACGTCTTTGTTGACATTCTTTTTTTTTTTTTATTATTATTTCTCAGCTATGGTATCCAAGATAATAACTTGTAGGTGGTGAATTAAGTGCCAACTTAGAACCCCTTTTTTCTAGCCTCTCACTTCTTTATCCCTGTTCTTATGGAAAATGTCCAGATGAGCTACATTCCTTATTTCCCCCTCGTTCAGTCCTTCACAGCTAGGACCTTTCATGTCATGTACACAGGGTCAAATCATATGTATTCCATTTATATTACACTTGTAAGGAGGAAGATCCACTCATATAGCTTCTTACCCAGAACTATTACATTGTGGAAGGCTTTCCCCAATCATTATTATCTTAATCTCTTCAAGTTTAGGGTCAAATTATTATCTATCATATATATTCTCCCATCCTGGGTATGACGAGAAACTACATTTGGCAGCAAGGCCTATGATCAGGAGGTTTTGAGGAGTGTGGAACCATCTCTTAATTGCTGGTGTTCCCAGGCCCCCCTCTGACCTGGGGTGGTAGCACCTGTTAGGATCCCAGCTATGGGGAAATAGTTAACCACCAAGCTGGGGTCAAAACACTATGAAAGTGTAAAAATACCAGCAATACATTTTTGTAAAAATTATTACCAACAATGAATTTTTGAAGAAAACCAGCAATACATTTTTGGACGCCCCCACAAAAAACACAGCAATACATTTTGGAAAAAAACCCAAAAAAACAGCAAAACAATTTTGAAAAAAATATTGCCAGCAATTTATTTTAGAAAAAAAAATATTACCAGCAATAAAAATCTTGTCATCATTAAATAAACCATTGAGGTTGATATGCCATAAATCAAACCAAACCAAACTATACACTTAAAAAAAAAAAAAAAAATAAATAAATATTACCAGCGATATATCTTTTTTTAAATATTACCAGTGATAAATTTTTGAAGAAAAAATTTTACCAGAAATAGATTTTTGAAGGAAAGAAATATTACCAGCAATACATTTTTGAAGAAAAAAAATTACCAGCAATACATTTATGAAGAAAAATGTTACCAGCAATAAAAATTATTGGCATTAAATAACCTATTGTAGTTGATATGCTGTAAAACAAACCAAACCTACATATAATATGCACCCCTTCTTCCTCTCTTTACAGAAATTTTATTCAGTAAGCTGCTATATTGAGTGGCTCTTGGGTATTGTATTGGGTAACAATAATATAAAAAATAATAATAGAAACTAAAAACAGAGTATTGCTGTCATATATCAAAGGAATCTGTCCAAACTTCTCTTTCCAACCTCGACAGAGTTCAAAAGTGTTCAAGTGGCCTTTATATTTTTTTTTTTTTATAAAGTGAAGTTTAACCTGTACAAGGGCCAGGGATCCACTCAAGGTAGAGAGTTACAGAGAAAGAGGTAGTTTATATAGAAGAAGAAGATAACGGTTAGCCCTAGACATGAACAGGTGAAAATTGTAATGATCAGGAAAACCTTCTCTAGGACTCAGTTCTACAGAGCAGTGTTTTTTGTTGACTTCTGCTGTGGCCAGGTATTGAACTCATAACTCTTTGGATCAAGTCACTGGATTACTTCAACCAATGCCCTTATCAACTGGTACTCACACAGATCTCAGTGGATAAGCAGTTGTGAGTTCAATACCTGTCGACAGCAGGGATGAACAAAAACTTAGGGAGTTGAGTTACTAAAGGGAAATAACTGAAACTAAGATATCCAAAAAAAGGCATGGCACGTGGAACTAGAACAATCTGCCACAGTGAACAAAATAAAGAGTTCAGTTTGAAATTCCAATGTTTATCATCTGAAGAAGGCCCATGTGTACAACTGCTGAAATGTGAATATGGCAATAAAGATGAGGACAACAGTCCAAACAGTGTAAATAAATTTTTAAGTTGAAGTAATCTAGTGACTTGATCCAAAGAGTTGTGAGTTCAATACCTCGCCACAGCAAAAACTTGGAGAGTTGAGTTACTAAAGGGAAATAACTGAAACTGAGATATCCAGAAAAGGCATGGCACGTGGAACTAGAACAATCTATGCCATAAAGGGTTTGGTTTGAAATTACATTGTATATCACCTGAAGAAGGCCAGAGTGGGCAATGGTTGAAACATTGTGAATATGACAAAAAGATGAGGACAATAGTTTGAATAATGTAAATAGTGTAAATATTTTAAACCTTATAACTTTATATCAATTTTTCCATAAAATGTGTAAATATACTAAAGTGTATCAATAACTCAACCAATCAATTTGTATGTCCTTATTAATGGAGGAGATAATATACATTCTTTTCTGGCATCTATTGATAGGGTTCAAGCCTGGCTAAAGGTACAAATTTCAAATGTTAATTTTGAGAACAGGTAGGCAGTTCACAATTTTCAGATTGGTACAATACAATGTACCACCCCTCTTAGGTGCCTCATCATGTAATGGTTAACAAGCTAGTCTCACAGATCCTTATAGCTAAACTGTGAATTTGATATTCACTGGGTGCCTTAAGTGGCCTTGTACCAAACGCTAAGTCAGGTTTGGTAAGTAAATAATGTTTATTCACACGTATTTTAACAGTAGATAGAAAATGTATTAGGTTGGTGCAAAAATAATTTCGTTTTCTAACATATGTTACTATGTGAGAAAACGAAATTATTTTTGCACCAACCTAATAACAAAATCAAAAGTTGCATTAGAATAGAAAAAGATGCCTTCCAAAAACTAAAGAAAGTATTAAGAAGCAGGAAAATTTCCTTAGAAGCAAAGAAACCATTGATGAACTGCTATGCAATATAACCCCTCCTCTATTACAGCGAATGCAGAACAATTTTCGTACGGATGAAGAGGAGACTTGAGACAACAGAGATATGGTTCTACAGAAGGATGCTGAGAATACCACGGATGGAGCATTTTAGCAACAATGAAGACTATTTTAATATTTTTCAATAAATAAGACAATTTAGAGAAAGATAATTGATACTCTAAACTTCATAACAGTACATTAATTCTTCCATAAAACTTGTAAATACACCCAAGTGCATCAATAGATCAACCAATCGATTTGTCCGACCTGCTTAATGGCAGAGATAACATACATTCTGTTCTGACAGCTACTGATAGTTTTCAAGCCAGGCGAAAAACATTTTTTAACATGATTCATTGGTGATGGTGTGTCCATTTCCACAAAAAGTGAATGTTGGTACTATGGTGATCTTAGCATTGTCACACCCCCACTTCCTTCAGCCTGAGGGCCTTAAATTCTGTCCCTACTAACCAAGCCATTAATGAAAAAGGAGAGCTTGGAAAATCTGATACTCACAAGGCAGATAGAAGGAAAGAGCAACAAGGGAAAGCAAGGCATGACATACTTAACAAGCTTAAGCAAGTGGATGGGAGAACAGGGTCTAGGAGAAATAACAAAAAGACAAAACTTATTGAGAGCTATAAGGGACAGGAAGAAGTGGAGAGCCATGATCGCTTACATCCTGAAGGGACACAGCACATAAAAGAAGAAAGAAGAAGCATCAAGGAAGTTTGAAGGGAAAAAGTTGTCCCTTTTAAAATAAATGAGTTTCTTTTTTTCCAGGTTTTCAGATAAGACATTTGGTCACCCTGATAGTGGTTTTCGTAAGAATCCCTGAAAAACCCTTTGAGTTATTCAGCTCGAAAGAGAACAGGATAAAATTGTTCTCTGTCAGCCCCACTGTCTTGCCAACTGAGCAATGGGGAGAGGAAAAAGATCATTCAAACCTTCAGTAATGGTACCAACATTCATACTCTGGCTTCCATCTTCAAAGTCCATTCAAGAAACATCAAGAGATCAGTGAATAAGTTTAAAAAGAGGGAATAGTAGAGAGGAAAACTGGATCAGGAAATCACAACAGGAAGAGGGATCATTATTTTAACTTAGAGCTAAAGAGATTAATTAGAAAAGATCCAACTCAATCCATAAGATGTTTGTCACGTGAAAGAGGAGTTTCAGCTATAACAGTCCAAAGAGCAGTGAAAAAAGACTTGAAAATGTAATCATACATTAAACCTGTGACTTATTCAAAAATGAATTAAATTATTTTTTAAATTCTTTTATTAGAAATTCTTCGTAAAAATATTTGTTTTACATGTGTTTCTCTCCCTTACTTAATTTTATGAAAGCTTCATTGAGATAATTTGTACTGACTATATTAGTTATAAGCGGAATTTTGTTAGGAATATAAATCACTAATTGTTTTCACAAAATTGGACCCGGTCTTATCAAATCTGAATCGAAAAACAAAAAACACAATAAAACTAAGACATTATTTAATTAAAGAAGTTTTTAATTACTTTTATGAATAATATATATTAAAGACAATATTGTCTGATGAAAAATGAATTTTTACAAGATTTGTTTACATTTTTTACAATTTTCTTACAATTTAAAATTGAATAATTTATAAATAATAATTTTTGAATCTTTTAAAACTCAATTTTGATGAGATAATTTTTAGAGAATATTGTTATTAAGTGAAACTATATTTGCTCATCATACATCTTAAAGCTTATTGCAATCTGAAGACACTGACTATTTTTAAAAGAATTTTGATTTGCTTTTATATATGTATATAGATGCAGAATTTCTGAAATATGGATGTATAAACTGATAAAACTATTCTTAAAAAGTCATGTGTTTTAATAGTTGTTCCCCCTTCCAGAAAAAATAAAACCCTCATGAAATTTATCGTTTGCTACACCATAGATAATTATGATCACATTCGGCGGTCAATCTGCTGTCAATAGATTGATTAACATGTCAAAAAAACAAGACCCTACAGTTATGAAATGCTTGTATACAACATTTTATGATACAAGTATGTTTCAAAACAGATTAACTTTAAATTTGCTAATTTTACTCAAATTTCAGAAATATATATTTTATTTTTGCAAGATTTTCAAAATGGAAAAAAAAAGTTTGGTTTATAAATGTCTAAAAATTGGCTGACGTGATTGATTTTACTGAAAAAAAATTCTATTCCAATTAAATATAATTTCTGTTTGAAATACACTGACATATTTTACTTAATGGACAAAGTAAATTTAATCCTTATGCATCAATTTAAAGCTAAACTGAAAACTTAGGAAAGCTTTCTCATTTTTTAAAAATTATTTTAAACCTTACGTATACTGAATTCATGGAGCTACCTAATTTAAAAAAAATCTTTATTCATTTTATCATAAATTCATAGCCTTTTTATTTAGTTATCAATGTATTTTCTCTGGTTTCCTTTGATCATATGCCATGTTTTAGCAATGTTTTGTATTGCATCATATGAAAACAATTCTGGTTTTGATTCAATAAATTCTTTGAAGATGTCTTTGATACATTAAACCTTTGGAACTGCTAAAGAGAGTGTTGCATGGAACAAAAGTTATAGTCTCAAGGTGACTCATCTGGAGATTTGGCAACTTCTGGAATAACTATTTCCCTCTCTTTCAATTAATTATTCAAATGGCATGGCGTTAATGGTTCACACTGTCATAGAATTCATTTGTGTTTCTAACTGATATCGCCATTATGGGTTTGACAATCGGTTATTTTCACCCCTGTTTTACATCAGACAGGTTACTGCAAACATGAGTTTCTTTGCTCACACTTCCCACCTGGGGAACTCATACAATTTAATTGTTTCCCTACAATCTTCAAAAATTTAATATCAACATCAATTGCCATCTACTATCTTACTGAATCCTGTTTATCTTTTGTCCTTTCCTCAATCCTTCCTATACTCAGTCATTTCTCTCACTTTCACTCCCTGTACCCCACCCCAGCATACTAGTGGCATTTTCACCTTGCTTAGGGTGAAATGATTAAAAAAGAAAGTATGGTCTTGTTATATGCTTTGTGTTCTTTCCAAATGGAAATTCTTTTTATGAGAAAGTTTATTAGATTAATGAAAATGTTTTAAGTCTTCTTTTGTCCATACAAATTCATAGCATCATTATTCAGTCATAAAGGTATACTCTGTAGCTTTCTATGACCATATGCTGATTTTCTGCTGAATCCCATATTCCATAACCTTACACTGAGGTAAAGGTTTCTAATATTGTTTTCAGATAAAATCTTTTATTCATATAAAGTCATAGTCTTATTATTCATTCATCAAAGTATATTCTTCAGCTTTCGATAATTTTATACTCCCTTTCAACTAAATTGCATATTCCATCATCATAGGTTGATGCAAAAATTTGTCCATCTAAATTCATAGCACCATTATTCAGTCACAGCTCAGAAACCCGGTGGGTAACCAAGACCAACACCCACAAACTTCAGACATTTACTAACTGATGTCTCAGGAACATCCTTAATATCAGGTGGCCGGAAGTCGTTTCCAACGACCAACTGTGGGACAGGACCAGACAAGCCGCAACTGAGATTGACATCAAGAAACAGAAATGAGGATGGATCGGCCACATACTCTGAAAACATGTTTCTAGTGTCACCAGGCAGGCCCTTGACTGGAATCCACAAAGGAAGTAAAAAGTGGGTTGATCAAAACAAACGGCGCAGAAGTGTTGATGCAGAGGTGAAGGCAGCTGGCATGACATGGGCCGAGCTGAAGATGATTGCCCAGAACCGTGACTATTGGAGAGTGTTGTTTTGTCTCTATGTTACCCAAGGAATCAAGATGCATTATATATATATATATATATATATATATATATATATGTATATATATATATATATATGTATATATATATGTATGTATGTGTATATATATATATATATATTTATATATATGTATGTATGTATGTATGTATGTATATATATATATATATATATATATATATAAATACCATATATTCTTCTGTCTGAATACAGAGACCTGGTGCACTACATGCCACAAGGTCACCAAACGACTCTCTGCAGGTTTTGAATTCAGTGTTTTCCTTCTCCTAGACCAGTTGCCAACCAAGGCTATAGAACCCAGTCTGTCCTGCTATTTACACATAGCTGGAGGGAGAAGATGATGATTAACACCTTTCCCAAGGTCAGTGGCGTAGCTAGAGTAAACGTCACCCGGGGCGGTCCGCTCAAATGTCACCCCAATGACCCCAATTCATCCTATGCTGAATGGCTAGCTGTAGCTAAATTTTCATACATGCTCTACCTCTACTTTACTCTACTGACCGGTACGTTACTGTTTACAAAATCCAATACCACAAAATAATCAGTTCAAATCAAAAGCTGAAAACATTGCTATTTTTCCTACTCACAAATTCCCCGACAATTTATTAGAAAATTTCTGACAGGGGGACAAAACTGGGGGGTCATAAATTATTTCTGGGGGGGTCATATGCCCGCCTGCAAAACCCTGTGTCTCCACCACTGTTTTCAGACTATTTTTGGCACCTTAGCCTGGTTGAAAAATTTTGTTGGGGGTGACATTATTGTGTCACCCCTCCTATGCTGGCACCCGGGGTGATCTGCCCCACTTAGCTATGCTACTGCCCAACTGGAATTTGAACTCCGCTCTCTGATTCCTCAATCCAAGCTGCTATCCACTACTCCACTGTGCATCCTAAAATGTGTGGTTGGTTCTGCACAAAGCCTTCACCACTATAATCAAATCATATGTGCTGGTGTCTGGCTGTTGGTTTCTTGTAACTGAGCTGCTTGACCCCCATATGCTGAATACAACAGGAGAGTCCACCATATTCTTGTGCATAAGCCAACTTCATGTATAGTGTGACACTTAAAGTTTTTGCATGAATTTTAAACCCTCCAGTAAAAACTTACCTGCAATCAGTAACAAAAAATGTATGATTTTTAATTTAAAAAAAAAAAAAAAAAAACCTATGTATAGTGCAAACTCCTATTTTTTGTGTAAAAATAACTGATCATGAAAACACACATTATAATCAAGTATATTTGGTATTTTCTTTAGTTTGCTCAGACCTTACACCACTTTTCAGCTGAATCATATATTCCATAACCTTAGGTTGATGAAAATGTTTTTAGCAGAAATATCTGACAAAATCTTATTTAAATTCAAAGCATGTAAACATTTACGATCGGGTAGAAAAATAAATAAATTCAAAGCATCATTATTCAGGTATGAACTGATTAAATTATATAACCAGTTGTGATCAGCTAGCAAAATAAAACATCTCTACCTCTTTTACACAATATCTTCAGAGTTAATTGCAGCCAACATTGATATCTTTTTAGAACATGATGTATAGCATTGTTAAAGCTTTTTTTTCTTAAATTGATTTCACTGCAAGAATGGCTGTAAAGCCACTAAGACACTGTTGAGATGTTGAGTGTTTCCGTGTGAGTGTATTGAAATAAGGACAAACACATACTAATACAAATGTCAGTAGTTATCTTCTGTCTTCTTAATTCCTGTTCTTTTATTTGTCTCTCTCCTTAAGAGTGATTTTATTCTCTTATTCTTTAACACTCAGTAACTCTTTTCACTTTAGTGGTTTTATTGTCTCGCTTGTGGTGAAATGATTAAAAAAATCATAAATAAGTACTTTTTACACAATTTACATTATTCGGACTATTGTTCTCATCTTTGTCACCATATTTATTACAACATTTCGGCCTTTCAGTATCTGTCTATATTTCCGAGATGAGGTATTACGTACACTATTTACATTATTTGGACTATTGTCCTCATCTTTGTTGCCATATTTATTACAACATTTCGGCCTTTCAGTATCTGTTTATATTTCTGAGATGAGGTATTATGTACAATATTTACATTATTCGGACTACTGTTCTTATCTTTGTCGCTATATTTATTACAATGTTTTGGGCGTTGTACGTTCCAACCTTCTTCAGTTGGTTGGAATGCCAAACTGAACCCTTTATTTCACTGACTGGGGTAGACTGTTCTAGTTCCATGTGCCATGTTTAATGGATGTCAATTGTCAGTTATCTCCTGTTAATTCCTCTCTCGAAGTTCTCCACTGCCTCAACCGGGTATTGAACTCACACTCTTTGGGTCCTGTCACTGGATCTAACCAACACCTTTATCCACTGTGTCATGTGTCAAGGCAGTGGAGAACTTGGAGAGGGGAATTAACAAGAGATAACTGATAACTGACATCCATTAAACATGGCACGTGGAAATAGAACAGTCTACCCCAGTAAGTGAAATAAAGGCTTCAGTTCGACAGTCCAATCACCTGAAGAAGGCCAGACCATACAATGGCTGAAACGTTGTAATAAATATGGCGACAAAGAGAAGGGCAATAGTCCGAATAATGTAAATAGTGTACATAATACCTCTGTTTCCCCGTGAGCGTATTGAAATAAGGACAAACACATACATAGGGAAAAATACTGGCATATTCGAAGAGGTATTTATAACAGAGAGATTAGTAGTCAAACGAACGCAGGTTAGTCAGTAACAATCAGAAAGAGTATAAAGTCCAACTGTATCTTCCGGTAGAGAGACGGAAGTGTGATGGTCACCTGATCCTCTCCAGAACTCTATAGAACTGTCCTATTAGTAGTAGAGAGATCAGTCCATTCAGATGAGAAGGTGGGTGCACCCCAACAGACACAATGGGGTTAAATGCGTGTGGGATAACTAGAAAATAGAAACATTAATAATGAGCAGCAAGAGAAAAGAATAATCATGTGAACAGTAGAAAGCAAAATTTTTGCAGATTAAAATTGGCTGGAAAAGCATGAA
Source organism: Acanthosepion lycidas (assembly GCA_963932145.1). Taxonomy (NCBI): domain Eukaryota; kingdom Metazoa; phylum Mollusca; class Cephalopoda; order Sepiida; family Sepiidae; genus Acanthosepion; species Acanthosepion lycidas. The sequence continues at coordinate 55,277,746 of OZ010604.1, forward strand.
GCCGGAAGGGAGTTTCACAAACGAGAAGTGAGATAAAAGAAGCTGTTACCATAAAATTTATGGCTACATCTAGCCAGCACAACTGTGAATTGATGAGACCTCAGTGCTAGTCTAGTACTGCATTTAAATTCAAAAACACTAGACACCATAGTGAAGAGCTCATCTGAACAATTACCATCAAATTATTTATATAAACGGCAGAGAGAGGCAACCTTACAGTGTTAGGAAAGTGACTGAAGCCGAGCTGCCAGATCTGGACTCATAATATTGCTGATTCTTCTTTGGATTTTATTAAAGAGCTCAAGGTAAATAACAGGGGCATCAGACCATATGTGGCAGTAACATTCTAAGCATGGATGAATGGCAGACTTATAGATATGTAAGATAGATTCTGGAGAGAAAAAATGTCTGGCACAACATGGTGAACCAACTTTTTTAGTAGCTGAGCCATCATCTTTAATCTAAGATGCCAAAGCATTGTATTAGTTCCGTCCTAAAATGTTACCAATATTTCATTAGGCTTCTATAAGGCGAATAACCTGACACTAATGAATGTAGAATTCATTTGCATTCCTTAGCAATATTTCTGTTATGTCTTTGCCAATCAACTGCTTTCACCCTTGGTCACATCAGGCAAGTTATTGCAAACACGTGTGGCTTTGCTATTTACTTATGTTAAGCTCTGTGGGTTTTTTTTTCAAATGGAAGTTATTGTGTAGATCTTCTTTTAATAAGTAAATATATTACATTTTTTGCAAACATTTTATTTGACAAATGTTTAGTTCATATAAATCTATAATGTCATTCTACATTCCCAAGTTTTCTATGACCTCCCACCACCTTCCAGCTAAATTATGCATTCCACCATAAAAGCACAATTCTGGTTTTGAGTCAATGATTTCTTTGACAATGTCTTTAATATCCAACTTTTTGGAACTGCTAACCAAAGAGTGTTGTATGGAACAAAACAAGCATTTTTCTTTGACAAAATTCTTTGGTTCAGATCAATTCATATTATCACAAATTCATAGCATCATTATTTAGTCATCAATGTACATTACATAACTTTTGATGTTATTGCACAGCCTTTCAGTTAAATTGTGTATTTTATCATAAAAGAGCAATTCTCGTTTTTAATTCAATGAATACTTTAAGGATGTCTTTGATATATTAAAGATTTTTGGAACTTGTAACAAGAAAAGAGTTGTCTGGAACAAAACAAGTTATAGTCTTAATGTGGAATAACTTCTCATACCAAATCCATGACATTTGCTCTTACATTTGCCAAGTAAAGATAAACACTGACTTATAATAAAATCACTATTTCACTCCGCCCCAGAAAACGTATTTTTTCATCCCTTCTAATGAATTATTCAAATAACATGACACTAATGATAACAGTTTACAGGTAAATTGTGCATTTCCCCATAAAAGAACAATTCCAGTTTTGATTCAATGAATTCTTTGAAGATGCCTTTGATATTTTAAATCTTTTGGAACTTCTAACCAGACAGTGTGCATGTAAAAGAGCAACTGAAAGTCTGAAGGTGATAATCCTGGAGAATTGGAAATATCTGAAATAACTTCCCATCCCAGTTCTATAATCATTTACAGTCTTACATTAGCAATAAAAGGGTCAGTATTGTCATGCTAAAAAAATCATTGTTTTTTTTTACCTTGCCAAGAAAAAAAAAAAAAACGTTTTTTTTCTTTTCTTTCATTCAATGAATTATTCAAATGAGTGAACTCATTTACCTCTAATTTTTCGGCCAAGTCC
>OZ010604.1:55284522-55299522 GCA_963932145.1 Acanthosepion lycidas
CTCTTAACAATGTTTGTCCCCTTACTATCCCTACCAGTTCTTATTCTGCCATCTTTTTACACAAACTCATTAAGTAGGATTATCACGGCTCTCCACGATTTCCTATCCACTGTAGCTCCTAGCAATGTTTGTTTCTTCATCATCCCTCCCAGACCCTGTTTCGACATCCTTTTACACAGGCTCATTAGGTAGGTTACTTACTGTTTCCCACGTGTCTTCAATATATCCCATGAATGTCAAAATTCTCCAAGCCCTCTTTCCTCAGGAAAGCAATCTTGGCTCTCCACAATTTCCTATCATTCATACCTCTAAGCAACGTTTGTCATCATCCCTCCTGTTCCCAATATGGAAACCATTTCAAACCTCCTCAGGAGTATGACAAAGAGGAAATGAGAGCTCTAGTCTATTTAATCTCTTCCTAAACTATGTTGCTGTACATTAAAAAGCACAGACTTAAAGAGATGGGCATTGATCATTTAAAAATTTCATACTACATTCCAAATGAATCTACTAATAAAAGATGACAATCTAACTTTCCTTCCCGAAGTCAATAAACTGATGATGAGAAGGGTTAAGCTAAGCAATAAAAGAACAAGAATTAAGAAAACAAGACATTGCATTTAAATTTTTAAAGATCAAAGTTGACTGGGAAATAAAAATCTGGAAGAGAGTTCCACAGGTGAGAAGTGTGACAAAAGAAACTGTTAGTGTAAAACTTATAGTTACCTGTAGCCAGATCTACTGTAAAATGGTGAGGTCTTGCCACCACTCTAGTACTACACATATCCATAACATCTAGATACCATAGATGAAAGTAATATTTATTTTGAAAATACAAAAAATGTGGGGCAAGGCCAAAAGAAGGGGACAGAGGAAGACTTGTCTTCAATCTGTCTTATCTTAAACTTAGCTAGCCACAATTACTCACCCAAACATACCAGAGTATTCTTTATAAAAAAAAAACCCAAAAAAAAACACATTCTTACTATTCTTACTACAGTCACCATAATACCTCAAAGTCTCTATGAAGTCCTAACTAGTTCCCATATGTACAATATGTTTGTGGGGGAAATAAAAATAAAAACTTGAAAAAAAAAAAAACACCATAGAGGAAAGTTCATCAGAACAATTAACCTGAAAGTATTTATATAAAAGGCACAGGGAAGCTACATTACGGTGATGGGAAATTGACAGAAGCTGAGATGCAAGATCAAGACCAATAACATTGCAATTTCTTTTTTACTATTTTATCGAGGATCTCTTAAATGTATATCAGAAGCACTAGACCAGATGTGGAAGCAATATTCAAAGCAAGGACGAATGGTTGACTTATAAATATATAATCAATTGATTCAATATAATCTTTTCACTTCATGTCAATGAAAAACATTAACCAAAGAAGGTATAATAACTTACTCTCTTATTGAAGGGTTCAGAACTGCATCTCTCTCATATAGAGGCAACCACTGTATAGCTCAGTATGCTTTTTAAATTACTCAGCCATGGAGGGCTTCAAAGTGAAGCAAAACTCAATTGCAATTATGAAGGAAAGCATTAAAATCTTTCAAAGCTTATATTTGCTAACTTTATTTTCATATCTGAAACAAAGTAAATTCTAATGAATAAATAGTTTTTTTTTTTTTTATCTGAGATTAATTCTCATTACAATAAACATTTGTAGTGGTCACAGCCTGTCCCCTGGGCATAAGTGACATAAGATCGCCTGTGCTGTGCATGGGAGACTCAGTCTGCGCATATTGGGTGATGTCTCACGTGACTGAAAATCTGTGTAGTGACCTTGCTAGATGCCATAAAAAGCCAGCTTTTGTTAACACTCTAGGAGTGACTTGAAGGGATACTGCTGGTGTGACAGGAGCAAATTTCAATAACTCACACAAACATATCTACAAGCTATTTCAGCAATATTGAAAACTATATCAGACGGAAAGTTTGATATCCACCTTATATCAGAGTTTGATGGTTCAGCATCTGGGACAAAACTGGTTGAATGGACAGAAAAGGTGGAATTCATTTGCTGGATGTGTGAAGAGAAGTAGTAGCCAGAACATGTGATTCCTCTAAGACTGGGGAATCTGTTCTTGTGTACTTGGTAGAACTATGCAAATTGGCTGTATTGTTTGGGGGTATTAGCGACCGTGTCTTGACATATGCTTTTGTCAAGGGGCTGCCAAATCCCATGAAATGGCTCCTTCATGCTTCTTCTCAGACGGAGATATTGACCATCAAACAGATGCTCGCTTATGCTCGAGCGATAATGAAAGACAAGAACTCAGACAAAACTTGACAGTAAAAGCAGCATGAAAGACACACCAAAGAACTATACAACCTAATCCCACGGGTTTTAATGACATTATTTATCGTCGATGCAGTGGCCTTAATCATTTTGCTAAACATTGTAAAAGTCTGCTCAGCAGAGGTGGGAAACCTTATATTCATTGTTATAACTGCAATAAAATAGGCTACACATGCAAAGATTGTCTGTGGAAATAAGGCCAGGGCATAGCAACTTAGTGCTGGTTTTCTTTCCCAGTCTAGGTGTTAACTTGGCGCTGCCATTGATAGAAATGAATGTGTGTGGTAGGTAGTGCATCGTGTTAGTGGAGTCCAATTGCTCCTGCACCAAAGAGAGCATGAAATTGTGCCGAATGTGGAAGAAACAAAGCATTTACATCATATATACATAACTATCAGTAGAAGAGCATGAATGTGCAAGTTGGGTCCGTCAGCCTTCATGTGGCAAATGAAAAGCCTATTGTGATGGATGCACTGGTAGTGCTAAAGGACCTCCTGGGATTTGATCTCCTAATTGGAATAGACATGATCAAGGCCTTGGCGGAATGTCTATTTCTAAATCAGGGGAGTTTTGATTCACCCAAGAGCCAGTTTCTGTGTGTGCGGTAGTGCGAGTACTTTCAATTGAAGAACTTGATTTTCAGGTGGAATTTGATCAGCAGCAGAATGAATGGACAGCGTCCTGGAAATGGACAGAAGGCAAAACACCAGGCAAGTTACAAAATCACATTGCAGAGTATTCTGTGCTGACAAAAATCAGAGGATCATACAAGAGGGAATTGCAACAATGGATTGAGAAGGGTTGGCTTATTCCATATGATGAGCAGAAGTTTGGACCCTCGAAAGATCTACTTCTGTTGATGGCTGTCATGCAGCAAAACAAGTAAAAAATGTGTCCCGTAATGGACCACAGGGAACTTAAGCTCCATGTTGAGGCATACACTGCAGATAATGATGGTTGGACCAGCAAACTAAGAGAATGGAAACACAAAACAATGAATATCACACTGCCAGAACCAAGATCAGTCTATCTGCAGTTGCCCATTAATGAACAACTTTAGCCATACCAAATTGTTATCTTTCAAAGCAGAAGGTGCTGCCTGAAGAAAGTGGAATTTGAGCTGAACATTGCCCTGCAAATAATGAAATCCATCGTCAATGTTGTGATATCTCAGTATAAAAAAATCAGAGAGGCAACATCAGTATATATTGATGACCTGTACGTAAATGAGGATAATGTGTGTGCAACTAGTGTCACTGAACACTTGTTAAGCATAATCCAAAGAGATAACACAGTGGAGCTTGGATACTTGGCTGAACTCTCTGGGGAGAAGACAATGTTCTGCTTTGGAAGCATGGAAATGTGCTTCCTGAAGTCCCAGAGGTGGTCACCAGTAGGAAAGTATTTTCTTTTTGTTGGACACCTCCCAGCCTGTAGATGACTGCGAGTAGTGACAAAAGGTTGGGATGGTCGAACTGACGATGCCTTACTAAAAAGAATGCTGACAGAGACTATTACCAGATTGAGACAAAGCGAACTTTGTAGAGGTGAGTGGTGCATTGATAGCAAAGAACTTGATTTGTGGGTTAACACAAATTCTTTAGCCACTAGAATCTTGCTTGAATCACATGGGTCTGTTGTAGAAGATGCATATTAGTTGCGGCCAGAGTCTGACACATCAACCTTGTGGAATTAGATGATGTTATAAATGGGGTAAACCTGGGTACATACTGGGAGCTAAGATTGTACATTGTCTGAGCAGGGCATGTACAAGAATGAGGATGTTTGTCAGTCCAAAAACGGTTTACATGGATGAAATACCATGCCATATGAGAGACCCCTAACTTTTCTCTCACATGCTGAGCAGTTCTGTGGAAGACGAAAGCACCACATTGAGTGATAATGAGATATACATACTTCTAACGAAGGACAAAGGCAACCATTCAACTGATGTCGACTCTAACCAATTGAGTGATGGTGGCGACAATGAAGGCTAGCAGAGGGCCACCTCAAGAAGCAAGTGAGCCTGCCAAACTGCTTCTCCAAAGAAGCAGCAGATGTAAAAAGCTTACCTACCATCTGCGTGATAGCGAGATCAGGACGGGTATAGTGGACACAGCCTGTACCTATGGCATAAGCTCGTCTGTGCTGTGCTCAGGAAACTAAATCTGTGTGGACTGAGTGATGTCTCAAGTGCCCATAAATCTGTGTAGCGATCTCGCTAGATGCCATAAAAAGTCAGCCTTTGTTAACACTAGGAGAGTGACTTCTAGGGACGGCGTCGGAGTGGCAGGCACAAGTTTTGATACGTCAGCCTCATATACTTACATTACATTTAGCGATTTACTAAGTGTAGCTTAGAAGTGGTACAATTATGGAGCAACCAGTGAGGACTGAAGTTCCTACTAAGTTGGAATGATCTAGTGAGACAAGCCTACTAACCATTACATCCATGAAAATGTTATAATTAGTGGATACACATGTTTCATTCAACATCTTTTCATATATATACAGGGTATGATGGGTAAATTGTTGCCATTTTATAATTTCATTTTCACACATGTATGTTGTTTTTGATTTTGTTGACTGCACAGTATAGTAGGGTCAGTTGGGCACTGTCTGTGAGAAAAAAAGCACCATGACGCAATTCATTCCGCCAGAAATTTGGAAACAGCATGCTGTACTGCTTGGCATTCATGCCGGAAGCTCCAATATAAACATTTCAGAGTGTTTGGGCGTCAATCTGAAAACAGTCCAGAGGATTCAGAAAGAGTTGGATGAGTCTAATGGTGATTACAAAGGTATGGGAGACTGGAAAACTTATACTGATCGCTCTGATAAGAAAAGAACTTCTGAATTTGTTAGTGATGACCTCAGACTCAACAGGGAAACCTACATCAAGTGCCTTGAGGAGGTAGTGCTGCCAATAGTCAAGAGGGTGGCTGCTGGAAGAACATGCTTGGCAACAAGATTCTGAATCATGCCACACAAGCAGGAGAACACAGTCATGGCTGTCAGAAAATTTCTGCAACCCCATCTCTCCTTACATCTGGCCACCTAATTTCCCAGACTGCAACCCTGTTGATTATGATGTGTGGAGTACAGTTGAGTGAGAGACTAAAAAAAACTCCTTGTAACACCAAAAATAAACTGACATCAAAGATTATGGCAGCATTCACCAGCTTAAACAAGGAAACTATCCAGAACAGTTGCAGGAGATTCTGAAATCATCTGGAGGGTGTGGTTGAATCCAATGGTGATTTTATTGAATAAATTTATTCTTTGGTATTTCAATATATTTTTGTGTGATTTTAGTAAATATATCTGTTATAATGAGGTATCAGTATTATTTTTTAGTTTTACAACACTTTATATATTGCATCCTGTGTGTGTGTGTGTGTGTGTGTGTATATATATATATATATATATATATATATATATATATACACACTCGTTACAAGTATATACACTTGTTTGTTATTTTAGCGTGTTCCCCCTTTTTGCTCTTTATTGTCATTACTATTCTTTTTGTTAATTAATTATCCAACGATTACCTCCTGATGAGATGTTGGTTGAAAGGGCCTTAGAGACTTTTAAAATTAAAATCAATACATTCCTTGTTTTTAAAATTATATATATATATATATATATATATATGTGTGTGTGTGTGTGTGTGTGTGTGCGTGTGTGTATGCAATCTTTATTAAAATGAATGATGAACTACTGTGGTTAAAGTTTAATTTAATTTTTCATGTATTCTTATAATTTTCTTATTTTCTAGATGTAAATTATATAGAAATTGTCCAAATGTTTTGTATGTCCAAGTGCTTTTGGCTATAGTTTTTAGTTTTAGCCATTATCAAGATGAATTTTATTTTTGCATCTAACTGAATGTATTTCAGGGTTGTGTTATGTATGTATGTATCTAGAGTTATACGAATGTTTATTTTTTAAAAAACATTAAAATTGTTAACCACATTGTCAAAAATAATAATTCATCTGCAAGATCCAAATTACAGAAAACCAATATTATTTACAAATTTATTTCCCTTAAGGAATGGTGTTCCTGATCAATCCAAATTTGTAAATAATTATAATGGATATACTGCAACAAGTCTAGCAAGAAGACTCACGTTAGATCTCTTTAACCATAGCTCAATTAAGTCTAATTTAAATGTACATGGAGACCTACTAAACTCTATCCACAATACACTTGTTGATAATATAATAGCCTCATTTACATGTTAAAAAAAAAAAAAAAGGCTAAAAATAATGGAAGCATTATTAATAAAAAAAGTAAAACTCTAGATACATACATAAAACAATCTATACTTACAGTTAAAAGTAAAAATAAAATCATCCTTGATAACAGCTCAAAGTATGGCTGAAAGTGCTTGGACATACAGCACATTTGGAAAATTTCTACATAATTTATGTCCAGAAAGAAGTGCCTGAAAATGATATCACAGGTTGACCCAAGCCTTGTGAGTGAAACTGGGTAGACAGAACCCTTGGTGGTCATTGATAGCTATGCTAGCATGAAGTCACATGTTATCGTGACTGAAGGTTTGAGTGTGCTGGACTTGTTCATATTGTTGATCATGCTAGTAGAACGCTCTCTCCCAGAAACTGTAACTAAGGTCTGCTCAGCATAGTTGCAGTATAAACCACAGGTTGGCTCTGTGGGTGTTGAATAAACACAAATGTGCCGAGCAGGCATCTGCAATAGGGATTAGTTAGCCACCCTAGTAGACGGGTATCCTTGAATAGAAGTGGCCAGCTATTATATATATATATATATATATATATATATATATATATATATATATATATATATATTTATTTAAAAATATGATTCCAACTCGCTACATAAGAGGTCTCATGTTTCAAAACAAGAGCCGAAAACTTCGAAATAATATTTGAATTAACTTGAGTTAAAGTAGGCTCTGTTCCATCTTCCAGCGAAATTTTTTGGTGGAATGACTTATTTCTGAAATTTACGAGTTTTAAATAGTACTGTCAGAATTGAAATCAAAAATTTCCATGGTAACATCAAGGGCGAATTGTTGAGAATCGGCAGGGGTGGGGTGTTAATAATTTGTATCAGTATAGAGTTACTTTCATAGATGCCGGGTCAGGGTAAGGTGGGGGTGGCTAAATTTACGACGGAGGAAGTTTTCGCATAGTCTGGCTTGAGCGTCTACGGAGATTTATTTATTTATTTTTATTTTATTCTTTTTATTATATCTCTTTATGAAAGGTATTTGTGTATATAAAAAGGCCGTAACGTTTGTTATTTGACGACTTCATAAAGGGTTATCAGTTTTTGTAGGGTATTAAAACTATGTATATGGGCTATGGATTTTAAAATTTATTTTATTGTATGTGTGTTTTTAGCTTGTTATTCAGAGCGTAAGTTCGGTTGTGTTGGCAGAAAACCGTTAATTCTTGCCTGTTGTTTAATAGGTTTTTATTGTTTAGAAGCTTAATAATGTGCAGTTTCTCATGGAGGCACAAAGGGCATGGGTCATCCCAAGTTTTGCAAGTTCTAGTCCTGTTAATGATTTTCCATTTTACTTTAGGTGTCCTATTTTTTTCTTTCAGGTGCCAAAAATATTTAGATAGAGAGGTCTGATGTCTTAAGTTTATGTTGTTGAAGGAGCATATATATATATATATATATATATATATATATATATATATATTCAAACACATAATAGCCAGCTACTTGATTTCTGAGTACACTCATTTACTAGGTTTACTTACTAATCCCTGTTGCAGATGCCTGCTCTAGCACATTTGTTTGAAACCAACAGGGTCCACTCATATTTCATACTAAAACTATGCTGAGCAGACTTTAATTTATATATAGTTTGATCAGCAGTTTGAACAAGGCCAGTAAACATTCAAACCCTCTGTCATGATGAGCACAAGCATAGATAGCTTACAAACAGTTCTTTCTATCCAATCTTATTAAGCAGGCTTGGGTCAATGCATCGTAGGATGTACAGGCACTTGTACCACATGCCATGATTGCTTCCCCAAACTGCTAACATCAACAAATCATCTTACTGGAAAATTAACCATGGTAAGATTTTAATCCGAAACATATTGTCAGAATGCAAATGTTCTAACCACTCAGCCACATGCACATGTGTACATACACGTTTCATTTAATAAAGTACTTTTGTTCATTTTTTTATTATTTTATCAACTGTTATATGATCTACCGCAGCACTTACATAACATTTATTATAGTATTATAACAAAAAATAATACTTGAAAATAGCTAACAGTTTTAGCTGAAAGTGCTCAGAACCAACACATTTTTTGCTCAATAAGTCCAGAAAAGAGGACAAATGTACATATAAAAGAAAAAAAAGGATTAAAAAAACTAAACAAAATATTCCTTGTCAGTCTTGTTCAATGAAACATGTATTAAAGATGGATTGCTACTAAAAGACATAAGTATATATATACATAGATATATAAGTTTGATTAAAGGCTACAAATGAAGAATATATTACTGTTTTTGCTTTGATAGTAAATATAGGTCAGTGGATAGTAGATAAAAGAATTATCTATAAGTTTCTGACCAGGAACTGTTTTTTAGTCCTTAATTATTAAGGTCTTGGTCGATATCACAAAAGTCTGAAAATTGTTAACTGAAAGTGCACAGTCATAAACTTATAGACACTGTGAACCAAAGGGAATTCATCAAAAGAAAAACAGAATGATTAATTAAAAGTAGAAAAAAAGTGAAGATTTCTGGATTCTGACTTTTAGCAGAATTTCTATTAACCCATTAATGGCTGCCAAAAAATCTGGTATTAATTATAAAAAATGAAATGGCTTACGGATATAGAGCATTAAAACATTGGTTCCCAAAGTTAAGCAACACCGAGCCTGGTCAGTACCAAGATGGGTGACTGTTTGCGAATACCAGGTACCGTAAGCATAGATGTGCACCAGGTTTATTGGATGACTTGGAATTGTAAAGCAGAGAGCCAAGTTCCAAGTACCATTGTTTTCATTATATTCACTTATGTGCAAATACCATTGGGAAGGGCATTTGTCCCCCCAGCTATGTGTTAATTAGTAAAACTTGTATCACAAATCATTATTATCTCCAAAAACAAAAAAACATTCTTACAATCTAAAAATATTTTCTAAATAATAATTAATAAAGTGTTGATAAGTCATAGAAAACAAATCAGTCAATAAAAATAAAATAAAAATTTAGTATTACTTATGTGTTTCTAAAACACATGATATAAGGTTCCAAAAAATATTTGGTCTATTTTATTCTATAACACATTAATGTCCACCATAGGTTGAATTTATACTTGAATCAAAAAAGCAGACATGGGCTCAATTAATACCCAAGTCAAAAAGGCAGATATGGCTCACTTTAAACTATAATCAAAAAGGTAGACATGGGCCCAATTTATACTAGAATAAAAAAGGCAGAGATGTGTTCAATTTACACCAGGGTCAAAAATTGAAAGCTTAACTTAGAATAAAAAAATTTGGACACAGATCTGTCTGTCTCTTCATATTTATTGTTTTATGTTAATATGCACCTCTGTATCTATCTCAGCCTGTTTGTTCATTATCTATCTATCTATCTATCTCAGCCTGTTCATTATCTATCTATCTATCTATCTCAGCCTGTTCATTATCTATCTATCTATCTATCTATCTCAGCCTGTTCATTATCTATCTATCTATCTATCTATCTCAGCCTGTTCATTATCTATCTATCTATCTATCTATCTATCTATCTCAGCCTGTTCATTATCTATCTATCTATCTCAGCCTGTTCATTATCTATCTATCTATCTATCTCAGCCTGTTCATTATCTATCTATCTATCTATCTCAGTCTGTTCATATCTATCACAGCCTGTTCATTAGCTATCTATCTATGTATCTAAGTCTGTTCATATCTATCTATCTAGCTAGCTAGCTAGCTATCTCTGTTCATATCTATCTATCTATCTCAGCCTGTTCATTATCTATCTATCTATCTATCTATCTCAGCCTGTTCATTATCTATCTATCTATCTATCTATCTATCTCAGCCTGTTCATTATCTATCTATCTATCTATCTATCTCAGCCTGTTCATTATCTATCTATCTATCTATCTATCTCAGCCTGTTCATTATCTATCTATCTATCTATCTATCTATCTATCTCAGCCTGTTCATTATCTATCTATCTATCTATCTATCTATCTCAGCCTGTTCATTATCTATCTATCTATCTATCTATCTATCTATCTATCTATCTATCTATCTCAGCCTGTTCATTATCTAACTATTTATGCCAGAATTGTTTCATGGAGAGGAAAGTGGATGAATGAACACTTGGACAAATGCCCCATTCATACCCCCCCTTACCTGCTAATGCAGTACCAACAAGAGAAAAAAAACCACTGTTACTCAAATAGCCAATCACATGGCTCAGGCCTCTGTTGGCTGCCAAGCATTCTCTTGCATTTGATGTGGAAAAGCATGCCTCTTGGTAGAGGCCTCATCAAATATCTTGTAAGCCTGCAATTGGCATGTATCGTCCTCTTCCAAAGTTTGGTGAAGCAGTAATAATAAATGTTTGTATATATTTCATGAAAAAATGACTGACAAGGTTTTCCTGTTAAGTTTTTGCATGTGTAGAAATTGTTGTTCATTCTGAGTGCTTTCAGCTAATCTATTAGCCATTATTAAGTATTTTGGTTCAGCTTCTGGGTTAGGCCAGGTCAGGCTTAGGCCTGCTACTGGTAACATGTAAGTCAATACAACTTGCTACATGGACAGGTGATTGGCTTCTAAAACAGCTGCCCTACTAGCTTTTCTGCTGGTGAGGAGGGTAGCATATCACCACACAAGACAAAAAATAAGATTTGGCAAAGGGTGGATAAGCTTCTTATAGGAACTAATGTCCAACATATATATAGCTAGGATGGGGGCTCAAGCCTTGAATGGCAACCTTTCTACAGATGGTGTCTTGATAAAAATACTTGTGTACTTTGACTACTGTTTTTGTCCGAGTTGGGTGTCAGGAAGAGCATCTGGTCTTGTAAAATTTCAACACAAATCATTATATACTTTGTCAGGCAAGACCCACCTTGCTTTGTGTGAGATTAATCCGAGTACAGCTCCAAGAAAAACCATGGCTATGTGTATGTGCATATACTATTGTAAATGGTGTGTATGTGATATCGTAAACAGTCTAAAAGTTGCTGAAATGTAGATGTATTCTTAATACTCAAATATGGCCAGTACACTCTGGCTGTGTTCATAGTTGTTTTTTTTTGTTCTTATGATAAAAACTTTCATTATTTTTAGACACCTTTTTTTTTTTTTGACAGTTGATTAATATTATCTTTTTGTTCACAAGTATGTTTTGTATCAAAGTTGGTGTGTATATATATATATATATATATATATATATATATATATATATATATAAATATTTATATATAGCTGCCCGCTTGTATTCGAAGATACCTATCTACTAGGGCAGCTAGCCAATCCCTATTGCAAACGCTTGCTCAGGCACATTTGTGTTTGTTTAACACCCACAGAGCCCTCCAAGTGTTTCTTCAACTCTACTGTAGCCAGGTATTAGACTTACACTTCCATACCACAAGAGTTCCTGGTGAAATGAGTGAAAGATATTTTTGAAAAAAAAAGTATATTAGAGTTATTTTCCACAAGTTCTGAATGGAATTTAAATAGAAGACAAGATTAGGGAATGAAAACACTTTTTTCAAAAATATTGACAGATATTGTCTATATTATTTAACAGAACTTGTTTCAATATATATATATATATATATATATATATATAAATAACAAAAAAACAAAACAAATGAAAACTACAGACAAAAGTTCATTTTCCTCATCAAGACATTCATTTGTGTAGTTCACTGCTACCAGAAAGCAGAAAATTTTTTTCTCCTGATGATGGCAAATTGGCCGAAACTAGTCGAGGAATCGAAATGAAATAATAATAAAAACAAAAGAAAATTAATATACAACTCAGTGAGTCTGAAGATTTTAATTTTTTAATAATTTTATTGTTCAAAAAAAAAAAATATATATATATATACACGCACACACACACACACATATATATATATATATATATATATATATATATATATATATATGTATGTATTTATATCTATTTTTTTTTGAACAATAAAAAATATTAAAAAATTGAAATCTTCAGACACACTGAGTTGTATATTAATATACTTTTGTTTTTGTTATTATTTCAGTTAGATTCCTCGACTAGTTTCGGCCAAGATGGCCATCATCAGAAGAAAAAAAAATTCTGCTTGCTGGTAGCAGTGAACTACAGAATTTAATGTCTTGATGGAGAGAATGAATTTTTGTCTGTAATTTTCATTTGTTTTTTTTTTATTATATATATATATATATATATATAGATATATATATTTTGAAACAAGTTCGGTTAAATAATATAGACAATATCTGTCAATATTTTTGAAAAAAGTGTTTTCATTCCCTAATCTTGTCTTCTATTTAAATTCCATTCAGAACTTGTGGAAAATAACTCTAATATACTTTTTTTTCAAAAATATCTTTCACTCATTTAGTAATGTGGCAGGGAATATTGTAGGGTATAAAAAATGGCTACTTGGTTTGGAGGTGTTTATAGAGAAGAAAAAAAAAACGTGTTGCTGTCAGATTCAAGTAAATTGAATTTACTTTCATCTCTGAAATGAACTACAGACCAATTCTCAACTTGCCAAACAACTTCCGGCAAAGTTTAACAAAGATATCCACAAAATCCAGAGTCTATTAAAAGGACGTTTTTTTTTTTTTCATGACAATTCTATTACTATACACTCACTAAGCAATTTATATTGTCCTGTAGTTCACAGAAATTTTTATAAATTTATGAAAAAAAATAAAATAAAATAAAATAAAAGGTTTCAGAGATATTTCTTTATATAAATAGCATTTTAGTTGGTTCATATATTTTTATAATCTTGTCTCATCCTCTTCTTCGTAGTCACGTCAACATAAGCAACACTACAGTCTGATGAATTTCCATTCTGTCATAAATTTTCCTAAAATTGTTCTGATATACAAAAATTTATGTATCTTTTTCTCATATGTAGAGTCCGGACTTAAGAATTTTTTTTTTTTTTTAGGGTTGGTTAAAGGAGCAAGTCTACTATACCAAAGCAAGATTTTGGAAGAACTTGAAGGGGGAATACAGGAAGTTATGTCTTCCATACCACAAGAGTTCCTGGTGAAAGCATTTGATGCAATTCCTGGGCAGCTTGAGAAGCTGTTAGTGAAATCTGGTGACCATATTGAATTTTAAATAAAACCTTATGCTAAATGGTTTCTTATCATATCCATTTATTATAAAAATTATAGTTAATAAATGAATTATAAGTATTTTAAAACAGGGAGTTATTTTTCAATCACTCTCTCTCTCTCTCTATATATATATATATATATATATATATATATGTATATGTATGTGTGTGTGTGTGTGTGTGCATATATATTATATGTGAGTTTATGTGTATGTGTGTGTGTGTGTGTATATATATATAATTTATTTGGAATTTTAACTGTAGACGTTGCAATGGATAAATTGTCATCTAAATTATGCAAAAATCAAAATAACACTGATATCTCATTTCAACAGATATATTTAACAAAATCACACAAAAATATCTTGAAATATGAAAGAGTAAATTTATTCAATAAAATTACCATTTTCTTCAACCATGGCCTTCAGCTGACTTTGGAATCTCCAGCATCTCTTCTGGACGGTCTCCTTGTTTAAGATGGTGAATGCTGCCATAATTCTTGCTTTCAGTTCATCTTTGGCATTACAAGGAAGTTTGTTGGTCTCTCACTCAACTGCACCCCACACATAATAATCAAGGAGGTTGCAGTCTGCAGAGTTCAGAGGTCAGATTTAAGGGGTAGTCATAGAAATTGTCTGATAGTCATGACAGTGTTCTCCTGTTTGCATGGCCTGGTGTAGGATCTTGTTGCCAGACATAGTCACCCAGGTGACACCCTCCTGTCAAAGGGCAGCACTACCTCCTCAAGGCACTTGATGGAGGCGTCTGTGTTGTGTCTGAAGCCATGTGGGAAGATAAATGGAGGCATAATGTCACTATCACTAGTGATCACTCCAAATTAAACTCATCCAGTTCTTTCTGAATCCTCTGCACTCTCTTCAGATTAACACCCAAAGATTCTGAAATGTTCATAGTGGAGATTCTGGGGAAATGCCAAGCAGGACATTATGCCATTTTCAAAATTTCTGGCATAGTGAATTGTGTCATGGTGTTCTTTTTCTCACCGATGGTGCCCAACTGACCCTACTATACTGTGCAGTCAACAAAATCAAAAACAATATGCATGCATAAAATTAAAAAATATAAAATGATGACAATTTATCCATCGCACCCTGTATACTATTCAAGCTATGAGATTAATACTGACCACTGAATTAAGTGCACTGACAAGGAAAGAGATTATAATGCATTTTTTATCCGAAGGAAAGCTGCAACCACTCCTTGAGTTGGTAGCAATGGATAGCTAGATGAAAGGTTGATTGATTTGTTTTTATGACTGAAGGTACAGTGGAGTAATGGATAGCAGCTCAGATTGAGGAATTG
>OZ010604.1:55307022-55412022 GCA_963932145.1 Acanthosepion lycidas
TAAATATATATGTGTGTGTGTGAGAGGTTATACATGTTTATATATAATTTATTGGAATTTTAACTGTACACGGCGCGATGGATAAATTGTCATCTAAATTATGCAAAAATCAAAACTACACTGATATCTCATTTTAACAGATATATTTACCAAAATTACGCAAAAATATCTTGAAATACTAAAGAGTAAATTTATTCAATAAAATTACCATTGGTTTCAACCATGGTCTCTGATGACTTCAAAATCTGCTGTAACTCGTCTGGATGGTTTCCTTGTTTAAGTTGGTGAATGCTGTCATAATCCTTGCCTTCAGTTCATCTTTGGTATTACAAGGAGTTTTGTTGGTCTCTTGCTCAACTGTGCCCCACACTTAATAATCTAGGGGGTTGCAGTCTGGGGAGTTAGGTGGTCAGATGTAATGGGTGATGTGGTCGCAGAAATTTTCTGACAGCTATGACTGTGTTTTCCTGCTTGTGTGGCATGGTGCAGAATCCTGTTGCCAGACATAGGTTCTTCTAGAAGCCATGCTCATGACTCAGGGCAGCATTACCTCCTCAAGGCACTTGATGTAGACCTCCATGTTGAGTGAGGCCCTGTGGGAAAATGAATGGCGGCATAACATTGCCATCACTAGTGGTCACTTCAAACACCTTGTAATCACCATTAGACTCATCTAACTCTTTCCAAATCCTTTGCACTATCCTCAGATTGACACCCAAACACACTGAAATGTTTATATTGCATGCTGTTTCCAAATTTCTGGTGGAGTGAATTGCGTCTTTTTCTCACAAATGGTGCCCAACTGACCCTACAATACTGTGCAGTTGACAAAATCAAAAACAAACAATGCACATGTGTGAAATTAAAAATATAAAATGACAATTTACCCATCGTACCCTGTATATAACTACGTATAAGTAGACAAATTCAACTAACACTTATATCACATGAGACAATCTTATTCTTATATTTTTATATGCAATGTCCCTTCGGGATGTTCGTGATTATGGCACTCCCCTATTTCCCATCATTTCTATATCTTAATAAATTTAGTCTTCTGGTTTTCTCTTCTAAACACTGTTCTGTCATCCATTTACTCAAGCTCACTAGATAGGTTATGCGTTATTTTACTCCATATTGTTCTTAATCTTTCCTGTGAGTATCAAATTTTCCAAGTACTCTTTCCTCATTATGTGCCCTAGAAATTTCAACTGCCTCTTTCTGATGTTAAGTATAAGTGTCCTTTTTGTTTCCATTTTCACTAAAACTTTTTCATTGCTCACATGATCCGTCGATGGTATTCTCAGCATCCACATTTCTGTTCACTTCTTCATGTGTGAGGACTGATATTACGTAACAATTCAGTACTATTTTGTTTTGTAATGAAATTTTCCTGATTGCTTAGATTTTGGAAGGCATCTTTTGCTATCCCAATCCCAAGTTGGTAGAATTCTCAGTTCAAAATCCTCAGTAAAAAACAGGTACCTGAAGATGATGCGAGGGTAAAATGATCAAAAGGTCTGTCTCTTTTCACCACTCTGCTCTGAGTTAAATAGCATGGTAGACTGGACTCTCTAGATTTGCATGGCAACCAATTTAGAAAAAGGCCACTCTAAATTATGGAGAAAGCAACAGGAGATTACTCTATAATCTTTTACGAAGAAGTTACTGGTAAGAGTCACATGAGATAGGAAATTGTGGAGAGCCATAATTGCCTATGTTCTAAAGGGTTGTGGAACAAAGAAGAAGAAGAAAGGCAATTCAGAACTAATAAACACATAAAATCTATGGAGAACCACGATTGTCTAAAACTTGAAGGGACAGAGGATTAAACAAAAAAGTATAATTAATAATAAATACTGAAGATGAAGACACCTTTTTCTGAATCAATCAAAATCAATCAATTAAATAATGATAATTCCTTATCCCAGATATTCAGACAGAAGTATTGATCCCTTAGTGCTAGATTTCATACCTGCTAGCGAAAAAAAAGAAAAAAAAAAAACAAACTTTTCTCTATATTCCTGTATGATACATAACATGAGATGTGGCCGAAAAATTCTTGTCATCCATTTTCTAAACCCTGAGCAAATTAACAAAAATAAGATGTTTTTTTTTTTAAGGTCTTTTTGGTTGGGCTAAAAACCATAATGTAGCTTCCTTGTGTGCTTTGTATTAATACTTTCATGGTAATTGTTCTGATGAACTTTCTGCCATGGTACCTAGACTTTATGAATTAAAGTGCAGTACTAGATTGGCAGCTAGGTCTCATCATTTTACAGATGAAAAGACTATATGTAACTAAGTTCTATGCTAACAGTTTCTAGTCTCACACTTCTTGCTTATGGGCCTCTTCTGAATTCTTGTTTTCAAGTCAACTTTGATCTTCAAAAATTTAAATGCAATGTCAACCATTATCTTCAGTTTCCTTAATTCCATTTCTTTTATTGTTTTCTCTCCTTAATGTTTTATTTCTCATATTCTTTAACAGTAGCCCCTTGAAGTTTTGTGGCTTTATTACCTTTCTTGAGTTGAAATCATTAAAATATATATATATATATATGTGCATATGTAAGAGAAAGTTTAAACATTGAGGTCAAGACCGAATGACAACAGTTTGTTTTAGGCTCACTCTTATATTTACACATCCTCCACCCCTGATATTGGGCACTTTTACATGTAAATATAATATACCTTAAAACCATTATTTTATTATCATATATATATATATATATATATATATCAACAAAGCTCAATCTAATGGGGTTTTTTTTGTGATACATTACATCCATTAGAATTTCATTGGACTGAGCTTTGTTTATGTTGTCACATCGACACATGCACTTGAAAAGAGAGCCACAAACAATTTCAAAATTTTCAGCAAAGCTCAGTTCAATGAAATCCATCACAAAAAACCTTTCCAGTTTTTCATATTTTTTCAAATACTGTTTGTTGATATATAAAATTATATATATATATATATATATATATATATATATATATATATATATATATATATAGATAGATAACTATACTCGTTTTGAAAAACCCTTGAATTTTTTATTTGCCAATAATCAAATCAATTTTGAGGAATAAAAGGTTTTAAAAAAAGAAAGAGCTAAAAACATGAAAGTCTGTTGAAAAAAATCACACAGATACAGGTTTGAAGCCCAAAGAAAAAACCTCGATATGAGTAAACACTCACTAGGTTTATCTATCTATATATATATATATATATATAGCATTTTTTATTCTTACCCATTAACAGTTTATTCCACACTGCAAAGCTCCCATACTCTAGAATTCTTTATCATATTTTTCTGAAGGAATTTGTCAGCATACTGATACTTTGAAATAATTCTATATATTCCTTTTGTTTATGAAGAAATATAGTCTTAAGGTGTGCTATATTTATGGGATAAAGTGCTCAATATCAGAGAGAGTGTGTGTGTAAATATAAAAGTGAATGTAGAAGTCAACACTTAGAGGTGACAGTCTGTTTCATGCTAGATGCAATCATCTGACCTGACGATTGCATCTAGCATGAAACAGACTGTCGCCTCTAAGTGTTGTCTTCTATATTTATTCCTTTTATTTATTAATTCATTGATTTTCTTTAATTCTATGATTTTCTGTTCCTTCTCCAATATAATTTTTATGTGTATTAAATACCTCTTTTAAAAGCCTTTAAAATAGAGCACTCTTATATAAGTAAGAAAAGGAATATACAAATCACACATTACTTATTTTCAAGCCAGGTTTTTTTCTTTCTTTCAGGGCTGACAACACTGCCAATAATCACTAATGTCACGAAAAACACTGACACACTTCTTCATTTATTTCATCCGAGAAAGATTTGTCGTGTAACTATCAGTCATCTTCAAGTAGGTTCACAATTAATAACATTACTATCAATGTTTACAACACATTTATATTAACACTCAGTGCTGATATATATATATATACATATAAAATATATGTGTGTGTACGTACAAAATCACACACATACATAGTTAAAAACATTCAGACAAATGAAACAGAATTATATACACATACATATAATGTACATATAGTCACTCACACACATATATATATATATATATAAAATGTATATGTGGGCAGCAACCTTTCTTCCAAACATGATTTGTTATATATATATATATATATATATATATATATATATATATATGTATGTATATATATATAACCGAATGGGTAAATATCGGTAGGTATACAAGTAAGCAATCATAGACAAATACATATAAATACTCTACAAGTAAGAAAAGGCAGTGCTCATTGTTAAGTAACAGAGCTATTTAATATATATCAAGAAATATAATTGATATCTTACATTAATTGCACAACTCAGAGTTTTATGTCAAAAGCAACTCTCAAGTGCAGGAATTATATTTTCAGCACTTGAAAATAGCTTCAGCATGAAACTCTGATTTATGCAATTAATGTAAGATATTAGCTATATATATTATATATATATATTTATTATAAGAGATTGAAACAATTTAATCTCCTATAATAAATAATATTTATAATTAATTATAGATATAATTAATCTCTTATAACAAAAAATATTTAGCTCCACTAGGTGTTGGGCCCTTTTTTAAATGAAATGTTACAGACAGTGGAATTATACTTTATTTTCATCTTATATATATATACATACATACCTACCTATATATATATATATATATATATATATATATATATATATATATATATAGGTATGTATGTATATATATATATATATATATATATATATATATATATATTCATATATATGCATGTATGTAGATTGTGGTAACTAGATATTTTTATTAAAATTTAAATTACGTAAGGGTTAGTCTATACTCAGCACCTGAAGACTGTGTTGTGCATGACACTCCGAGTTTTCGGTGAGGAATTTCTTAAAAGATACTTAACAACATTGTTGTATTACTTTGAACACTGTTTTATTAACATCAGCACTATATGTGCAATATATATATATATGTATATATATATATAAGTATGTGTGTGTGTGTATAAAACAACATTCACACATATATAACAAAATCACACAAATATATTTAAAACAGAATGATATATGAGTTGGGATCATATATAGATGAAAATCCAACAGAATAATAAGATAAATATCAAATAGTAAACGTTTATCAATGTAACATATTTCACTTTTATTTTCTCTGATGAAGATTTAATAGAAATGAAACATGTTAGATTGATAAAAGTTTCTGATTTGTTCTTTATCTTTATATATATATATATATATATATATATATATATATATATATATATATATATATATATATTAATATATATATATATATATCTTATCTTAATATATATATATATATATATATCTTATCTTAATATATATTAATATATATATATATCTTATCTTAATATATATATATATATATATATATATATATATATATCTTATCTTAATATATATTAATATATATATATATCTTATCTTAATATATATATATATATATATATATATATATATATATATATTAAGATAAGATATATATATATATATATATTAAGATAAGATATATATATATATTAAGATAAGATATATATATATATATATTAAGATAAGATATATATATATATATATTAAGATAAGATATATATATATATATATATATATATATATATTAAGATAAGATATATATATATATATATATATATATATTAAGATAAGATATATATATATATATATATATATATATATATATATATTAAGATAAGATATATATATATATATATATTAAGATAAGATATATATATATATATATTAAGATAAGATATATATATATATATATATATTAAGATAAGATATATATATATATATATATATATATATATATATATATATATATATATATATTAAGATAAGATATATATATATATATATTAAGATAAGATATATATATATATATATTAAGATAAGATATATATATATATTAAGATAAGATATATATATATATATATATATATTAAGATAAGATATATATATATATATATTAAGATAAGATATATATATATATATATATATATTAAGATAAGATATATATATATATATATATATATATATATATATATATATATATATATCTTAATATATGTGTGTGTGTGTGTGTTAAGACATTTTTATGTTTATACATTCTTTATTGTTTATACGTAAAAATATCTTAATATAATTGTCGGACTTTCTTCATTTCATAATATATATATATGTATGTATCAACAATCACACAAACGTGTGTGTGTATATATGTATGTATATATATATATGAATAGAATCACACGTACACACACCTGCATACATACATATATATATATATATATATATATATAGAATCTTATACACACATGTGAGCTCTTGCAAAGATCTTGGCCCGACTAAGAAAGTCATTTACAAAAACATATGCTTGTTTATTTGGTCAGATACTGATAAGTGGATTGGACTGGTACTTTTTCAGTACCTCATTACAATTAACTGTGTATATCAACACGTCTGCAGCCAGTTAAAAAAAAATGAAGCATGTTAACAATGAATGAGATATTCATTGTCAAAAACAAAGTCTTTCATCACTCTTAGATTTCAGACTTATTGATTTATCCTAATTTATTTATCTATTATATATATATACACATATCTGATCATGCATACAAACATTTACTTGTATATATTTTGTCTATCACCAAGGTAATAATAACTTAAAATGTGTGTGTGTGTGAAAAGATTTTTATTGTCACAACAACTAAATTGTATTCTTAAAACTGGGAACATTTTATTAATCAAAAAGTCAGATACAAAAGTATCATCTCAATTAAAATATATATATATATATATATATATATATATCACTCATAAAATACATCTATTGAATGCTTTGGTACCCATCATCAGTGATGTTTCTAGCCTAGGTTCATTAAGGTTTTCGGGTCTTTCAACATCATACCCCCTCTCCATGGTGACCTAGCCACTATTGATTGAGTATTGACTTGTGTACTTTCCTGTGCTACAATTTTTTCCATCTTCCAAACTATATATATATATATATATATATATATAAAATGGGCATTGACACCATCCAGAAACACATGCACACCCACGGGTATGTATGTATTTATTTCTGATTCTTGATATTTATTTATGTATATTACACTAAGCATTCACTCAGGTTCTCATCAAGTGTCTCAAAGCTGAAGTCTTTCTTTCTTTACAAAGTTGGAATTATTTGAGAAATCTTAGAAGAATGTGCTTATCTCTTTATCTCTCTCTCTCCCTATATATATATATATATATATATATATATATATATATATATATATATATCCCACATTGAGTAGTACTGAGAAGATCTCGGTGTAGCCCATATAACAAAATCTAACCAAGCCCTAAAATTTATTTTTCATAAGTTTGTATTTTATATATATGTGTGTATGTGATTCTTTTTTAGATTAAATACTTCACTCAGATTTTCTAAGTAAGCATGCTATATATATATATATATATATATATATATATATATATACATACACACACACACACACACACAGTTTGCATAGTTGAACAATTATAGTACTTTCTGCAAGTGTCTAAATAAATGTATATTGGGGACTTGTACATTCTGGGTTGATATATGAGACTGCTTTAGAAGTGAAAAACATACATGGACACGTTTTATATATATATATATATATATATATATATATATATACAAGTATATGATTGGTGTATATGGAATGAATTCCAATAACCAACAATTACTATTCTTAAAAGAGTACTCAATACAAAGTAGAGCAGATATATATATATATATATATATATATATATATACACACACACACACATGGATATATATATATATATACACACACATGGACAATTGCACATCTACATATATATATGATTGAATGATAAATATTGTACTTTCTACAAGTGTTTAAATAAATGAATGTCTTTGTATCTGTTTGTAATTATCTCATATACATTTATGTGTGCATATATATATATATGTGTGTGTGTATGTGTATGTAAGTATATATAAACTGCACTCTTTCTTACACAATTCTTTATACATACTCATATACACCTAACAGAATTTATTATTTTCTACTTTCTTGCCAAAAACACACAACACATACATACATATATTTATCTATATATATATATATAGCAATAGATATATAACATTGACAACATACGGTACCTGTTGTAAAAGTGATTCTTTGCAACTTAGTATTATAGTACATTACTAGTGAGTTCAATCCCTTGTATGTAGCCTTATACCATAATTAGCTCAAATTGGCAATACAATTCTTATATGATATATATATATATATATGTATATGTGTGTGTGTGTGTGTGTGTGTGTGTATGTATGTATAAACAAACATACACTCCAATATCTATACATTATATACTGAAGTACCTTGCATAAAGATTATTTTTTATACTAACATCATCATCATCATCATCATAAGAGAATCTCAGCATACCACTACCGATTTAACCACCATCCCTACCATCTTGATCATCATAAACACTTTTAATGTATCTTTCACCTCCCTTTCCCTATCACCATATACGGACATAATCACTCCTACAATAACATTGTTATCAAACCATCATCATAATCACCATCATTATCTTTAACAGCGATATTTAAACAATTTGAATATTATAACTAAACTTAACATTATTTTTAAAAACATTTCTTTTTTTTATAAAATCAGAATTATTGATAAACAAGACTATAAATCTGAATTATGTTATCTGTTAAACCTGGCATCACTTATCTCCTCTCCAGTTCCTTAATATTTTATATTTATCAGCTTTGAATTAAATTCAACAGAGCCACTGCATGATTTTCAGAATGAAGTATGTGTTGGGGTTCATGCCTTTGGAAGGGGACTAGGGAAAAATATTGCAGATATTTTGTCATCTATAAATTTATTAAACTCGTAAATTTGACTGTTTTGAACTTTTTATGTTTGTACCTTGATTCTTATAATAATAAAAAATAATAATAAACAATATTAATTTGCCAAGTTAAGACTCAACTATTCTTTCTGTATTTGATATGACCACAAACACATCACTAGAAGGGCCAATATTATCACTAAAACAACTGGCTTATCATAAACATCAATTCCCTCATGTTTGTTTTATAACCCTAGATTATCATCATGATGATTACCATAAAAAAAAATACAACAACAACAACACTAAACACAGCACAACCCCTACCAAAATAAAATCTGAACATTACATATTTTCCTTACCTTGACTTCGAGATTAAGATCCCGGGGAGCATCTTTGCGTCTCAGCCATTCTAAGAACTGGTCAGGTCGGATAGGTTTCCTTTTGACAGATTCAATGTCCAAATCTTCCTTTTCTGTAGATTGAAAACAGCAAAGTAATGGCAGTTTAGACAATGCTGGCATTTCCAATCGACAATGTTCAATTGGTGTTGGTGGCAGCCCACTGCTATGTTATTTTTCCATATCGTTTGTCGAGGAGCAGCAGACCACAATGCAAAAAGATGCAAATTCTCTTGGTGCCGCATGTCACGGCAGCCATAAGCTCACAAGGGGAACAAACTTGGTGGTCACCAGCAGGCTCCTTGTCTCACGTTTTCGTTTCAAGGTACGGCAACAATGGCAACGGTAGCGGCAGTCGTGGTGGAAGTAACTTAGAGTGGGAGAAGAAAGAAGAGAGAGGAGGAGGAGGAAGAGAATGAATGGGGGAGGGTGAAGAGGAAGAATTGTTGGAGGAGGAGCAGGGAAGGAAGAAGAGAAAAAATTGAAGGGAGAGGAAGAGAAGAGGAAGAAGTGGAGACAGAGAGAAAAAAGAGGAATGGGAGGAGAAGGAGAAGTCAGTTGTAGTTTGGTTTGGAATCAGGAAGTGAACAGTCAGAAGGGAAGAAATAGAAGCAAAGATGAATGAAGAAGAAAAAAATAATTGAGGAGGAAGAGAAAGAAGAGAGAGGAGGAGGAATAAGAAAGAAGAGAGAGGAGGAGGAATAAGAAAGAAGAGAGAGGAGGAGGAATAAGAAAGAAGAGAGAGGAGGAGGAATAAGAAAGAAGACAGAGAAAAGAAAGAGAAAAAAGTGGGAAGAGAATGAAAAACAGAAGAATTGGAGCAAGAGAAGGAAGAAGGGAACAAATAGGAGTGGAGGCAGAAAAGAGAAAGAAAAGGTCAAGAAGAGAAAGAAGAGGTCAAGAAGAGAAAGAAGAGGTCAAGAAGAGAAAGATGAGGTCAAGAAGAGGGAAAGAAGAGGTAAAGAAGAGGTAAAGAAGAGAAAGAAGAGGTAAAGAAGACGTGGAGAAGACAGTAGAGGAGGAAGGGAAAGAATAGGGATAGGAGGAGAATTAAGAGAAGGAAGGAAAATACTAAGATTAGGAGGAGAGAAAAAGAGAAAGAAAGGATAGAAAGGAGAAGAATAGGAGCAGGAGGAGAAAAAAAGAGAAAGAATCGGAAAAAGAAAGAGGAAGAAGAGAAACAGTGGTCTGTTTAGTAAAGGAAATGAATGAAAAAAGAAAGAGAAAAGTAAAAGAAGAGAAAGAAAAGTAGACAAAATATCCGAGTTGGGGGAGGGATAAACAAAATAAAAATATCAATGAAAAAAAGTTACTTTAATAAAGAAGTTAAGATTACAAATAAATATTTAAAAAAAAAGACAAAAAGAGAGAGAGAAAGAAAGAGGGAGGGAAATAAACAGACACCTGTTATAAAGGTGGCATTGCTCAGACAATCTCTGTGACTGCTGCTGCAGACTAAAGCAGGAAAGGTTTACCGATGTTAGCGCCACATGCTACACCAGAAAGGATTGAACGAGTTACTGAAATAAATGGTAGCAGCACATCCATATTTTTCTTGTGTATAATTAGTCCAGTCAACAAATCATATAACAGTTACCACGTTTTTATTCCCTCCAGTCAGGGTATGTTATTTTAAAAATTTTCCGTTTTGTAGACATTGGTTTCTGCTATAAACTCCTTAAATCTTATCCCTTCTATCATTTCTGTCTTAGCTTTTTCTTTTTTTGTTTTAAATTTAATTTGCCTCAACTTATTTCTCAAATTGATTAACACTGAAAATGCTGCTACTTTTGGTTTCCAGCTAATGTTTTAAATACTAACCCTTGTTTATTTTCCGAGGGTGTTTTGATCAGCCATCGCATATACTGTCCATGCCTGCATGGTTGTCTAAATGTACATGTGACTTCTCTGATAGGAAGCTGTACCCCGCATCTGCGATGATGAAGCTGTGTACACTACTGCAATGTTAAAATCTTCTGCAGCCCAAATACTAGCACTGGTTGTAGCAGCCTTCATAGCATCAGCAGTAGCAGCCATAGCAGGAGTGAAGCAATGGAGTAAGTGTGCTAGTGATGAGTCGATTCAGTAAAGAGATGAACAACGAAAAGGAAAGGAGGAAGCAAGAAGTTAAAAACATGAACAAAGATGAAGAAGGAAACAGCAAAAAAAAAAAAAAAAAAAGAACGAATGAAAATCAAAGATTTAAAAAAAAATTGGTATATGAAAAAAAAAAAAAAAAAAAAAAAAAGACGTGATAAGATGATGAAACATTATGGCGGAAGAATAATCCACTTTAATAAAAGTATAAGAAAAATGAAAAAAATAAGGGGTATTTTCGGAATTATTAATTTTCAGCTTTCTTTTCTTCGTGTTGATTTCATTGCAATTTTTTTTAAAAACATGTTTCTCATTTTATTTTTACATTCTACGACTGTTAGACATAAACTAACAAAGAATAAGTTTTCACTGAGATTGAACATGCATCCATTATGTTTGGGAGGTTGGTAAAAATCAGTGTCAGTAAGAATGACACAGGGAAGGAAAAAGTCATTTAGAAGGAGTATTAATTAGGAAAAATGCGAATAAAACAAGAAGTAATTAAAAATGAGGAATAAAATGAAGGATTTAACTCACTACAATAAAGATAACTGGAGAAGATTGGAGAACAAATGAATGAAAAAAAAGCTAAAAAAGAGAGAGGGAAAAAAAGGGAAAAAAGAGAGAGGGAAAAAGAGAGAGGGAAAAAAGGGAAAAAAGAGAAGGTGAAGAACAAAAGAAAAGAAAGAAGAAAAGGAATAAATCAATATACAAAGGAAGAAACAACGACAGAAAAAAAATAAAATAAAATAGAAGGAATGAATGAAAAACAAAGTGAAGAAATATAGATGCAAAGAAAGTAAGCTAAGATGGGAAAGAAATGATTATATATATATATATATAAGAGAAAGGGGAAGTTTAAAAAGAAGGAAGAAAGAGAAAAGTGTAAAAAAGAAGAAAGGGAAAGTATGAAAAAGGAGGAATGTATAAAAAGTGGAAGTGTAAAAAGAATTAAAAGGGCAAAGTGTAAAAAGAAGAAAGGAAAGAGGAAAGTGTAAAAAGAAGAAAGGAAAGAGGAAAGTGTAAAAAGCAGGAAAAGGAGAAAGTGTAAAAAGCAGGAAAAGGAGAAAGTGTAAAAAGCAGGAAAAGGAGAAAGTGTAAAAAGCAGGAAAAGGAGAAAGTGTAAAAAGCAGGAAAAGGAGAAAGTGTAAAAAGCAGGAAAAGGAGAAAGTGTAAAAAGCAGGAAAAGGAGAAAGTGTAAAAAGCAGGAAAAGGAGAAAGTGTAAAAAGCAGGAAAAGGAGAAAGTGTAAAAAGCAGGAAAAGGAGAAAGTGTAAAAAGCAGGAAAAGGAGAAAGTGTAAAAAGCAGGAAAAGGAGAAAGTGTAAAAAGCAGGAAAAGGAGAAAGTGTAAAAAGCAGGAAAAGGAGAAAGTGTAAAAAGCAGGAAAAGGAGAAAGTGTAAAAAGAGGAAGAAGTGTGGGGAAGTGTAAAAAGGGGAAAGAAAGGTGAAAGTATAAAAAAGAAGAAAGAGAAAAAGTGTAAGAAGATGAAAAGGAAGGGGAAGAGTAAAAAAGAAAGAAAGGGAAAAGAGTAAAAAAGAAAGAAAGAGAAAAGAGTAAAAAAGAAAGAAAGGGAAAAGAGTAAAAAAAAAAGAAAGGGAAAAGAGTAAAAAAGAAAGAAAGGGAAAAGAGTAAAAAAAGAAAGAAAGGGAAAAGAGTAAAAAAAGAAAGAAAGGGAAAAGAGTAAAAAAAGAAAGAAAGGGAAAAGAGTAAAAAAGAAAGAAAGGGAAAAGAGTAAAAAAGAAAGAAAGGGAAAAGAGTAAAAAAAAGAAAGGGAAAAGAGTAAAGGAAAGAAAGGGGAAGTGTAAAAGAAGAAAAGAAATGGAGAAAAGTGTAAAAAAGAAAGAAAATATAAAATAGGAAGAAAGATGAAAGGAAAAGTTAAATATAGGAAAGTGGTGAAAGAAAAATACAGTGAATAAAAAAGAAAAGAAGAAAAGAGTCAGAAGAAAACAAAACAAATAGAGAGAGAATGAAAAAAAAGAAGAGGATGAAGTAAAAAAAAACAAAAGACAGAAGGAAAATTGTTAAAGAATTCAGGTAAATAAAAGGAAATGAAAACAGTTAAATTACTGAAATACATGTAAAAGAGAAAGAAGGAAAAAAGAGAGAATGAGAAAAAGAAAGGAAAAAAAGAGAGAATGAGAAAAAGAAAATAAAAAAAGAGAGAATGAGAAAAAGAAAATAAAAAAAGAGAGAATGAGAAAAAGAAAATAAAAAAAGAGAGAATGAGAAAAAGAAAGGAAAAAAGAGAGAATGAGAAAAAGAAAGGAAAAAAGAGAGAATGAGAAAAAGAGAGAATGAGAAAAAGAGAGAATGAGAAAAAGAGAGAATGAGAAAAAGAGAGAATGAGAAAAAGAGAGAATGAGAAAAAGAGAGAATGAGAAAAAGAGAGAATGAGAAAAAGAAAGGAAAATAGAGAAAATGAGAAAAAGAAAGGAAAATAGAGAAAATGAGAAAAAGAAAGGAAAATAGAGAGAATGAGAAAAAGAAAGGAAAATAGAGAGAATGAGAAAAAGAAAGGAAAAAAGAGAGAATGAGAAAAAGAAAGGAAAAAAGAATGAGAAAAAGGAAAAAAGAGAGAATGAGAAAAAGAAAGGAAAAAAGAGAGAATGAGAAAAAGAAAGGAAAAAAGAGAATGAGAAAAAGAAAGGAAAAAAGAGAGAATGAGAAAAAGAATGGAAAAAAGGGAGAATGAGAAAAAGAATGGAAAAAAGAGAGAATGAGAAAAAGAAAGGAAAAAAGAATGAGAAAAAGGAAAAAAGAGAGAATGAGAAAAAGAATGGAAAAAAGAGAGAATGAGAAAAAGAATGGAAAAAAGAGAGAATGAGAAAAAGAATGGAAAAAAGAGAGAATGAGAAAAAGAATGGAAAAAAGAGAGAATGAGAAAAAGAATGGAAAAAAGAGAGAATGAGAAAAAGAATGGAAAAAAGAGAGAATGAGAAAAAGAATGGAAAAAAGAGAGAATGAGAAAAAGAATGGAAAAAAGAGAGAATGAGAAAAAGAATGGAAAAAAGAGAGAATGAGAAAAAGAAAGGAAAAAAGAGAGAATGAGAAGAAGGGAAAAAAAAGAAGCAATGACAAAATGAATAAATAAATATACAGAGGAAGAGACAATAAAATGAAAGAAGAAATTATAAAAGAAAACAGAATACAAAAAATGAAATGAAAAACAGAGTGAAGAAGTGTAGATACATAAAAGAAAAAGGAGACAAGAAGTAAAGGAAGCTAGAAAAAGTGAAAAAGAAAGCCGAGATTGAAAATATATGACAAAGAAAGAGAGAGGTTGATAAACAAGGTGACAAATGTTTAGGCAGAAAGAAAAACTGAATGAAGAATCAATTAGAAAAATGAAGAGAGGTGTCAAAAGAAATGAATGAAAGAAAAAAAAAGAAGGAATTGAAATAAAGAAGAAACAACAGATAGAGAAGAAAACTAGATGAAGAGATCAGGTAAGTAGAAAAAGAAAAAAATGAAAGTTAAATTTTTGAAAAAATGAAAAAAGAAAAAGAAAAAATGAGATTAGATAAATGCAAAAAAAAAAAGAATGCGGGGGGGGGGGGGTGGAAAAAGAGAGAAAAAAAGAAAATGAAAAATATAAAAAGAAAGAGACAACAGCAGGAAATAAGAAATAAAAAAAAGAAAATGGCAAACAAGAAATGAATGAAAAAAGTGAGTAAATATAGACATAAGGAAATAAAAATTAGAAGAGGAAAGGTAAGCTGGGATAAAAAGATGAGAAAGACTTATAGCAAAAAAGAAAGAGGAGAAAAGAGAAATTGAAAAAGGAAAAAATAAAATTAATTTGAAAGAAAAATTGAAAGATATAGAAGAGGTGAAAAAAAAATTAAGCAAATAAAACAAATTTGAAGATGTTGGAAGGAAATTAATGAAAAAAAAAAACATTAAAGGAAAAAAAGAAAAGAATGAAGTAAAAAAGAATCAGCAGATTAGAAAAATATAGAGCTTAAAAAGAGGAAGAAAAAAATGGAAAAAGAATGAAAATGAATGGAGAGGTCAGGTAGCAGAAAGTGAGAGAAAAATAAAGAAATGAAAGAGTAAGAGAGATAAATGGGAAAAAGAAAGAATGAGAAAGAGAGTTAGGGAGGAAGAGAAGGAGAGCAGTAGAGAAAGAGATGAGAAAAAGAGAAGTAGAAAGAGAAAGCAAAATTAAGTAGGAAGAAAGAGAAAAGAAAAAGTGAAAGAAAAATGTAGAAAAATGTCAGAAAGAAATGAATGAAAAAAGACAGGAAAGAGAATGAAGTAAAAAGGAACGAAATACAGAAGAAAAATATAAAGTTTAAAAGCAGAAAGAAGGAAAAATGAAAAATAACAAAGATGGTTAGGTAATGAAAGAAAAAAAGAACTATAATGAAAGAGTTAAACTACTAAATATTTAAGAATAAGATTACCTTGTTAACCATTACTCCAAATAATTTTAAGCTTAGCCCAGTCTGGCACAAGGTCACAAGTTTTGGGCACCGAGTATGGGTCTAGAACACTACAAGAAATATTATACTAGCTTGTTAACTATTACTCCAAATAATTTTTAAGCTTAGCTCAGTCTGGCACAAGGCAACGATGGTGGGGACACTTAAGGAAATAAAACTCACTAGAATAATACTCAAAAAGACTAGATTGTTAAATATAACTCTGGCACAAGGCCAGTACCAAAAACGGAACTTACTATAATGGTAATATTAGCTGTTTCCTTATAAGGAAACAATCAACATTCATTGACCAAGCATTTAAATCTTTCTCTTAAAACAATTTTTTAGGGAAATAGTCCAGTAGCTGTTATTGCTCTTTGCAGTATTGATGGGAATTTCCTTCCTTGCTTTTTGTTTGGGATGGAGTGGAACATCTTGATTATGTCATTATTCTCTCTTCAAGTTGCATGTGCCATCCATTTTAGTTGTTACTGCTGCTGAATATCCTCAAGTGATGTGACTTATTGATTGAATCATTTCCTGCAACTTATCAACCCTTTGCCAGAAAGTCAATATTTAGAGTGTAAGAATTTTTTTTGAGATACTAATGGTTTACTGATACAAGGCTTAATAATTATGTCATAGCTGAGCAAAAAATGAACAAGAAAGAAATTATAATTTAAAGTGGAGGGGAGGAAATAAATGAAGGTGGGGTAGAAAGAAGGAAAAGAATTGAAAGAAAATGTGAAGAAAAAGAAAAGAAAGAAAAGAATGAGAAAAATGAAAACAAAAATGTTAAGGTAAATAAAATAAAGAATTCACAGAAATACAAAAGGAAAGAAATAAAAGAATGAAGAAGAAGAAGAAGAAGAAAATATAGAAGAAAACAAAAATGTCCCCCAAAAATAAAGAAGAAAAAAAATGATAGGGCAAACAAAAGAATGGAGAAGAAAATGAAGAAAAATAAACAAGAATAACAAGGGAAAGAAACAGAGAAAAAATGTGAAGGGGAAAGAAAAGAATGAAAAAAATGAAGAATGACAAAGAAAAGAAAAAAAGAAGGAAAATGGCAATAAAAAAGAAAAAATGAAGAAGGAAAAAATGGCAATGGGAAAGAAAAGAATGAAGAAGAAAATGAAGAAAAGAAAATAAGAATGACAAAGAAAAGAAAAAAAGAAGGAAAATGGCAATAGGAAAGAAAAAAATGAAGAAGGAAAAATGTCAAGGGGAAAGAAAAGAAAATAAGAATGACAAAGAAAAGAAAAAAGAAGGAAAATGGAAATAGGAAAGAAAAAATGAAGAAGAGAAAAATGTCAAGGGGAAAGAAAAGAATGGAGAAGAAAATGAAGAAAAGAAAATAAGAATGACAAAGAAAAGAAAAAAAGAAGGAAAATGGAAATAGGAAAGAAAAAATGAAGAAGAGAAAAATGTCAAGGGGAAAGAAAAGAATGGAGAAGAAAATGAAGAAAAGAAAATAAGAATGACAAAGAAAAGAAAAAAGAAGGAAAATGGCAATAGGAAAGAAAAAAATGAAGAAGGAAAAATGTCAAGTGGAAAGAAAAGAATGGAGAAGAAAATGAAGAAAAGAAAATAAGAATGACAAAGAAAAGAAAAAAAGAAGGAAAATGGCAATAAAAAAGAAAAAATGAAGAAGGAAAAAATGGCAATGGGAAAGAAAAGAATGAAGAAGAAAATGAAGAAAAGAAAATAAGAATGACAAAGAAAAGAAAAAAAGAAGGAAAATGGCAATAGGAAAGAAAAAAATGAAGAAGGAAAAATGTCAAGGGGAAAGAAAAGAATGGAGAAGAAAATGAAGAAAAGAAAATAAGAATGACAAAGAAAAGAAAAAAGAAGGAAAATGGAAATAGGAAAGAAAAAATGAAGAAGAGAAAAATGTCAAGGGGAAAGAAAAGAATGGAGAAGAAAATGAAGAAAAGAAAATAAGAATGACAAAGAAAAGAAAAAAAGAAGGAAAATGGAAATAGGAAAGAAAAAATGAAGAAGAGAAAAATGTCAAGGGGAAAGAAAAGAATGGAGAAGAAAATGAAGAAAAGAAAATAAGAATGACAAAGAAAAGAAAAAAAGAAGGAAAATGGAAATAGGAAAGAAAAAATGAAGAAGAGAAAAATGTCAAGGGGAAAGAAAAGAATGGAGAAGAAAATGAAGAAAAGAAAATAAGAATGACAAAGAAAAGAAAAAAGAAGGAAAATGGCAATAGGAAAGAAAAAAATGAAGAAGGAAAAATGTCAAGTGGAAAGAAAAGAATGGAGAAGAAAATGAAGAAAAGAAAATAAGAATGACAAAGAAAAGAAAAAAAGAAGGAAAATGGCAATAGGAAAGAAAAAAATGAAGAAGGAAAAATGTCAAGGGGAAAGAAAAGAATGGAGAAGAAAATGAAGAAAAGAAAATAAGAATGACAAAGAAAAGAAAAAAAGAAGGAAAATGGAAATAGGAAAGAAAAAATGAAGAAGGGAAAAATGTCAAGGGGAAAGAAAAGAATGGAGAAGAAAATGAAGAAAAAAGAAAAACAAAAATGGTAAAGAAAAAAAAGAAAAGAGTGAAGAAAAGCAAAAGAAAAATAGAAAGAGAAAATAAAAGATTGAAGTAAATAAAATAAATGTGAAAAGAAAGAAATGAAATAATGACATTTTCTGGATGAAGGCAATGAAGAATGATTGAATGAAGAAGTTAGCAAAAGAGGAATCAGAGATAAGGACAAAATAAAGAACGAAAAAAGTGGAATGAAGAAGAGAAAGTAACAAGAAATAGTGAAAGAAATAAGAAAACATTGTTGATTAAAAAGAAAAACTGAATGAAAAGAGATAAAAGAAAAAGAAAGAGAGAAGAATATATAATAATAAAAGAGGAATGTTGTAAAGAAAAAGGAACCATTAAAAGCTGTAAAATTAAAAATAGACAGAGAGAGAGAGGAAAAAAAACAGAATGAGAAAGAGAAAAGCATGGGAAGTAAGGCAAAAGAATGGAGCAGTTGGAATTTATCTAAATAGAAAGAAATCAAAAACTGTAAAGAATTGGTAAAAAGAGAAATAAAAAAAATAGACGAATGATTTTGAAATGAAAGCTCCAAGTAGTACTGAAAAATTCCTGGCTCAACCAACTTTTCTGAATTATTTGTCTGATGTTTGTTCACTGAAATAACATTTTTAGAAAGTGAGTTGAGCTGAGAACTTTCAGCCTCACATTGAAAAAGTTGTAATGGCAAAATGAGCTAAAAACAAATAAAGGAAAGAAAGAAAAAATTTGGTTGGCTTAAGCAACTTCGGCAGCAGGTCACAGTGATGTTACACCGACAGAAGATTGGACTTTGTATAAAGACTTTACAGAGTTCCATATTAAGCCATATACAAATGCTAATGTGAAAAGATTGAAAAAAAAAAGACAAATATACAAAAATAAAGAGTAAGAAAGAAAGGAAAATAAAAGGAAACAAACATGAGAAGTAGAAAGATATGAGAAAAAGAAAGAGAAAAAAGAAAGGAAGAAAACATAAGAGGGCAAAAAACAGAATGTGAGAGAGAGAAAATATAAGAAAAGAAAGAAAAGATATAAGAAATAGAAGAGAAGAAAGAGAAAAGAGAGAAAAGAAGAAGAAAGAGAAAAGAGAGAAAAGAAGAAGAAAGAGAAAAGAGAGAAAAGAAGAAGAAAGAGAAAAGAAGAAGAAAGAGAAAAGAAAGAGAAAGAGAAAAGAAGAAGAAAAAGAGAGAAAAGAAAAGAGAAAAGAAAAGAGAGAAAAGAAGAAGAAAGAGAAAAGAGAGAAAAGAAAAGGAAAGAGAGAAAAGAAGAAAGAGAAAAGAGAGAAAAGAAGAAGAAAGAGAAAAGAAGAAAGAGAAAAGAGAGAAAAGAAGAAAGAGAAAAGAAAAAGAAAAGTGAAAGGAGGAAAGGAAGAGAAAAATAAAAGAAAGGAAGAGAGAAGTAAAAGGAAGAAAAAATAAAAATATTAGGTTGGTGCAAAAATAATTTCGTTTTCTCACATAGTAACATATGTTAGAAAACGAAATTATTTTTGCACCAACCTAATAAAAGGAAGAAACAAAGAGAAAGAAAAAAGAACAAAAACTATGTAAGAAAAAGAAAAAAAAAACATATCCGGAATAGAAAAAATGAAACATTTAAAAAAGTAAAAGAAAATAAGAAAGAAGAAAGAGAAAACGAACAATAACAACAAAAATGAATAGCACAAAATGAATAAATTAATGAAGAAGAAAAATAAAATAAAAAAATTAAGGAAGAAAGTAAAAAGCTATATTAAATGAATGAAAGCAAAAGAAAGAAAAAAGACAGAAAAATAAAAAAAGTGTAAAGAGGAAGAAAAAAGAAAAACTTTGAAAAAAAAATGAACAAAGGGGATCAATGAAAGAAATTGAAAAGAATAAAAGAGAATAAAATATTAAAGATAGAAATAAAATGAAAAGGCAAGAAAAGGAGAGAATCATCAAAATGAAAGAATAAAAGGAAGAACAAAGAACTTTTTCATTGGGGAGAGAGAAGAAAAATAAGGACTTGTTTAGAAATATAATAATTTTTTCTCAAGAGTTTAATCAAATGAAAAAAACGTCTGCATTAAAATTATTGTCTGAAAAGAGGAAACAGATCTAAGGAACATTCTTTCATAAATGTCAACATTTTAATTCAGCAGAAGATGAAAATGGGGGAACATTTCAATAGGAGGAAGGGGAGGAGCAGAATGATAGTGGAAAGAGGAGAGTAATAAAAGGGGTGGAATAAAGAAGGAGAGTGGTGAAACAAGATATGAGAGAGTAACAATTGAACATGTAAAAGAAGGACAAGAAGATTGAAGAAAAGAAGGAAAATATTAGGTTGGTGCAAAATAATGACGTAATAATGTCGTTTTTTGACGTATTTTTTAACTTCAAAAAACGACATTATTACGTCATTATTTTTGCACCAACCTAATACAAGAAAAAGAAATGATTGAAAAGAAAAGGAAAGAAAAGGAAGATGACAAAGATAAAGAAAAAAAGATGGTGGGTATGATATTCACATGAATAAAATTAAGTATATTGATTGCAAAGATGAAAAATACAAACATTAAAAGGAGTTTGGAAGTTTTTAAAAATATGCAAAAGATTAAAATGCATTCATTTCTTCTAAGTAAAAATACTTTTAAAAAAAATTGTAAAGGAAATTATGATTCACTTCAAAAATCAAAAGTCATTTGATAAAAAAAAAAATAGAAAAAAAAGTAGACATAATAATTCAAAAGAAGATTGAAAAAATAAAGACAAAATATCCTGAGGAGATTCAGAAATATTTAAAAGAATAAAATCAAAAGTTCAACAAAGCTGACATATTTAACTCCACTGTCGAAGAGCTAACTTCAATTGTTTTGACTGAGTATCATGCAATTTCATTCTCAAACTGAGTGATGGAATATACGAGCTACACAAATTCTTTTGCTAGAAATGGGAGAAGAAAAAAAAAAAAAAAAGAAACAAAAAAAAAAAAAAAACAATGGTCAAAACACAGAAACTTTTCAAAGAAAAAATAAATGACAAAAATACATATTTCCCTGCAGGCAAAATAAAACATTTCCTTTTGTCTTCTATGATTCTTTATCTTACATTTTTTTTTTTTTTGCATCTTACATTTTTGTCCTATGAGTTTATCATTTCTTTCCTTGATTGTTTTTCTTTCTCTTCTGTCCTCTCTTTGGCTGAAGATTTTAATTATTTCCAGACTTTGTGAGGACACTGGAGCCAATGGAGATGTGGCTCTACAGAAGAATACTACAAATGTAGCATGTGAGCAATGAGGAAGTTTTAAGGGAAATACAAACAAGAAGGACAGTTATATTTAGAAACAAAGAAACATTGAGGAAAGAAGGCTTGGAGAATTTGACACTCATATTGAAAACAAAAGAGATGCATGGAAACAGTGAGTAATTTACAGAACAAAGATGTGAGAGGGATAGTAAAACAACAAACATTGCTAAGAGCTACAAAAGGAAGTTGTGGAGAGCCATGATCACCCACATCTTGAATGTTCACAGAACATAAAAGAAGATATAGATTTATTTATTTATTATTATTAGGTTGGTGCAAAAATAATGACATAATAATGTCGTTTTTTGACGTATTTTTTAACGTCAAAAAACGACATTATTACGTCATTATTTTTGCACCAACCTAATATAACATTATTTTTAGTGGGTATATGCATTTGAGTTATTATGCCGGCTTTTTTTTTTATTTAAACTGTGAAAATAATAATTCAGCCATGGAGACTGCATTGATATAGCAAGGTTTCATTTAGCTATTTAAGGAATGCCCATTTCTCGTTAGAACTTTGAATTAGTAAAATCACATTTCAGATATAGAAGCAGTTTCGCTCATGGAAAAGGGGATACAGCTTTGATTCTTGTCAGAGGCACAATCTTTTGTCAGTAGGAATTCTCAACCTAGGCCAGTAGTTATTAATTACACTGTTTAAGAAAATAAGAAAAAAAAAACAAACAAAATAAAAACGGGGATACCAACTCAAATACATGTACCCATGAAAAATAAAAATGTTAGATAAAAAATTCCATTTGAAAAGATCTATCTCAGTCTGTTCATATCTATGTATTTTTTTAATCATTTTCTTCCAAGCAAGGCAATACGCCCTGTCGGCTGGGGCTGTAGAATACGCCAACTGCACCTCTGCAGAGGGGTAAGACCCCTCAAATGGGGCGTGCCCGGTATGACAATAAACTACATCCGCATCCAGGGTGAGACAATAAACTACATCCAATAGCAAGGCCTCTGATCAGGAGGAGCATGGAACCATCTCTTAATTGCTGGTGTACCCAGGTCAAACCTGACCTGGGGTGGTAGCACCTGTTAGGGTCCCAGCTATGGGCATCTAGTTAACCCCAAAACTGGGGTAAAAAACATAAAAGTGTAAAAATAGGTTTTAATACCAGAAATACTTTGAAAAAAATTATTACCAGAAATACATTTTTGAAGAAAAAAAAATATTACCAGCTTGATTGTTCTCAAAAATATGAGTAATTGAAAAATGATTCAAATATATATATATACCTACAGACACACCTTTTTTTACCCAACTATTGCTATGTATCTATTTCAAAAATTTTGTTGGCATTAAATGACCCACTGAGGTTGATATGCCATAAAAGAAAAATCATCAACTAACTAACCAAGGCAATAAAGCTACTAAGATGCAAGGGGTTACTGAGTGTGAGAGAATAAGGGAAAAAGAAAACATTATTAAGGAGAGAGAACGATAAAAAAAATATGAATTAACAAAGAAGATAATGATTGACATTATATCTAAATTTTTGAAAACCAAAGTTAACTGGAAAGTCAGAAACCAGAAGAAAGTTCCACAAGCAAGAAGTGCAAGAGAAGAAACTGATGGCAATATCTAACCATTTTAATTGTAAAATGATGAGACCTTCCCACCAATAAAATACTGCACTTAAATTTGTAAAGTCTAGGTACCAAAGAAGAAAGCTCATCAGAACAATTAATATGAAAATATTTATAGAAAAGGCAGAGGGAAGCTACATTATAGTGGAGGGAAAGTAACTATCTATGGAAAATAGCAATAGGGAGGTTTAGATTAAAAATTCCTAAGTCTGGGATGTGGAGGGTGGGTCATAATTCTAAAGGTCATAAATCAGTTTTGCAAGTCCAACATCAGAAAATGCTGGGGGCATAAATCAAAAGGGGGCAAAAATCTGCAATGCCCTACACACACACAACTATCTTCTTCACCTACAAAGAGCCAACAGTCCCTTGTCTTATCTAAAGTAACCTTTTTTTTTTGGTGTTAGAAAAGTTGTGACTGGTAGAAACTGGTAGTGAAGTGCAAACAATTACTACATTTCAAAACCTATTAGGTTGGTGCAAAAATAATGTCGTTTTCTCACATATGTTACTTTTATATATGATTTCTGAATTAATTCATTGATATCTATAGCCATGTTATATATCATTTTGAAGCGCGTTTTTCGCTCTATCGAATCATGTTATTCGTTACCGTTCTCAATCTCTTCATTCATTTTTTGCAGGCTTTTCGACAGCATGGACAAAATTCAAATCCACATGATTTTCTTGTTCCATTTCAAACTAGGCCGAAAACCTGCCGAGACAGCTCGTGATATCAATGATGCGTTTGGCCCAGGAACCACTAACAAACGTGTGGCACAACGGTGGTTCAAGAAATGAAGACGGTCGCGTTGATAACGAACATTTGAAA
Source organism: Acanthosepion lycidas (assembly GCA_963932145.1). Taxonomy (NCBI): domain Eukaryota; kingdom Metazoa; phylum Mollusca; class Cephalopoda; order Sepiida; family Sepiidae; genus Acanthosepion; species Acanthosepion lycidas. The sequence continues at coordinate 55,331,155 of OZ010604.1, forward strand.
GCCTTAATTGAAGCCGATCCTCGCAAAACCACACGAGAAGTTGCTGTTGAACTCGAGGTCGACCACTCAATAGTCGTTCGTCATTTAAAGCAAATAGGGAAGTCAAAAAAGTTGGATAAATGGGTGAACGATAATCAAAAAAATCGTCAAAAAAGACATTATTTTTGCACCAACCTAATACTAAGGTTGACATGATTTTGATTCTGATTTTCTCTTTTGACAATATGGAGAAAACAAATTAATTTTCAGGGTAAGATTGGTTTTCACTTTCATTGCCACACTATTTGAGCTTGTTCATATCTATCTACCTAAGCCTGTTATTGTCTATTTGAGCTTGTTGATATCTATCTCAGTCTGTATCTATATATCTATCTGAGCCTGTTCATATCTCTCTCAGCCTTTTATTATCTATTTATATGAGCTTGTTCATATCTCTATATCTATCTGATCCTATTCATATCAATCTCAGTCTGTTATTTATCTATATGTCTCAGACTGTTTATATCTTGCTATCTGTGCCTCTTCATATCTATCTACCTATCTATTTATCTGTGCCTCTTCATATCTACCTATCTGAACTTGTTGATATCTATATATCTGTCAGTCTGTTCATACCTATATGTCTCAGCCTTTTCATATCTATCTTAGCCTTTTATCTATATATATCTCTGAGTATGTTCATATCTCTCTGTCTGAGCCTCTTTATAACTATCTATTTATCTGACACTTATTATCTGTTTATCTCAGCCTGTTCATATATCTATCTATCCGAGCACATTCGTATCTATCTATCTGAGCCTGTTATTATCTACCTATCTATCAATCACACACTATTTATATCTGACTCACTGTTCATATATATGCAAATATTTTTCTATCTCAGTCAGTTCATATCTATCTACCTATCTCTCAATCGCATGCTGTTCATATCCATCTATCAATCGCACTGTTCATATCTATCTACCTGTCTATCAATTGCACACTGTGTTTATCTCTCACACTGTTCATATATATGCAAATATTTTTCTATCTCAGTCAGTTCATATCCATCTCTCAGTTGCATGCTGTTCATATCTCTCTCAGACTGTTCAGATCTATCCATATATTTATCTGTCTCACTCTGTTCATATCTATCTACAATTTATCTATCTCAGTATCTAGTCTTTGCATTGTGACTTGCATGTAGTACCCTTGGTCTTTTTACTCAGTACAAAAAAACAATCAAGATTTTAAATATTGAATTGAAAACTGGATCTCCCCAGTTGGAATAATGGGGCAAAATAATCTTTCTACTCTCACAGGGACAAATCACAGTGGGCAAAATAGTGCTACCACTAATAAGGTTTTGAAAGAAGAAATTAATTTTTCTTTGATTTATTAACAACGATTAACAATTTATTTATAAACATTAATAATCTCTTGACAGTAACATGGTCTATTCTCATGGCTTTACCTGGACAATACTTGCTTAAGGTGATGTTGCAGATTCTTCTTTGAATCACCATTGTCTGTCTTTCTTAAACCTGTTCTTTTATTGTCCTTTCTCCTCACTAATATTTTCTCATTCTCTTTCACTCCAAGTAAATTCTTAGTGGCTTTATAGCCTTACTTGGAGCTGAAATGATTAATAGATGAGAATAAAGTCAATATTTATTTATTAATACAGCATTTATCAATTTTTGATTGGACTAAAATAAAAAATAAGAAATATATAATCATGGATTGGACAATTGGTCCGAGTCTAAAACAGTCAAGGAACATATTCTGGTTATTCAAGTGGACAGGTACACACATGTACAGCAAGTAAGAGGATTACTTCAAAGAAGATGGTTGGTTAATTCATCAACACATCAGCTGTTATTGTTATTTTTAATTGTCAAATCCAAGCCTTATAGGACAAAAAATCATTAGAAATAGGTAAACAAAGGTTCAGTTCATGCAAGAGTCAATGTGCCTTCATGTACAATTACAATACATGTTGCATAAAATGTCCACATGTACAATCCTCCATGGTGTATAATGCATCTTCTAGTACAATCTATAGTGTATGTATGCACATTTAAATATATATACATATATACACAGTAAAACTCCCCACGAATTTGGACTCATCTTCAAATCCAAAATTTCGTATTGACATAAATATGAAGCCATTTCTTCCTTGAATCAGAACAGTACCCTCAATACAATTTGGATGTTCAGTTTAGAGGATTCGTATTAAATATCCTTATTTTTGACTTCCTTTACAGACTGTAATTGTTTTTGAATGAGATATTTTGTAAATTTTTAAACGTTTTATAAAATATCTTATTTTTTCACAGATTACAATATTTGTTTAGCACAGTTTTTTCATTACTATTGGTTGTCAATTATTTTATTGTACATTTACATATTCAATCTAAACATTAAATAAAAACTAATCAACATTACAAACTACCTTTCGTATCCTAAACTTTAAAACTTAAAAATTTTAAGCTTGGAGGCCTCTTGTTCCTTAAATCCAAACCATACCCTCAAAATACTGAACATCTCAGTTGTCTGGTTTAGAGGAGTTGTATTGTATTATATATTTAAAAAAAAAAAAAAAATTTCATCCCAAGTAAGGCAGAAATGCCACTTGTATGTAGGGGATTACAGAGAGTGAAAGTGAGAGAAAAGAGAGGATTGAGGAAAAGATGAATGGTATTCAAGAAGACAGAAATTGGTGATTGACATTGCATTTAAAATTTTGAAGATGGTAGTTATCAGGGAAGCAAGGCGGGAAATGTGAGAAAAGAACCTGTCAGAGTAGAAAAAACAGTTGCATTTAAATAATTCAATAGTAAACAGGTGGGGCCTAGAAGCCAACCTAGTAGCATGCTTAAATTCATCCAGTCAGGACACCAGGGAAAAAAGCTCACCAGAGCAGTTGCCATAAAAAAAAATGCGCAGGGAAGCTAAATTATGATGGTTGGGAATATTTGGGACACAAAGGAAATGAACATGATTGCAATGGTGTGGAAGTGGCATGGTGGGTCGTAGTTTTAAAGGTCTGAACTGGTGGAACCAAAAACATTGAGCTTATCTGAATATTTGCCATGGATATAGTGACAGAGCTGCAACAGTCTTGCAATGTTGAGTTTGGTATGTTTCGGTATAGTGCACTTGGCGTCACTGATCCAGCGTGGTTGAATTGATGTCAGAAAAATAATTAGACTATTCAGTGCAACTGTTTAGGCTTCAGACTGTTTCAATGTCACTGTCTTTGACCAGAGGAAACTCCTCAAAAAAAGGATAAAAAGCATTGAAAACAATGTAAATTAAAAGTATTGTATTTAAAAAAAATTTAAAAAACTTAGTAAAGCTATTTAATCTTAGAAATTACTTCTTCATTTCATAATTATGAGCAACATCATTCAGGAACTTAAATATGATCGAATGATTCAACTTCCATTATGACTTTTTTGATTCATTCATCAGCATCTCTATATGTACTGTTTTTCTTAAATTGGACTATTTGAGCAAATAGAAATTAAGTATTAATTTGACTGCTAAATGAGAGAGATAGAGAGATGTAGTAATCTGACGCCTAATAGTCCTTTTGCCAAACAATTTGTATGACGAATTAGCAACGTCAAATTGGCTATGCCAGAACGTCCCATTCCCTACAATGTTGCACCTGTTGGAAAAAGGTTGCAGAGCAGAAAATATGTCTTTTCCAACCCTAAGACTATCAAGTTTGGGAAATTAAGAATCAAGATATGGCAGCAATAGTCTTTTTAGAGGCCTAATGAGATTCTTGTAAATGCATAATTGAAAGAGTCAGATGCTTCAAAGAACAATAGAATGAGCCGAATGTCTTTCTAACAGCTTTGGCAATGTATCGTATATGAGTTTCACTTGCATTCTGGAGTGAACTTGAGACTCAATAGATGTTCAATGCATAGAACTTCATTGAGAGTGAAACCCTTCATCAGACAACTGAGAAGTGAAAAAAAATTCATTAATAACATCATAATACATGTAACAGTATATAAACCGATGAAAGCAACTTGAATACCAACATTGATTCCGTCTCAAGCTTCCATTAGAAATCCATGACTTTAGTGTAGCTTTCTTTTTTATTGATATTTTCTGAACACTGATGAGTACAATGTCATTAAAACTATCAGTTGACTTTTATTCTCTTCTTTTCTGGAGAGGTTAAAAAAAATTTACCCAGAGCTAAAAAAATAAATTTTTTTTCTAAAATGTGTGAAAAAAATAATCTCTTATGTACATACTTAATACATTTTGATCTAAAATCTGTTGTATTCCCTTTCTCACTAATGCTCTTAGAAAAGGCATGAATCCATTTCTTCTACCCTCAACTATAGATTTAATAGCAGGGTAGACTGGGCTTGTAGCTTTTGGTGGTAACCACTCTAAGAGAAGAAAAATTCAGAATTTCAAACAAGATATAACATAAAAAATATCCTTATACATGAACAGCAAAAATTCCCATTGATTAAATAAAGGTTCTGTTTAAAATTCCTTGAATGTCACTCAGATGAACAGACACTTGAAAAAGGTCAGAGAGCACAATGGTCAATATACCATGTCCTTCTTTACAGCAGCAAATGTTGGATGATTTCCTCAAAGATAAACAAGAGGCTAAAGGCTTCAGAGATGTGGTTCTACAGAAGGATGCTAAGGATATCATAGACTGAACATGTGAGCAACGATGAGAGGTTGCAAACAAGGAGGAGGTTTATACTTCAGGAAGAGGCAGCTGCAGTTTCTGGGACACATAATGAGGAAGGAGGGCCTGGAGAATCTGATACTCACAGGTTGAATAGAGAGACAAGGGAAACAATGCATGACATACCTGGCAGACTTAAGCAAGTGGACGACAGAACATGATCTGCGGAGAGGAAGCTGAGGGAAGGAACTTGTTGAGAGCTGCAAGGGATAGAGGGAGGTGGAGAGCCATGATCGCGTACATCCTGAAAGGACATGGCACATAAAATGAAAGAAGGGAAAGATAAACAAGGGCATGACATACCTAGGAGACTTAAGCAAGTGGATGACAGAATGTGGTCTAGGGGAGGAAGCTGAGGGAAGGAACTTGTTGAGAGCTGTAAGGAATAGAAGGAGGTGGAGAGCCATGATCGCGTACGTCCTAAAAGGACATGGCACATAAAAAGGATAGAAGTGACAATAGGTCAGATATTTACAGTGAGAACATGCCATGCGACTCCCATGGACTCAAATCACTCTAACTTCCACTGTATAGTAAAACGTCGAGTTAACAGTCCCAGAACCAGCAGACTCTTGATTTAATAGACAAAATCCGCAAAAATGGTAGTATCCAGCTGAAATTCCTGTGTAGGGTCAGTTAGTTCTAGAACTGGCTGCTGTTGTTTACTGGTACAATTAACAGACAGATTAGTAGTTCTGGGAATAGCTGCTGTTGTTTACTTGAGTGCTCGTCATGTATACATGCATTGTCTTATACACAGCATCTCTCTCTATCTGTGTGTGTGTATAATATATTTAAGTTACTACATAGTAAATGAAAAATAAAATACACATACTTATATACTGTATTTACATTTATTTACAATAATTTTGTAATGTACTGGGTGTTTTTAAGTCACAAAAAAAGTGCTTCAAATTAACAGACAAACGACTTTAACGAACGATCCTCCCCCACCATTAGTCTGTTAGATTGAGATTCCACTATATTACAATTGAAATCTAAAACTTGTTCTGCCATTCATTTACTTAACCTCTCTATGTAGTTTATGTATAGCCCTCCTCAGTCCATCTTGATGTCAAACTGTCCCATGAGTAACAAATTTGCTAAGCCCTCTTTCCTCATTGTTTGCTCTACAAATTTCAACTTTCTCTTTTTGAGGTTAAGTATGAATGTCCTTTATTAGCGTTCAAAATTGCTGACATGATCATGTTGGGGTGGAGGGAGACTTTCCACTCTGCAGCCTCTTTCTCATCAGATGCAGCATCACAAGTCTATTACTATTTCCATGGCAAATGTTCAGATGAGCTCCACTTATTAATTTCATCAGTTCAAACATTTACAGCTTAGCCACGTGATGCTACTTCCACGGAGTCGAATCATCCTCATTTCCTCTGTTTTAGAAATCTAAGGAGAAAGCTCCACTCAAACAGCTTCTTCCTAAAAGCTGCTACTTTGCAGAACAGAGTCTCCTGCAGATGCTTCAATGAAAACAACCTCCTTTATGCTAAAGGTCAGTTGTTAACTATCGACCTCATTCTCATTTCTTGCCACCTCCACTTTCATTAATATAACATACCTTATTCATCATAAGCATTTTAATTTTTTCAAACCCTCTACCTTGAGTGGCTCTCGAAACCTTGTATTTTTGATCATTAGTTTATAAAAAAACAAAAGAAGACAATCATAGTTGAAAAGTCTATGTTCAAAAGAATATTTTAATATTTAGTTGCCCACTTGCAACTTCCTCTGAAATAAAATATCTTTTTAGCAATCATTACTTGTACATGGTGGTCCGAAAGTCATGTCATCCCCACCTCTCTTTCAAACTGTAGGAGCTCATCAGCCAGCTGAAATAGAACATTATATTATATAGGGGTGACAAGACTTTCAGGCCACCTTGTATAGTTAAGGAATTGGTTACATTGTTAACAACACATGAAAGGAAATTGACAAACTGAGTTCAAATTCTGGCTAAAGTATTCTCTGTTTACTTTTCTCTAATACTCCAAACTCCCAAGGGGATGCTTCCCTGAACATTTCAATCTTAACATCTAGTGAAGGGTCAATTGTTATCTATCCTCCTTAACCTGATAATCTTCACCTTGCCTGTTGCATTTGTATTACATACCCTATTCAGTTCTGTATTACCCGAACTCCTGTATATATATAATGATAATGGACTCTCCTGTCAGTTTCGATGTATGAGGATCTGCCAGCTTATTGATTCAGTTATGAAAGTTTATGCGATAATCTTAAATGGCATTTAAAACCCACTAGTCATTTATAAAGGATGTCACATATGGAAGTGTGAGAATTGTGAGATGAGATCACTGTTAGATTAGCTAACCTTTTAGATCTTGCTCTCGCTTCTTGAAGATGATTCAGACAAGCTGATTGAAAATTGAGTCCACTAAAACACGTTGATCTTCATTCTACTCGCTCCAAAGCTAAGCGCTGAAGGGTGTTATGTGGTATATTAACTGCTGACAAGTTGCTTTTCAGCTTGTCTTTGTATCTTAGCCATGGGCATCCTACATTCCTGTAGCCCTGATCTAACTGGCTGTACATTAGGATCTTGTGCATTAGGATATATATATATATATATATGTGTGTGTGTGTGTTAGACTATCCTGTTGTTTTCAACAGATAAGGGTTAAGCAACTCAGTTCCTAGGAACCAACAGCCAGATACCTTCACATATGATTTGATCATAGTGGTAAAGGCTTTGTGTAGAACCAACCACACTTTTTAAAGAACCGAATACAGAGACCTGGAGCACTAAGTGCCACAAGGTCCCCAAACAACCATCCACAGGTTTTGAATAAAGAGTTTTCTTCTCCTAGACCATTTGCCATCCAAGGCTATAGAACCCAGTCTGTCCTGCTATTTACCCATAGCTGTGGGGAGAAGGAGAGGATTCATATCTTTCCCAAGGGTATTAGCATGTAAGTGAATGTAATGGATTCAACTGGAATTTGAACTTGGCTCCCTGATTCCTCAATCTAAGCAGCTATCCATTACTCCATTTTGTCTCCTATATATCAGATAATGATATATATTTTTTATATATCAGAAGAAAACAATCCACTATTGATTGCAAGGTCATCTACAGTAAATTTGCACCCTGGCTCTTACAAAATTTCACTATTCCTGACAGATATTCTATTATCACAATTTGGGATATCTACTAACAAAAGTGATGTAAAGAAAAAAGACTAAATAAATTTGGCTAGATATATAAAAAAAATAAATTCTAAAATACCCAAGCACTCCTTTTTTGTACACATGTGTAGTCGTACAAACATAACAAATTTAGTTTGATGAACTCCTGAAGGACAAAACACATCCTAAGTAAACTTTATACAATTTCCCCATATATGTACATATATATATATATATATATATATATCTATACACACACACACACATATATATATATATATATATACACACCAACATATATATATATATATATATATATATATATATACACACACACACACACACACACACACACACACACACACATATATATCTCATACATCTAGCCTTGATGAGCATTTCAGCATAAAACTCTTGAATCAGCCATGGGCAAGTAATAAACCCCAAACAAAACCGAACACTATGAAAGTATAAAAATACATTTTTTTAGTAAAAATACCAGTAATACACTTTTATATAAAAAAATTATAAACAATACCTATTTATAGTAGAGTTACTAACAATATATTTTATCTAGGGTGAAGGCATACAATTGCCTTCAAAATATTTAGATTTCAGCATTAAATAACCCATACAGGTTAATATGCAATGAAACAAATCCAACCAATCAACATGGAAGAACTATTTCATGAGATTAATTCATATAATATCTTACAATTTCTTAAATTAAACTGTATTCCAAAATCTAACTTCAACAATACAACATAAAACACATATCACTGCCTTTATTAATTATATCCACACAAACCTGTATATCCACAAAAGCTGAGTATCATCTACCATGTAGTCAATTGTGAAAGCAGATAACATATATCATATTTTTATTACTTCAAAGCTCCCAAGATAATTAAGTTTCAATATTAAATGACCCATAAAGAATTGATATGCCATTAAATCAATCAAATCATTCACTGTTCATTTTCATGGGCTGATGTATCTGCATGAGTGGCTCAGGATTGGGAGATGGGTGATTTTTATCAAATCAGCATCTCTAAAATGATTTCCAACAAAGGATATAGAACCCAAATACGAGGGTGGGCTGAAAAGTTAACAGATTCACTATGAAGGAGTGATACTAGTGCCGTGAAATCTTGCATGCATTAATTCAAATTCTTCATATCAATAACTTTTTGTGACATGTTTCATGTGTTAGAATTTCATCGGACTGGACCTTGATGACATTGCCATATCTACACATGTGCACGAAATGAGAGACACAGTAGTTTCAAAATTTTTTGAATAATGAATACATTGGAGAAATCTCAAGAAGTTCAAACCAGAGACTATATGAACACAAAAAGGACATTTTAAATGATAACATTGAAAGCGCATTGGTTGTTTACTGTAAAAAAAAATGACCCCAATTTTGACATAGGGAATGCTACTTTGATTAAAGGAGAAAATAATCTACTGAGACAAAAATGTCTGAAAAGTGCCTTGATTGCTAGTTCAGCAACAATAAATTTGCATCCAGGCTCTTACAATATATTATTATTCTTGGTAGATTTTATATTGTTACAATGTGGGATAATCAGGAACAAAAGTGGTAGAGAGATAAAGAAAAAGAATACAGATGATTTCAGCTAGAATGAAAAAAAATATTCTTTCAAAAAATTTTGAAACTACCTGCATCTTTCATTTTGTGCACATGTGTAGAAATGGCAACATCGTCAAAGTTCGCTCCAATGAAATCCCAACGGATAAAACATGTCACAAAAAACCTTTCCAGCTTGTCATATTTTTCTCAGCCCTGTTGGGTGGGGCTTCAGAATACACTGACTGCACCACTGCAGAGGGGTAAGACTACCCCTAAATGAAGCATCCTGGGTAAGACAATAAACTACATCTGATGGCAAGGCTTCTGATCAGGAGTTTTTGAGGAGCATGGAACCACTTCTTAATTGCTGGTACTCCCAGGTCCACCCTGACCTGGGTGGTAGCACCTGTTAGGGTCCCAGCTAAGGGCAAATAGTTAAGCCCCAAACTGGGGTCAAAATGCTAGGAAAGTGTAAAAATAGGTTTTAATACCAGCTATATATTTTTGTAAAAATTATTACCAGCAATACATTTTTGAAAAAAAAAAAAATATTACCACCAACGGATTTTTTAAAAAAAATATTACGAGCAATACATTTTTGAAAAAAATTATTACCAGCAATACACTTTTGAAAAAAAAAATGTTACCAGCAATACACTTTTGAAAAAAAAAAAATGTTACCAGCAATACACTTTTGAAAAAAAAAATGTTACCAGCAATACACTTTTGAAAAAAAAAAAATGTTACCAGCAATACACTTTTGAAAAAAAAAATGTTACCAGCAATACACTTTTGAAAAAAAAAAAAATGTTACCAACAATAGATTTTTGCAAAAAAAAATATTATGAGCATTACATTTTTGGAAAAAAAATATTACCAGCAAAATAACCCATTGAGGTTGATATGCCACAAAACAAAACAAACGATATTTTTCTAAATAGTGTCTGTTGATATATGAAATTATATATTGTTATATTATTATTAAAAACTCCAATTTCCAATTTATTTTCATGTTTAATGCATGCAAGATTTCACCACTCTTCTATCATTCCTTCATCGTGAACATATGAACTTTTCAGTCCACCCTGGTATGCCGCCCCAACTTAAATAGTAGCTGGGGCGAGAAGAGATGAATTTATAGCTTCCTCAATACACGTAAGTGAATATAATGAACTTGACTGGAATTTGAACTTGGTTCTTTGATTTCTGAACAACTAATCATCTCAAAACAGAAACAACAAAAAGATAAAACTCCCACTGAGAAATTATTGGATATAAATTCATATGGAAGATAAAACACCAACAAAATTGAGGCGAGTCCACCAATTTCCATACATATTAAGAACAACTGATTTCTAAGTCTTAGAAAATAACTGTAACGTAATATCTCTTCTTCTACGTACTGTTGTTGTATAGACCCTCACTTCTAGGGAGGTCTTTTGGTTGATCGATTCCATAATAATAATGTTGCTTTCTTTTTCTCACTCGCCCTCTCCTAGTCAGGTGATTGCTAGTTGATTTTTGTTTTAGTTCGAAGGTAAAATGAGAAGTTCAATAAAAGGGATTTTAAAATTATCTATTTTATTAAACACGTTGGCATGTACATTTTTAACTAGCCAGTGGGGTCACTCTATCACTCGCACTGGGGAGCAAGTTCTCCAAGACATGAAATAACCACGTCTGCTGTGTATGACGTGTAAAAACTTAACTCACTAAAAACACTTTCTATCTCTAACATTTCCGCGTTTGGCTCAGCCAATCAAAATCGACATCCCTATTTTGTCTAACAGTTTTAAAAGTCAGCCTCAAAAGGTGTGACCCAAAATACACTGCCACTGAAAAATAATAGTCTGAAACTATTATTTAATACTATATTCTTCAAGATGCAGGTTATCTTAGCTCTCCACAACTTCCTATCCTTTGTAGTTCTAAGCAATGTTTAGCACTTTACTATCCCTCTTAGTTCTTGTTCTACCATCCATTTATACATGCTTGTTAGTTTGGTTATTTGCTGTTTCCCTCTGCTCCTCCTGCCACCAGCACATCTTGTGTGTGTCAAATTCTCCAAGTCTTCTTTCCTTATTAAGTGCCTTATATATTTAAACTGTCTTTCATTCAAAGTGTCCTTTTTCTTTCCATTTTATTTGTTCATGTGTTCTGTCTATGCTATTCCAGCATCCTTGTGTAAAACCATGTATCTGTTACAGCAAGTCTCCACTTCATCTTTGAGGAAATTTTTAATGTTAACTACCATACTGGATGAATGGCATTGCATAGCAGTTCCATTAGAAACTCAAAAAAAAAAAATTCTCTAAAGCAAAAATTTAACAGTTTTTATTGGCAATATTCTTTCAAGTGAAGTAATATTTCAACGATAAGAGCAACATATAAATTCATCAGACAATTCCAAAATAATTGATAATGCCAAAAATGATTCTGAAGTTATCAAAACATTTACGTTTTCCTGTGCATCTACAAAAATCAAGCCAGCAGTTATTTATCTTCTATAATCAACTAATTGTTGATTAGCATCATCTTTTCAAGCATCTTAAATTTTCCACACAAACCTAATGTTGACTGACAACCCAATGAAGACTGCATAAATACGTCTTCTGTACATTGGCTCCATGTATGCCTTTTGGATAAAGGCATTGGTTAGTTCCAGTAACTAGACTACCAGACTACAGCAGTGGTGAACCAAAAACTTGGAGAGTTGAGTTAAAGGAAAATAACCGAGACATCCAGAAGAGGCCTGACACGTGGAACTAGAACAATCTACCCTGGCAGACAAAATAAAGGGTTCAGTTCAAAATTCCAATCACCTGAAGAAGGCTGGAGCATACAACAACCTAAATATTGGGAATATGGCAATGATAATGAGGATAACAGTCTGAATAATGTAATTAATGTAAGTAATTATAATATTTCAGGGATATAGACAGATATTGGTTTATTCCCTTCTAATATTTCTATTTAATCTAAAAAGAAATAATTATGTTTATCAGACATTTTTTTTTTAATGGAATCACATAAAATGAACTTTGTCTACTCAAAAAGTCAATGTTGTAACAGAGACACAGATAACATAAAAGCAGGATTGACCAAAGCATGTTCATGTTAGGCTACAAGTCAAGTCTTTGTCTTAATGAAGCCATCAAAAAGAAAACTGCTGGTTATGTTATCCTCCATTGTAATTAGATTTCTTTCTGATTCATTCTGCATGCTGACTTGATGTGAACGCCACAAAGGAAAGAACTAAATAACAAAAGTTGTTTTCTGTGCATTAGGCTCCATGAATCACATGCAGTTTACGAAGCGAGCTTCAGCAGTGGCCAACCACGAATGTTCCTGCCAGGGAGAGAGATGCCCCTGGGGACTACCAGAACTGTTAAAAAGCAGGTCTCTGAGAACAACACCAGCAGTTATGGCCCGGCATGCTGCTGACCATCAAGCGGAATGCTACCGCTGTCACTGCCACCATGAACTTCACCACCATTTTTCAACATGATCGCACATCTCAAGGCTTGACTAACCACCTCGACTATCCAGCTTCACATTGATAACATCTTGATCTCATCACCTTGACAAACATCAGCCATGAGTGGCCAACTATCCAGCTTTAACACCACCCGGCTACAAGCCTTCATTGTTGATGATGCTGCCACCTCGGCAAATACTGATAACATCTCTATGTCAGCACCACCAAGCTACAAACTTTCCTTGTCACCAATGCAATCACTTTGACAAATCTAATTCCACAAGCAGCAACTCTGACTCTGCAAGGAAGCGACTCCAACTCTGTAAGCATGCAAACCACTCGACCCCCACCATGATGCCAATCCAACAATCAGACAAAGCTGTTTCATAGTACAGGCCTACCAATCATGTCAATCTGACATCATCCCCATTCCATAGAACATGTCTACCAACCAACAAAAATGGCCTACCACCATGACCTTAATCAACCAACACACACTGACCATACCCTATGACCTCACACCAAACCCACACAAGAATTAGGTCAACTCCCAGTGCTACCCTTACACCTGACTGTCATCTTGACGACTGGCCACTGAAATGGACATTCCAACCATCCTTCAGCATCTCTGTATGATATGACAACAATAAATGTTCGAATCTAATCCTTGTTATTCCTTTCTCCAGCAACCAAACATGTAATATAACAATTATATAATGATATACAGGCATTAGTTTTTTGCCCAAATCTACTATATACAAAACTTGGGATCAGTTGCACAAAACAACAAATCAGGTGATTAGCTAGAAACAAGTGCTAAGTTTCTTTGTTTTTTTTTGTTTTTTTTTTATCCTGTGATCCAGAAAAATGCGGGGGGCTGACAAAATGACTTCTGAATTTGATTAATTGAAAAAAAAATGTAGTTGATTTAAATGTTATAAAAAAGATAAAAACCCTAAAGAAATCTGAAAATGGTTCCTATAAATGCTCTAAAGAAAAATGATCCATTTTCAAGACTAAAAGCAATACTTAATGTCTTTGTCTTTGGTTTTGAAAAGACGACGCAATGCACCAAATGAAGAATATCTTTCACCTGTCTTTCTTTCTTTCTATTCTGTTTGCATTCTTTCTTTCTTCTGCACTTTTCATTCTCTCTCTCTTCCTTCTCCTCTTTTCTCTCTCTGTATTTTTCTTTCTGCACTTTTCCCACTCTCTCTCATCTCTTCCTTCTCCTCTTTCTTTTCTGTTCCTTCTCCACTTTTCTCTCACTCTCTCTCTCATCCTTCTGCACTTTTCCCTGTTTTCTTCCTTCTGCATTTTTTGCTCTCTTTCCCTTCCTTTTGCACTTTTCTCTCCTCTTCCTGCTGCACTTTCTTTTCTCTCTTCTCTGTTCACATTCTACTTTCCTTCTGTCAAATCAATGCTGAATTCAAATTTCCCCCTTTTTGCAATTGAATTTTAAACATAATTTTCAGTAGCAAAGGCAACAAGTTTACAATCATGGAAATGAGAAAGAAAATCCAGGTGATGTGTTATTATCAACATTATCACTGCACTTATTATTATCAACACTACTGTAGTCATTATAATCTTAATAGTATTAGTACTACTACAGTTATATTATTACATATCTGGTGACATGTAAGACCCCAATTATTTGCATTTAATATAACAGTTTAATTGCTTAATATACAGTGCGTTCTGCTTGATTATGCAAAGTTATTTTTTACCTAAAAATATCCAAGTTAAGCAATATATTCTGAAGAATAAAAGCTAAAGTGTTGTTGATACTATTTTATTATTTTGTCAATCATTTAAGTTGTCGAAATATACAAAACGTGCCTCTTTTTAATGATTTATGAACTTAAGTCCTAATTTAGTGTTCACTTTCATTATGCAAATGGAAAATAAAACAAGAAAAACACATTTTATACTAAATTTTATTAATTGAATTGTGGCGTATATGACAACACATTGTATGTTCTAAGTCCTACATTACATAATACATATGTATAGCATGTTAAACAAAACAAGTCTGTAAATGTGGCTATGAACAAACATGACATCCTCCATTCTTCAAAACCGTTATGAGGTGTCTGTCCACTGCTGACGTCAATGTTTCAATTTCAGAAGGTTTGATTGATCGGCAAGCACTTACAATTGCTTTCCACAGGACTTCTAAGCTGGTGAATTGCTTGTTTTCAGCATTAATCCGCCTCTTGACTATAGACCACAAATTTTCTATTGGATTTAAATCAGGGCTGTTTGGAGGCTATACCATTAAATTTTGCCCTTTGAACCCATAGTCTGATAGATCAAGAAGCACCACCAATTGGCTATGCGCTGGAGCATTATCCTGCTGAAATATCAAGGATCTTCTATTCTGAATTGGTTGTTCATCAAGCCAGAGCAGGAAGGCATCTTCCAAAAGCCTACAATATGCATTTGAATTTATCTTAAGCCCTTTGGGTACTTTGTGTGGGCCTATTAGTTCATTTCTGTGGATCCCAGCCCAAAACATCACTCCTCCACCACCCGAATGCATACTCCTGCTGGTCGACCATTTAACACCCATCCAGATGACCACTCATCAGGCCCATCAAGGGTAGCATGGCACTCATCGGTGAAAATCACATTGCTAAAATTGGTCTTAATGTAACTGTGTGCCCATTCAACTCTTTTCATCTTGTTTGCTTTGCTCAATGGGGGCCTCTTGATGGGACCCTTCACTTTGGCAAGGGCCTTGAGGACCTCACAACGCGTAGTTTTACCAACTTTGGGCACTGCAGCGCTTTCAAATATTTTTTTACTAGTTTCATGCCATTTCTTTGAGACTTCATATTTAATTTTACGAAGATCTCTGGCAGTTAACTTTCGCAAATGCGATTGTTTAGGTGTCTTTCTGCATGATTTACTACCTAAGATGAATGCTTTGATTGTACGGTGGTCTCTCTGTAACTTTTCTGAAATTTCTAGCGGTGACAGATCACTTCCAAGCATGCGAGTAATTCCAGCATGATCGTTTTCAGTAAGACCCTTTTTCTTACACATATTAAGGATTTATATGGTGATTGCTTAATCAGACCGAACACTTGAAACTGTGCCTTTTTACATACTTTGAGAAAAAGAACTATGTTACTATACAACTTTTTTTTCACTGACCATATTTACTTGTCTGAAAGTATAATTTAATTTGTAAGAAGCACCAAGTCTGAAAAAAACAGAATTTATTGACACGTTAGGTGAAAAATTTACTTTGCATAATCAAGCAGAATGCAGTGTATAATAATCATATATATAAATTATTTGTGTGCATATATATAATAATCATATATATAAATTATTTGTGTGCATATATATAATAATCATATATATAAATTATTTGTGTGCATATATATATATGTATATATAAATAAAAAGAAAGAACTGTAAGATATATAATCCAGTGTTCTTATAGATATTTTTATTTTTACAAAATAGTGCTCAATGTAAATTTACATAGCAATAATATAAATTAATTGATTTAAAATATGTTTTTTTCGCTACACAGTTCTAACCATGTTTCAAAAATGGAAGATGAAAGCTTCGAATTTAATTTTGTAATTAAATTAAAGACATATAAATTATTTGTGTGCATATATATATATATATATATATATTGAAACCAATAAAACACCTACAGTAAAATGGAAATTAATAAAAAAAGCTATAATATGTAGGTCATTAAATGATTCATGTCCTTTGTGCATACATGAGAAACTATATATTACTAAGTTTATAAAAAATAAAAATTTACTGAATCAAAGAAATGAATTAGCTATTCTTTGCTGACAGTGTCAAAAATTTCCTTAAATAACATTTAAAAATAACATAAAATTTAAAAATAAAATAATTAAAAAATTTAAAAAAATGGGAGCTGGTAATATACATACTTATATTTGATATGTAATAATAATTTTTTAAAATAATTTAAGTAATTCTATTACATTTATTTGTTTTAAAAAGAAATATAGTCTATTAGCAATTAAGAGTAGAAACAATATATTAAAATTGTAGTTCAATATAACGTATTCTAACCCAAACCCCCCCTTTTAGAAAAAATCTTCATGTATACAAGTACGAATTTAACAGAAAAAAAAATGCTGAAAAACTTTTTCTCATTGATAAAGAAAACCAGATGACATGCGTTGAACAGATGTCAAAATTCGTTGAAAAATGCATCCCTACCATACCTAGACTTAACCTCTTTTTCGAACGTAACTCATAATTGATACAATACTAGTTAATGAAAATGAACAAACTACCTTCCCTGTCTAAATCACTGGATTTCTCTGTATCCTCGGAAACAAAGAATTATGAATTGTATGTACGTTTAAAACTCAGTAAATTTAAAAATAAGTTCTTCCAAAATTCGCTTGAAGATGTAACAGAACTAATGCTTTTAATTTGATAAATAATTAAATTTGAAGTTTTTAGCTTCGGTTTTTGAAACATGTTAATTCCTGTATAGCGAAGAAACCATATTTTAAATCAGTTAATTTATAATATTTATGCTCTGTAAATTTACATTGAGCACTGTTTTTTAAAAATAAAAATCTCAATAAAACACTGGATTATATATGTTACTGTTCTTTCTTTTTTATATATATAAATTATTTTTGTGTGTATATATATGTATATATATATATATATATAATTATATATATAAATTATTTTTGTATATATATAGTATATTGGGGCAGCATATCATTATTTAAACATATATTATTAAATATAACAGATAACTAACGTGTATTATGTCTGATCATGAGCCGTTCGAATGTTTGCTTTAATTTCTGGTGAAAATAAAGACAAAAATTGTTGAACATTGGGATATTTTTTATTAAGTTGGTCCTAAGCTTTTTCTTAGAAAAACATAGCCATGTACAGAATATTAGTTATTATACAATAATACTCACACATACACACAGTAAAAAGAACCTTCAGATACTGAAGACCATCTACATTAAAACAACAAACCCAACACTCAACAAAATTACATTTCAAACTAGTCACAACACATTACATTGCATCTAGACATAGGTTTCCGTTGTAATACTTTGGTCTATCGTGTGGTATGACGTCATCAAACCGCATCTTGAACTTATGATCTGCGTCTATTATTCTACAACTGTTATTGTCACATAGCAATTTTCTATGTCAAAATAACAAAATATCATCTTTGATGGTAGGTATCTTTGTTTTATGTCTGTATAACTGTTCTGAGGATGGCTCATGTGAGTCAAAAGCTTAAGACCAACTTCATAAAAAAATATCCAAATATTAGACAATTTTATTTTCACCAGAAATTAAAGCAAACATTTGAACATTAGATCAGCTCATGATCAGACAAAATAGACATTGTTATATTTAATAATATAATTAATATATAACAGCATAATGGTAATTTTTTTAATCATTTCACACCAAGCAAGGCAATAAAATCACTAAGATGCAGGTGCTTCAATATAAGTAAGTCCCAATAAGTCTTTGCATCTTAGTGGCTTTATTGCCTTAGCTGAAATGAAATGAGTAAAAAGATTACCATTATACCATTATATTAAGACATTAAATGCAAATAATGGGGTTTGAAATAAAAATTATGAAAAACATGACATGTTATGACATTTTTTAAATACCAAGGTGACTTTTGGGACACTAAGTATTATTAGGTTTTGTCTTAGCTTTGTTTAGTATGAGTTGTTCCTAGTGTCAATCAGAGACTTCAAGAAGCAGATTTCTTTTGTATCAAAGATGCAAACAGAACAGGTGCTAAAAAAGAGAGAAAAAAAAAAGATGTAATTGTAGTTATTGAATGGAATAAAATCTATGCAATATGGGAGAGTATCCATTGTGAGTATGATTTCTTACAATTCACATATATTTTAGGGTTGTCAAGAATTTTATCTACACATTTATTTGATTCTTTTGATATTGTTCCCAAAGCCTCAATAATAACAGGTACTTCAAAACCTATTAGAATCCATTCATGGCTGTTCTTTTGTACAAAGTGTGATTTAAGAGTAATTGCTCTCCAAACACTTGTCAGTCAATATAGTCTTATCTGATATAAACTTCACTTGCACATTCTTGGCTGTTTGTTTAGCAGCATATCAACTCTTTATGGGTCATTTAATGCCAAAATTTAATTTTCTTGGGAACATTAGCAAAAATGTATTGCTAGTAATATTTTTTTTTTGTTTATGGGAATATTTTTTTTCCTTTGCAAAATTTATTGCTGGTAATTTTTTTTTTTTTACTATGAAAATCTATTGCTGGTATTTTTACTATAAAATTTTTTATACTATCATGTTTTGACTCCAGTTTGGGGGTTAACTATTTACCCATAGCTGGGACCCTAACAATTGCTACAAACCCAGTTCTGCAATTAAAAGTAGGTTCTATACTCCTCAAAACCTCAGAGGCCTTGCTGCTCAATGTAGTTTATCATCATACCCAGGACAAACTCTTGGTTATTAGTATTGGTGAATGTTCATATGGATTCTTTGCTACTTGAGGCCTTACTTCCAGAATACCTCCCAGGATTTTCTGAAGACTACTTTATGGTGTTGCCTGTACTCTTTTTGTGCCAACTGAGTGTACAATTTTAATAGCTTTCCCACTTAGCATGCACAAGGGTAAATCAGCTCTTCTATCAATGGGAATTCATTGTTTGGGATGCCCTGATTATAGGCTTTCTTCTGAAAGAGCAAATGGCCATTATAATTATTGTTTTGTCAGAGACTTCAAGAGACAAGTTTGTTTTTCCATTAGAAAATGCAAAGAGATTAGATGATATGAAATCAGAGAGAAAAAGACGTGTTTTTTCACACTTTATTATTATTATTATTATTATTACTATGCCAGTGCCACACTTTGATATAATCAATGGAAATTCTGTTCTTGAGGCAGAGTGCCAACCTGATTCCTTACAACACAAGAACTTATCAAAAAGCCAAAAAAAAGAATGAAAAAAAGAGAAATTAAAAAAACAAATAAGAAGCATAATTGGTTTTCATTCCTCTCATCAGATCTCGACCAAGTACCGAAAAAAATGTGCACAGCAAATAAAACAGAAACACACTAAAGGACAAACTTACAGCCATATCATGTTGAAACACTGTTTCCATTAAAATCAAGTTAAGCAATGTCAAGCCAGGTCAATACCTAGATGGGTGACCACTTGTTACCTTAGGTGCTGTAAGTTTGGATTTTCAAGTGGTGGTTTGAAATTGTTGATCAGAGAGCCAAGTTCCAATTCCAGTTGGTTTTGCTATATTCACTTATGCCCAAATGTCCTCTGGGAAAGGTATAAATCCTACTCTTCTTTCCCCAGCTAGGGTTTAATTAGTAAGACTTGTATTACTAAAATCATTATTATCTCAACAAGGAAAAAAAGTAATTCTTAAAATCTAAAAAATATTTTCTGTCCATAAATAACATTCAAAGGGTTGGTAAGGCATAGAAAACTAATCAATCAATGAATAAAACCAAAAGGACAGGATATATATATATATATATATATATATATATATATATATATACATATATAGATAGATAGATAGATAGATAGATAGATAATATTAATGGTAAATATACACATATATATGCAAAATACACAGGTGCATATACACACATATACACGTATATATTTTGAATAAAAAATTCCGAGAGGATAGAATCCAGGTAGAACTCAATGTTCAGGACAGAGTAAGGATATAATGAAAAGGCTTAAACACTAATATTCCATGGTCATAATTTATTCCATTGGAATCGTAAATACGATCCAATTCATCAGACTTACAAATGCAAAAAGAAAACTGAAAAGAACAACTCCGGAAATAAAAATAGAATTTGGAGAAAGTGTAAGTATGAGAGTGTGGGATAAATGTTAGTGCTAAAGAGAGGGGTAACATACGAGAGAATTTGGGAGATTAAAACTTAACATAAAGGGTTTTTTTAAAAACTAGAGGTGAGTGGAAGGGGGAAATATGAATGTTGTCGGATGTCTAATACATTAAGGATACATTTCATGGTGACATACACACACCATAGACAATCTAATGTTAAAGATCAGAATAAGAAGGAGGGAGAGAAAAGAAAAGAAGTGGTGGGGGAGAAAGATGGGGCGGGTGAAATTAAAATTGAAAGGGACGCTGTGTAATTGAGAAAATTTGACAAAAATAATATCGACTGCAGGTTACAAATCAAATATAAACATATAAACAATAAATATGACGATTATCTAATCTAGCAAGGACCTATATTTTTATGTTCAAAACACATGCAAATACACACATACACAATAACATATACACGTATATACATACACATAGGCATGTACCTACATACACACATACATATACCCATGTACACATATAGACATATATCCACATATACACATATACATATATCTGATTCAATATCTTAGCTCTATCTCTGATACTAAGCGCTTTCTAATAAGTACCGCGCATATAATATACAAATAATTACACCTACATATATACATATACACACATACAGACACGCACATATATATACACATATACACACACGCACATATATATATACACATATACACACACATACCCACATATATATATGCATATACCTACACACACATACCCACATATATATATGCATATACCTACACACACATACACACACATATATATATATATGCACACACATACACACATATATATATATGCATATACCTACACACACATACACACACACATATATATATATATATATATATATATGCATATATCTACACAGACATACACACACATATATATATATATATGCATATATCTACACACACATACACACATATATATACATATACACACACACATATACACATATACACACACACACATATACACATACACACATATACACACACATACACACATACACACACATATATATATATACATACACATATATACATATACATATATATATATATATACACCTATACCCATATACACACATTTTTCCACATACATATACATAAATACATACACATGCATACATATACACATATATACATACACACACAAATTTATATATATATATATATATATATATTATATATATACATACAAAAATACACACACACATACCTACATATACACACATACATCCATACGCATCCAGTCCTTACACATTTACCCACATATATACATACGAACATACGCATATGTACACTTAAACATATATACCTAAAACCCTACATTTCTATACAATTACATACACCCATTTAAACAAATAAATAATGTATCCCTGTATCCCTCTAGCTATACATACATACATATATATGTACATATACACCCATATACATATATATATGGGTACATACATACCAAAACATACACCCACATATAAAAACATAACAAAATCTAATAAATTATGGATTAAAGCCGACAAATCCAAAAATTTCTATAAAATTAAACCTTCTGAATATGACAAAATCGTCACTGACAAAATTACCAGCTCTTATAAAAAAGACAAAGACAATAGCACCTTATCATCTATCAATGAAGACATCTGCAAATTTGCTAACAAATGTGCAGTTGCTGACAGAATGGGCAAATTTAGCATGAAAGATGCATACATTCTCTTCAAAGATCATAAGCCGAACTTTATCAATACCTTGCAGCCCCGTCTAATTAATCCCTCCAAATCTGAGTTGGGATTAATTTCCAAGAGTATTGTCAAGAAAATAACATCATGTGTTCTGGATAAATACCCTGCTAACCTTTAGAAAGACTCGGCCGAGACGATTAAATGGTTCCGAAAGATACCTAACAAAGCAAGAGCCACTTTCATCCAATTTGACATCTTGGATTTTTACCCTTCTATTTCGGAGGAACTATTAAGTAACAGCCTTAATTTCGCCAAAGGATATACCGAAATAACGGATAATGATCTGAACATCATTTTAGGGTCAAGAAGATCAATACTTACATACAATGACACTACTTGGGTGAAGAAGAATAATGGTGTTTTCGATGTACCTATGGGAGCCTTTGATTCTGCCCAAATTGCAGATCTGGTGGGCATATATATTCTCGACACCTTGAGTAGAGTAGTTAACCTTAGCCAAGTCGGAATTTATAGAGATGACGGCCTAATCATTGTTCCAAATAGCAATGGTCCCTTGACTTCCAGCTTACATAAGAAGATAATTAGGGCCTTCAAATACTTAGGCCTTAAAATTGAAATATCTTCCAACCTGAAAATAGTCAACTTCTTGGATATTACACTCAATCTATCGAATGATACCTTTAAACCCTTCCATAAAGTTGATCAAACACCCCTATACATCAACGTCCACTCTAACCACCCTAAACATGTGATAGACCACATCCCCAAAACTGTGAATACGAGAATAAATAAGCTATCTTCTAGCCAAAAAATCTTTAATGATAATAAATTTATATACAATCAGGCCCTCAAAAATAGTGGTTTTCGACAAGAATTAAACTTTAACGGAGAACTTGTAAATCAGAATAATAATAGAACTAAAAATAGAAAGAGGAAGATAATATGCTTCAACCCACCATATTGCAAGCTCTCTAACATTGATATAGGAAGTTTCTTTCTGAAATTAATTGATAAACGTTTTCACAGTAAAATCCCACTACATAAAATTTTCAATAGGAAGACTCTGAAAATTAGTTACTCATGCATTAGAAATATGGAGAAAATCATATCTTTCCATAATTGCAGAATACTTAGAAACTACCATAGTAATGTAACTCAATCGAGTAACGCTACCTGCAATTGTAGGAATAAAGATCATTGTCCAATTGGGGGTAAATGTAAGTATGAAAATGTAATATACGAGGCAACAATCTTTCCTGAGGAAAATATAAATGAGAAAAAAAGATATATAGGTATATCCGCCGGTGATTGGAAGCAGCGTCTATACAACCATAGATTCTCTTTTAGATATAGATGCCTCAGAAGTCAAACTTCCTTATCCAAACACTACTGGGATCTGGTGGATAAAGGATTAACCCCACTTTTGAAATGGAGATACCTGTCAAGAGCCAGAACATCTAATAACTTCCGCGATCAGTGTGATCTGTGCATGGCGGAAAAAATTTTTATTATCAAAGATAAAAATCAAGATGAACTGCTGAATCTTCGTAATGAGATATTTTTGAAATGTAGACATAAGAAACGTTTCAAAACATAAACACCGTTTTGTAACATTTTCACTTATGTCAATTCCATCTTGGTTCAAAACATCGGGCATGATATTTTAACGGAATGACTATTATATTTATTTTGTTTATCTCTATATAGATCATTGTGTATGTTTATGTGATGCGCTAGGTACTTAATTTTTTTTTTAACCCCAAATTGTTGAAATTTTACTTATTTAGATTTTAAATTCTAATTTATATGTATATGTATGTATGTATGTATGTATGTAGGTAGATGTGTATGGGTGTGTATGCATGTATATGTGTATATGTATGTATATATGTAGGTATGTACTTAGCTGCATGTGTATGTGGGTATATATTTAAGTGTGTGTGCATAGGTATATGTATGTATATGTATGGATATATATGTATATGCAGGCGTATGTGTGTATATGTATGTTCGTGTATACGTATATGTAGATGGATGTATATGTAGAGATGTGTGTATATATATGGGTGTATGTTTTGGTATGTATGTACCCATATATATATGTATATGGGTGTATATGTACATATATATGTATGTATGTATAGCTAGACGGATAGATACATGGATACATTATTTATTTGTTTAAATGGGTGTATGTAATTGTATAGAAATGTAGGGTTTTCGGTATATATGTTTAAGTGTACGTATGCGTATATTCGTATGTATATATGTGGGTAAATGTGTAAGGACTGGATGCGTATGGATGTATGTGTGTATATGTAGGTATGTGTGTGTGTATTTTTGTATATATATATATATATATATATATATATTTGTGTATGTATGTATATATGTGTATATGTATGTGGAAAAATGTGTGTATATGGATATAGGTGGATATATATATGTATGTGTATATGTATATATATGTGTATGTGTATGTATATATATATGTGCGTGTGTGTATATATATGTGTATATGTGTGTATGTGTGTGTAGGTATATGCATATATATATATGTGGGTATGTGTGTGTGTATACGTGTATATATATGTGCGTGTATGTATGTGTGTATATGTGTATATGTATATATGTAGGTGTAATTATTTGTATATTATATGCGCAGTACTTATTAGAAAGCATTTAGTATCAGAGATAGAGCTAAGATATTGAATCAGATATATGTATATGTGTATGTGTGTATTTGTGTGGATATGTGGATATATGTCTATATGTGTACATGGGTATATGTATGTGTGTATGTAGGTACACGCCTATGTGTATGTATATACATGTATATGTTATTGTGTATATGTGTATTCGCATGTGTTTTGAACATAAAAATATAGGTCCTTGCTAGATTAGATAATCGTCATATTTATTCTTTATATGTTTATATTTGATTTGTAACCTGCAGTCGATATTATTTTTGTCAAATTTTCTCAATTACACAGCGTCCCCTTCAGTATATGTCCTCCAATTTTAATTTCACCCGCCCCCACCTTTCTCCCCCACCACTTCTTTCCTTTTCTCTCCCTCCTTCTTATTCTGATCTTTAACATTAGATTGTCTATGGTGTGTGTATGTCACCACGAAATGTATCCTTAATGTATTAGACATCCGACAACATTCATATTTCCCCCTTCCACTCACCTCTAGTTTTTAAAAAAACCCTCTCTGTTAAGTTTTAATCTCCCAAATTCTCTCGTATGTTACCCCTCTCTTTAGCACTAACATTCGTTCCACACTCTCATACTTATACTCTCTCCAAATTTTATTTTTATTTCCGGAGTTGTTCTTTTCTGTTTTCTTTTTGAATTTGTAGGTCTGATGAATTGGATCGTATTTACGATTCCAATGGAATAAATTATGACCATGGAATATTAGTGTTTAAGCCTTTTTATTATATATATATATTAAATAATAAGAAAGAACAGTAAGATATATTATCTGTTTCTTAGCAGTTATTTTTATTTTTACAAAAACAGTGTTCAATACACCCCCACCCCACCTAAACTTAACCAGACTTTGTAAGTAACATATCCAGGGAAATTAAAACTCAGCCACCCCTTTTTTTTTTTTTTTTTAAGCTTAGCGCCCCGAGCAAGGCATGAAGCCACTAGGATGCAGGGGGGTCGTAGAAGATTTGTAGCAAGAGCAGATAGGAGTGATAGAAGAAAGGATGAAGGGAAGGATAGTGTGCAGATCAACGTAAATGGAGATGTCGATTGGCATTACATTTGAATAGTTGGAGATTATAGCTATCAGGGAAACAGTAATTGGGAAGGGTGTTCCACAGGCGAGAGGTGCGAGGTACGAAGCTATTGGAGTAGAACAGATGGCTACATTTTAAAGTTTCTACAGTGTAAGGGTGAGAGTGGGATGCCAGCCTCGTAAGGCGCTTGTATTCATGGAGACTGGGGACCAGGGAAAGCAGCTCATCGGAGCAATTGCCATGAAAGTATTTGTAGAAGAGACAAAGAGGGGCGACGGTGCGTCTGTGAGATAGTGGCTGCAGGCCCCTAAATTAAAATAGATTTTCCTTAACCTTAACAACTCATAATATCAATATTGTCTGTATTTATAAATTAAGTAAATTTCTTTGAAAGTTTATTCCTATCATTGCTTGATAATGGAACAAGACTATGGATTTTAAGTTTAATTTTTATAATTAGTTTTTAGTTTCAGTTTTGAAACATAGAAATTTTCTGTGTCACAATGGAATCATATCTTTAAAAAGAAAATAATTATAATATATACATACAACTTTGTATAAATATACTTGTACTAATGAACATATAGTTTTGTACTACTTTCACCCCTGAAAATGATCTTGGTAGAAGATCAAAAGTACTCGAGAAATGAAAATAAAAGAAATTTAAACAAAAACTATAGCACATTTCTCTCATCTTTTAACACCAATAAATAGAAGGTTATTTGTGAGTATGAACAGATTTTGTTAAAAATTAGCATACATAATGTCTGTAATTTATTCAATCAGACATACCTTATATATATATATATATATATATCTCCAAGTATAGGATTGGTATATGTGGAATAGATTCCAATAACCAACAAATACTATTCTTAAAAGAGTGCTCAATACAGAGTAGAGCAAATATAATTATTTATTCGAAAATTATGAAATAAATATATTATAAAATCACTACAAAAATAGATTTCAGAAAAACCCTTTATTCTATATTCAAC
The DNA here is from genome assembly GCA_963932145.1 of Acanthosepion lycidas. Taxonomy (NCBI): domain Eukaryota; kingdom Metazoa; phylum Mollusca; class Cephalopoda; order Sepiida; family Sepiidae; genus Acanthosepion; species Acanthosepion lycidas. The sequence continues at coordinate 55,358,521 of OZ010604.1, forward strand.
ACCATCACTTGATAAAACACCAGAAGTGTTGACACAAAATGTCTATTTTTGTAGTGATTTTATAACATATTTATGTTATAATTTTTTAATAAATAATATATATATATATATATATATATATATCAGCCAATCTAACAGTGATCTCTTCTCACAATCTTCACTCTTGCTCCATATGTGGCCTCCTTTGTAAATCACTAGCGGGTCTTAAATGCCACTTAAGATTAGCGCACAAAATTTCATAACTGAATCAACTAAGCTGTCAGATCCTCATACGTCGAAACCAACGGAAGAGTCCATTATATATATATATATATATATATATATATATATATATATATATATAATATCAATGGCTGAGAATATTCAGGCTGAGAAGTTTGTTGCTTAATTTTAATATTTTTTTTTTTTTTGTTATGATTTGCTTTTTGTAGTTAAAATTGTCCCCAAGTGTCAGCCAAAGACTTTAAGGGACAATTTTTTTTTTTTGGTATGTCAAGATGCAAACTGGTGAAAAGGAGGATGCAATCAATGAGTTGGAGCAACTTTGCAGTTGTCGCCATTGCATGGAGTGAAACGAACACAAAACATGAGAAATGCCCATCACTATGATTTTTTTGCAGTTCACATATTTTAGGAATGTGATCCACATATTTTTTTTTGCTCCTATCGACATTATTTACAAAGCGCTAACAGCAACAAGAAATGCTGTCATCTTGAGATGCAACACTCTACTGATTTTTATCTTGTGGTCCCTGTATTTATTTACTTTCTCAAACATTTTCAAAGATGTCTTTTGTTGGCTGGGACAGCAACATGTATCAGAAGACATGTCTTTTCAACATGAATTTTCACAATTATGTCTGGTAGATTTGCCTGGATTTTCTCACCACTCTGAATGCTGAAATTCAAGAGGATAGTAACCACATCATTCTATACAACTTGTGTTAGCTTTTATTCCCACCAGTTCTCTTTGTCAGGGTGAATGAATGCATGACACATTGACCAATGTATCTACTGAGCATCCCTATTTTTGTTGTAATATTTTATATTAGTATTATTGCTTTGTGTAGAATGTGCCTAGCCACTGAGTGTCACCTAGAGACAAGTTTTTTTTAATCAGAAGATATAAACAGATGAGTTGTAATTTGATCGGAGAAAGGATAAATTTAATTGTGAACATTAAAAAGAGAAAAATCTATATAAGGTGGGAGAAATACCCATGAGTTTTATTGTTTGCAATTCCCATATTTTAGAGGTACCAGATATTTGTTTCAGATATTATTATTATGAGAAGAACTTATTATTACTTAGAAAAATAATAATTATTATTACTTAGAGAAATTATTATCATTTATTACTATCATTACTTGGAGAAATAATAATAATTATTATTAATAATAATTCCTTTTATTATAACTCAATAAATCATTATTATTATTAATAATTGCTTTTATTATTACTTAAGGAAATTATCATTACTTCAAGAAATAATAATAATAATTATTATTATTATAATTAATACTATTATTACTTGGAGAAATTATTATTACTATTATTATTATTATTTATAATTATTATTATTGCCTTGAGAAATTATTTTTATTATGAATAATAATTATATCTTTGAGAAATTATTATTATTATTAATAATATTATTATTATTAATACTTTGATAAATTATTATTAGTATTATTAATAATTATTATTATTACTTTGAGATATTATTATTAGTATTAATAATAATTATTATTATTACTTTGAGAAATTATTATTATTAGAAATAATAATTATTATTGCTTTGAGAAATTATTATTATTACAAATAATATTAATAATGAATATTACTTGGAGAAATTCTTATTATTATTATTATTATGTGGAGAAATTATTAATAAATAAATAATAATAATTGTTATTATTTTTTGGAAAAAATAAAAACCAGAAACTGGACTGCTTTTGAATTATCACTCTTTTAATGTCTACAAATTTCTCTATCACTTTCCATGGTAAAAGTTCTGATTAACTACATTCCTTTGTTCCACTAGACCTGACCTTCACAGCTAAAACCCATTATGATATGTACTCATTGATACAAATCAAACCCATTCCTTTTGTATTCCATTTGTGAGAAGGAAGTTTTATTCCACAGCTGCTTTCAAAGAATTGCTGCTTCATGGAACAGACACTTGAGATTATGCTTCTCCAATCATTACAATCTTAAAATTGTCTAGCATGATACAACGAACCAACTTTATTAGCAGCAGACCTAGCAATTGATTCAATTTAGTCTTTCCACTTTATGCTGCCCAAGAATGTTAGCCCAGGAAGGCACAAGTCACTCTCCTGGAGGTTAGCATCAGTCATGCTAATGGAAGACAGAAAAGGGTCTCTCAGATGATTAATAGAGAGCAGTTTCATTTTTGAGGTGTTAAAATTAACAAGCCATTCTTTGCCCTGGTTAACAACAGACTAAGGGTTATTTATAACTTCAGTCATCAATTTGACCTTATTGAACTGATCAGATTTACTACTGAGACAAGAGTAATTGGTTGTGTCATCAGCGTAGAAATCAAGTTGAGAGTTGATACCATCAGGGATAGTTGTTAATAAAAATAAAAAAAATAAAGTAGAACCATAGAACCAAAAATAGGGCCCTGGGGGTCACCTGTATTGGTACAAAAGGATCTTGTTTATTTGTTTGTTTAGTGACATATCAACTCCTTATGAATTGTTTAATGACTAAATTTAATTTTCTCGGAGCATTAATAATTTTCTTTACAAAAATATATTGCTGGTAATGTTTTTACTATGAAAATGAATTGCTGGCATTTTCACTATCAAAAATGTGTTTTTATACTTTCACAGCATTTTGACCCCAGTTCGGGAGTTCACTATTTTCCCATAGCTGGAACACTAACAGGTACTACCAGCCAAGATCAATGTGGACCTGGGAAAAGCGGCAGTTAAGAGGTGGTTCCCCACTTCTCAAAACCTCCTGATCAGAGGCCTTGCTGATAGATTTAGTTTATCATCATACTCAGGACAATCTTTCTGTTTTATATCAACGATCTACCCAAAGCCAGGAACGGTACAGGTGCTACTACTCCGGGTCAGGGGTGGACCTAGAAACAAAAGCAATTAAGAGGTGATTCTATATTGTTCAAAACCTCCTGATCAGAGGCCTTGCTGACGGATTTAGTTTATCATCATACCGAGGATGAAGAAAAGAGTCTAGAAGAGTAGCTGTTAAGGATAACTTTCATTTGACAATTTAATAAGAAAGACTAAATCAGTTCAAAAATTTTACTGAAGACAACATAATTTTTCAATTTGTGAAGAAGACCTGTATGCCAAATGCTTTCAAGATGTCTAAAGAAACAGCCCGAGCTTCACCAGCTTGGTCTGTGTACAAATTTCTAAATATTGTCATTGTCACTTAAAATTGATACAAATATTTGTGCTGACCCAATATCTTGAATGTTTGGTTTTAATCATGTCTTAGCTCAATATGAAAATTAGGTAAGCTTGTTTTGTAATTGTACAATAAAGAGTGTAGTAGAAAAAAACACTGATACTTTTGATACATTCCAGTACTATTAACATCAACATCATTACTCTTTACTGTAGTCATTAATTGCTACAATAAGTTTAAACTTATTGTAGCAATTAATGCCTGCAATTGGCTTCTTCTGTGTCTCTTGTCCATGACAATTGTAGTCAATTTAACACAACAGTCAACCGTCTTTTTCCTTTCTAACTCGTCACCCAGTTCTTTTTTTTATCTATCATTGACAGTCAAAATTTGCATACGTGCAAAGATAATCTCATGAAAGAGCATCTTAATTTGAGATCTAATTATTTTAAATATGTGACCTGCAAAGTCACCATTTCTTTCTCCGTTGGATAGTTTACACCACCAGACACATTCGAATCATTGCTTATGCTGGAGGTAAGTTATTTTATTGTTGATTTTATTCAAGCATTGTAAAAAATACATGCAACAATGGATATCTTTATTCTCTATGCTAGTTTACTACATTTAAATTGTTTGGACTGTTGTCTTCATCGGCCAAGCATTGACATGAATACATTACAGTAATATGGAGGGCTAGAGAAAAACAACAACAACAAATTGTAATATGAGCTCTGGTAAAAAAAATAGTTACTGAGACATTAGGCTTATAAGCCTCAAAAATTCATACACTGATGTCCCCAGGGATAAAAACGTTGGTTGAAATAATCCAAAAATGACTTGACCCAAAGAGCTGAGAGTTCAATACCTGGCCACAGCAGAAGTGAACAAAAACTTGGAAAGTTGAGTTACTAAAGGGAAATAACTGAAATTGAAATACCTGGAAGAGGCATGGCATGTAGAACTAGAACAATCTACCCTGGTAGACTAAAAGTATTCAGTTAAATTCCAATCACCTGAAGTAAGCCAGAGCGTACAAAGGCTGAAACATGAATATAATAATAAAAACGAGGACAACAGTCTGAACAAGGTAAACAGTTACAATGCCTTATCTCAGAAATACAGACAGATATCATTATTCTTACCCAACCATTATCATCCGCACACTCATCCACCTCAAGTCCTCCATTTTCAACATCATCCTCTCTCGCTTCTTCCATAGTTTCCATCTTTATTTTTACACGTATTAAGATCATTGTTTTTATCAACAGAAAATCAGAATCGCTAAAGGTTTATGTATTCATTAAAGGGAGTCACATGACTAATAACTTGATACCTGTGATTCAGGAGCAAATCATCCTTTCAGAAATGTAATAATATTTTCCAAAAAACAAATTTGTCTTTACTTGCTGACCAGATATTAATAATTTGTTTGTCTTTCAAATTACACCACAGAAACTTTGAATTTCTAAGATGTGATATTGTTATGATTATAATCCTATTCATTTGGACCAGTTTCCTCATCTTCATTAGAAAACATTCAATGACTTCATATTTCTTAGTAAATGCAATTATTTGGTGTTTATTTCAACTTCAAAAAGAAAAGGATCATCCAACTTAAGAAAAAAAATTATGCTATGAGAATATTATTTGAATGAGTTAGTGTCATTGGCAGCAACTTCATCTTGTACTGAAGAATTTAATTTCTGCTTTGCTGAGTGCTTTATCTCGTACTGAAGAATTTAATTTCTTCTTTGCTGATTGCTTTATCTTGTACTGAAGAATTTAATTTCTTCTTTGCTGATTGCTTTATCTCGTACTGAAGAATTTAATTTCTTCTTTGCTGATTGTTGTGATGATTGCATTGATGACTACATTTGTCGCCAAAATGCATGATTAGGATTAGAAGGTTCCAGTTTCAACAAAACCTGCTCTCATCATCCATTCCGTATTGCCTTTTGACTTTGCAAGTGTTGGTTGAAGGTGAAAGAAAATCAGAATAGAAGAAAGTGCAGATGACATGAATTTGTTTAAGGTGGACTTTAACTTACCAGGAAGGGAGAAACACACTTCATTTTGTGAAATTCTTTTGTGGCACAAATGGAATAAGAAAAATAGAATCCAGTTATGAAATGGCAATAGGCTGCCACTGATTCTGTTATAATTTCAAGTGGCGCCTTCTGTAGCATGTCCATTATGCATAACCCTCTTCATCTGCTGGTTCAACTATTGAGATCTGTTGTAATCCAGATCTGATTTCAAGGTCTTTGCGGGTAGCATATAAAAGAAGGAACATTGTTTCTTTGAAATATGTTGTATAACTTTGACTTCTGACTCAAAACGTTAAAAAACATTATTTTTATATATATATATATATATATATATATATATGGTTTCAAGCCTAATCAGAGAGTGAAATTACCTGATTTTGAGATATGACATAAAAGATATACATAGAGTAATAAGTAAGACATTAGTAAGATATATATATATATATATAGAGAGAGAGAGAGAGAGAGTAAGTAAGACATTAGCAAGATGAATAGACAAAGAAACACAGATTGTAGAATCCCATCCATATACAACGAAGAATCTCTATTGCAAATATAAGTGCACTTGTTGTCTTAAGTGAGTATAATATGGAGATAGTTTTTGATGAGCATACTTAAAAAAAAGCCCAAAATAACAACAACACTATCTGCAGTATGTGACTAAAAATCCCCTATTTTCTGTTTTTCTCTTTCCATGTGACTAACAAGTGCTTGTCTTCCTATATTACTCAATGAAATTGCTTTTCAGCAAAAGCAGCACAGTTTTATGAGGGCTGTTTTTCACTGACATGACCCATGAAGCAAATTCTCAGTAACATTCTGTAAAACCACATTTCTGTTCCCTCAAATCTCCTCTTCATCTATGAAGAGATTGTCTAGCATTCACGGCCATATAGGAGGACCAATATTATATAACAATTCAGCACTCTCTTCTTTCTTTGTAACAAAATTCTTCGTAATAGTTTGCTTACTTTGGAAGGCATAAAAAGCCATTCAAATTAGCATTTACCAAGACTGACAATAAGCATAGCCAGAATTTTGGATTATTGACAAGGTAACAAATTATAGACAGAATTTGTTTAAAAAAATGACAATTATTTTTCTGTAGGAGTTGTAGCTTAATCATTTTGAGTTCCCTGTTAATTCCCCAATTTCTGAGAAATTCCTTGATTTTGGGACATCATGTAACAGACAAAAACAACATTATGTATATAGCTGTGCCAGAGCATAGCTACAGATGGACAAAAAAATGACAGATTGTAGAATATAAATTTTCCCATCCATATACAACGAAGGATCTCTATTGCAAATATAAGTGCACTTGTTGTCTTAAGTGAGTATAATATGGAGCATGTAGATAAGAATAAAAAAAAAAAAACGAAAAAAAAAAATAACATCTGTGGTTACCACTACAAGTTTCATATTTTCTGTTTTTTGCTTTCCATGTGACTAACAAGGGCTCATCTTCCAATATTACTTAAAGAAATTGCCTTTCAGCAAAAGCAGCACATAGTTTTACGAGGACTGTTTTTCATTCACATAACCAATGAAGAAAATTCAAGATTAAAACTTCAGTCCATCCATTCAAGATTGTAAAATGTAGGCATTTTTTTTTTTATGAAAACAAGCATTTAGTATTTATTTACAAATAATTCACAGTTTAAAAATGTGTCTTTTTTAATCAGTATCACCCCAAGCAAGGCAGTAAAGCCACTAAGACGCAAGGGGTTAAAGGGTGTGGAAGAATTAGGAAGAGAATCATTAATGATGATCAAAAAGAGAAGATAGTAATCAGATGGACAGTAGATAATGATTGACATTGCATTTATATTTTTGTTGATTGAAGTTTGCTGGAAAGTATGGAAGGGAGTTCCACAAGTAAGAAGTGTGAGAGAAGAAGCTGTTAGTATAGAATTTATGGCTACATCTAGCCAGGTCAGTTGTAAATTGATGAGATTTCAACACCAGTTTAGTACTGAGCTTAAATTCAAAAACTCTGGGTACCATAGCAAAGAGCTCATTTGAATAATTATCATGAAAGTATTTATAGAAAAGACAAAGAGAGACAACCTTATGGTGGTAGGAAAGTGACTGTAGCTGTGCCACCATAGAATAATATATGATAATAATGCATATAATAAAGATGTCATTTGATACAAGTTGTATCGGGAAACTTTGCTGGATTTCTTGACATTAAAGAAAATTCCCCTTGTTGTTCAGGTACCATGTCCCCTCAGAATGTAGGTAATCATGGTTCTTCAAAATTTTTCCAATTCCCTCATAATTTTTTGATTTGCTTTTAAAAAGGGAATTTTTCCCTGATAATTTCCTGATTTTTCTTTAAAAAATAAGTTTTTTTTTAATCAGATTTACCCCAAGCAAGGCATTAAAGCCACTAAGACAGAAGGGGGTTAATGGGTGTGAAAAAATCAGAAAACAGAAACATTACTAAGGAGCAAGAAAAGTAGAAGAATAATTAAGAAGACAGTAAATAGCGATTGACATTGCATTTAAATTTTTGAAGATCAAAGTTGGCCGGAAAGCATGGAACCAGAAGAGAGTTCCACAAGCAAGAAGTGTGAGAAAAGAAACTGTTAGAATAAAACTTCTGGTTATACCAACCAATTCAACTATAAATTGATGAGAGCTTGCCGCGAATTGTTGTAATAGAATGTCCCACACTCCCTATCGCCTATGTGGACTTATTATATCAGTAGCTATATATGGTGAGTACAGGATATATCCGAGGGCTTGCTTTGGGAATTATTAGCCTGTTACCCAATTACCTGTTTTTCAGTAGTGCATTCTCTTTTACAATAAATCTTTCTTCTTTTATTTACATGCGTGTTGCAGTTCCTTCACTTGAATACCACCTTTGTCTATTTGTAATATTTTTAAGGATACAACACCAATCCAGTACAATCTAGGAAGGAAATTTTTTTTTTTTTTTTAAATCAAGTTCATCCCATACAAGGCAGCTAATGGGATGCAAGGGGTTACTGGGTGTGGGAGTGTTAGTAACAGAAACATTAATAAGGAGTGAGAATAGAGGACAGCAGATAGCAATTGACATTGAATTTAAAATCTTGCAGATTAAAGTTGATTGGAAAGCATGGAGCCTGAAGGGAGTTTTACAAGTGAGAAGTGCAAGAAAAGATAGAATTTATGGTTACATCTAACCAGCTCATCTGTAAATTGGTGAGGCCTTGTCACTAGTCTACTACTGCATTTAAATCCAAAGAGTCTAGGTGCCATAATGAAGAGCTTATCTGAACAATTACCATGAAAGTATTTACAGAAAAGGCAAAGAGAGGTAACCTTACAGTAGTGGGTAAATGACTGAAGCCGAGATGCTAGATTGAGGTCAATAATAATTGATAATTCTCATCAAGGTGTTCTAAATAGATATCAGAAGTACCAGACCACATGTGGCAGCAATATTCTAAGCATGGGTGAATGGTAGACATAGATATGTAAGATACTTTGGAGATAAAAATTGTCTAGCACAAAAGTGAACCAAACCTCCTGACAACTGACCTAGCAATGGATTCAAAGATTGACTATTTTTTTAATTTGCTGATCATTTTTGGCTCTTTCTTTAAAAAATATTTTTTTTTCAATTTGCTAATTAAATGATTTGTCATTAAAAGTGACTATTTTTCTTTTTCCTTGATTTTTCTTAAGAAGTGACTACTTTTTCAGTTCAGTGATCAGTCCCTGATTTTTCTTAAGGAGTGACTACTTTTTCAGTTCAGTGATCAGTCCCTAATTTTTCTTAAGAAAATCACTTTTTTTTTCAGTTCCCTAATTTCTCACTTTTCAAGGTTCCTTTTTAACCTTGGCATAGACAGTCTCTTTGCTAAAATGCCTACTCCATCTGTTTGAATTAATCTGAATTTTTGCATAAGTAATAAAAAGGAAAGTTGTTGTTAGTAGTAGTATTTAACCAGTCTTATAATTTATAACAACTGTGAATCATTTTTAATTCAAGAATAAAAGACTGACTGATATATAGCTACAATAGTGTGACTTAATCTTGAAACATAAGAGTAATAAAATGTAAGTTTTATGGTTATATGTTGAGGAAGAGTCATGAAGATATTGGTTGTAAAATTCAGATAGCAAAATCCATTCTCACATAGCTTGCATGCAGCAATCACTCCCTTACTGGTAAAAAATAGGAACTCTTAGATCCCTCGCAATGCTTGCAATTGGCCATAAAATAAAAATTACCATGTCTATAAAATTGACTTCATATGGGTTGTTTTGCTCAGCAGATAAAGCATATGATGTGAGAAGCTTTAGATTGGTGAGGTCAGCCACCATTTTTTTATTTCCCTGTTAGGTTTATAGACATTTCAACCTTTGCTAAATCATTTAATGTTGAAGTCAGTCTTTTATAATACATAAGTCTAGGTACCTCCACTTTTGGCATAAATTTCGATACCTAAGTTTAAATATTCTTGCAAAAATCAAATAATTGTCGGATTTTAATGAAACCTTCAGGACTTATTCACAAATGAATGAAATTATTTTGGAAATTTTTTTTTTTAGAAAATCTTGTTAAAAAGAGATTTTTTTTTAACATGTTTCCACCCACTTACATATTTTCATGAAATTTTGAGAAATTAAATCTTCAAGCGCGGGATTTGTTTTATTAGTTATAAACAGGACTCTGTAGAAAGTAAATCACCAGGTTTTTTTTGTAAAACATTACCCCATATCATAGAAAATCTGCTCTGAATTATAAAAAAAAAATGTAAAAAACTATGTCATTAATTAATTAGAAAAGCTTTCACCTGTTTTTATAAATACGTTATACTAAGGACATTATTTTGTGAAGAAATAAAAATCTTTTGATGAATAATGTATTTTTTACAAATTTAAAAAAATTTTTTCATTAACTTCTTAATACTTCAAAAATCATTTAAAATTCTTTATTGCTTTCAACCACGTAATGCAATGATGACGTTAATGAAAAAGTAAATTTACGAATCGAAATTTGAAAAGCACATAACAGTCGTTTGTCCACAAATATTTTTAAAATAATTTTAAAAACAATTTTATTGAAAAAAAATGTTCATAATTTCTACGTATGAAAATGTATACATGACATAATTGTTTAAATTTTTTTAAGGATTATCTAATTAATAAAAAACTTTAAATAATTACCTAATTAAGAAAGTATGAAATAAAAAATAGATATTACATAATTCCTGAATAAAAATGTTAATATTTAAAAAGTACTAGTTAAAAACGAAAAACCGCGTTCGCTTACTTTGCAAAAATTGTCAATTTTGATCATCCATAGTAATCTGTCATCACCTCGTCAAAATCGAGCGTTTTTTAATCGTGATATGCTGCTTTTTTACGTGACCTAATGGAGGTACCTACATAAGTCTTATAAGAGCCTGACATTGACACATAAGTGTTATATGAATAAACAGTCAGGTTTAAACAAAGTTCCATGAAAAGAAAAGCATATAACCAGGTCTCTAGATTTATGTATACATATGATTAGATATGATTGCTTTGACCACACATATGTATGAGTTGAATATATGGCTTAAATACAAAAAGATAAATAAGGAAAAAAATCTGAAAACCTTTATAAGTTTAATGTTTTGTTATTTATTTAGCTGTCCATATCTATCTACCTCTCTCACTCCATATCTGTCAAACTCTTTCTCTCAATATGTCCATATATATTTATCTCTCTGCTTCAATCTGTGCTATACCTATTTATCACCGTTTCCATCACTCCCCTCTCTCTCTGTCCATTTTTATCTAGTTCTCACAATCTCTCTATATCTATCTCTCTGCTTCAATATATGCTTTATCTATCTATACACCTCTTTCACTCCATCTCTCTTCTCTCCGTCTGTCTGTTCATCTCTCTCTCTCTCTATATATATATATATCTCCTTCAATCTGTGCCATATCTATCAATCTGTCCATCTCTCTCTCTCTTTCTCTTTGTCTGCCCACTTCTCTCTCTGTCTGTTCATATCTATTTCTGTCTATCTCTCACTGTCTACTCATCTCCCTGCTTCAGTCCATACTATAGCTATCAACCTGTCCATCTATCATTTTCTGTCTTCATATCTATCTTAAAAATGCTCATTGTAGTAGAGACTTTGTAATTGCAGATACAACTATAGTATACCATTGAACAATAGTGGTGCCAGACACCTTTGAATAAAACTTGCACTAGTAGTACTTGCTCGATAATACTCGCTTGAAAAGTAACCACTGAACAGTGATCTGAATATAGAAATAGTATAGTTAACAGAGTAGAGAATAGTGGACAATAAAGTAATAGGGGATAGACTAGAAATGCAGATCTGAATAGTATAGAGGATAGACTAGAATATAGCGATCAATTAGACGTCATGCTACCTTCCATATATGTGTTCCCTCTATGGTCATGTGGACTACTTAATTCAATAATGGGATCGCCTGTGTTTCCTCACTGGCGATCTATGTTCAAACTCAAGTGTTGGCAGTGACACTTTATTCCTATATAACATAAATCTACCATTCACTGTATATTGAATAGGCTTGCCATATTTGGTCAGGTGCTTCTGCTGTACATCTCAATACTCTTGACAAAATCAAAAGAAGGGTCTGTAATGTAATCGATCCTGACCAGGCATCTTGACTTCAGTCACTTTCTCACTGATATGATGTGGCTTCCCTCTGTCTTTTCTATAAATATTTTCATGGTAACTGCTGTGACAAGCTTTTTTCCCTGGTGCCCCGAATACATGAATTTAAATGTTCTGCTAGATTGGGAACAAGGTATCACCCTTTTACTGTTGAAATAGCTTGATGTGACTTCTATTCTAATAGTTTAATTTCTAGTACTTCACACCTGTGGAACTCCCTTCAGATTTCTTGCTTCCCTGATAACTACAATTTTCAAATATTTAAATACAATGTCAATCAATGTTTCTCATTATTTTTCACTTCATAAACAATATTCTTTGACAATGATTAGATCCCTCCAGTCTTAATTGTTAAGTAAATGACTCATTTTTTACTACACCCATCTGCTAGAGTGGCTACTGCCTATTGCAGATGCCTGCTCAGGCACATTTGCATTTCATCATCAACCAATAAGCCAATCTGGGGTTTATACTGCAACTATGCTGAGCGGAGCTTAGTTACGGTTTCTGGGAGAGAGTGCTTAATCTGGTATGATCAGTAGTTGAACAAGCTTGGGTCAAACCATGGTATGGTTCTTGAGACACTTACCAATGATGCTGCATACTAGTAGAGAGTTTTAGATAGTTACCTGCTTTTTAGGTGATGGTTTCTGAGGTGAATTAGTGCCTTTGGGACAGTTAGAAAATTAGTCCAGACCTGAGAACTAGACATGCCACGACCAACATCCAGACTCACGCCGATGGGAAGCAAAAGATATTCCTATATGGTAAACCATAACCTCAACTTAAATGTAGTAATTTTTTAGGGTAAAACCATCACCTATTGTCATGTTTTATTGTTCATTGTTACAATTAATAAAAATGGTAAACATATTTTGGCACCCTTTTTATTTCCCTTTTAGTACCTCATATTTATTCGTGTTTTGTTCTGCCATCCATTTACTCAAGCTCATTAAATGTTATGTGTTGTCTTCCTCTGTTCCTCCTGCCTTCACTATGTCCTGTGAGTGTCAGATTTCCCAAACCTTCTTTCCTTATTATGTACCCCTAGAAATTTTAACTTTCTTTTCCTGATAATAAGTGCCCTTTTTGTTTCCATTTTCTCTGAAACTTTATTGTTGCTCACATGCTAAGTCTATGGTATTCTTAGTACCCTTCCAGCATAGTACTTTGTGAAATGTCTACTAATATGAGTCTTCTTGAGACTAATGACACCTGAACTGGAGACATCCTCTGTCACATTCATTAGATGTGAACTGATTGCTGGTCATTTTTCTATATTTCTGTTATGAGGTATTATGTACATTATTTACATTGCTTGGACTATCATTCTCATATTTGTTGCCATATTTATCACAACATTTCGGCAGTTGCATTGAACACACACACTTTGGGTCCTGTCACTGGATCTAAGTAATACCTTTATCCACTGTGCCATGTCCTCAAGTGAGTTCAATACTTGGTTAAGGCGGTGGAGAACTTGGAGAGGGGAATTAAGAGGAGATAACTGATAAATGACATCCATTAGACATGGCATGTGGAACTAGAACAGTCTATCCAAGCGAGTAAAATAAAGGGTTCAGTTCGACATTCCAATCACCTGAAGAAGGCCAGAGAGTACAACGGCTGAAACACTGTGATAAATATCCAGTAACAGGACACAAAGAATGTGAGTTCAATACCTGAATAATTTCAGTTCGACATTCCAACCACCTGAAGAAGGCCAGAGCGTACAACAGCCAAAACGTGATAAATATGGCAGCAAAGATGAGGACAATAGTCCGAATAATATAAACAGTGTATCTCATCTCAGAAATATAGACAGTATTTTGGTATTATCTACAAATATTTGTCTTAGTTTTATAGTTGTAAGTTGGTTGTAATGTAATGATTCTATAGAAACGAATAAGGAAAGCAGGTAAAGAGACCCCAAGTTTGGTATGACTGGGGCAACGTGAACAATTAGTTTCTCCCTTGAAGTATTTGTTGACCAGTTGAGAATTTCTCCAATGAGAATTATCCTTGTATATAATTGGCTGGTTGGAGAGGGTAGTGAGACAATTTAGGTAGGGTGGTTGCCAAAATTTGCATAGGGATTGTGGTCTTTATCCACTGTGCCATGTGTCCTTGAGAAACTAGAACAGTGAGCAAAGTAAAGGGTTCAGTTCGACATTCTAACACCCTGAAGAAGGCTGGATGGAGAGTACGACAGCTGAAACATTGTGATAAATATGGCAAAACACTAACCATGTTCATGGAAGATCTTAGTGCCTCCATGAATTGTACATCTTCTCTAATTACATCAATCACAAGCAGCAGTTTTCCCACTCACATTTTTCTATATGGCAGGCTAAAAGTGACTATAACAGTATTGAATGTTGAATTGTTAAAGTAATTACATTATTTACATTATTCGGACTGTTATCTTCATCTTCATATTCACAACGTTTCAGCCATTATACACTCTGGCTTTTTCAGGTGATTGGAATTTCAAACTAGGGCAGATTGTTCTAGTTCTGGATGTCTCAGTTATTTCCCTTTAACTCCAAGTTTTTTGATTCACTGGTAGCCTGGTATTGAACTCTTTGGGTCTAGTCACTGAATCTAACAAACATCTTGAGAACATCTGTATATGAATTTCTAGGACTTATAAACCTAATGTTTCAGCAACTGTTTTTTTTTTTTTTTTACCAATGCTCATATTGCAAATTTTATACCAGAACGATTTTTGTATTGTTATTCATTAATTTTCTCTAGCACTACTTATTTCCCATATTGTATTCACTTCTATGCTTGGTCAGCTCAAGAGATATATGTGCTGATTCCTTAAGTTTTCATATTTTTCCAGTGATGTTCTCTTATTTCAACCTCATCCCACAGTGGGCAGTGATCTCCCTTTTCCCTCCATATGTGGTCAGCTATGCCTGATTTTTCTATTTCCCCTTGTGTTATCACTTTATGATGTTCTTGCATATTGTTATATGTATTTTTAGTTGAGAGAGGATTCCTTTTCTGTGTTTTTTACTGAAAATGAAATGAATAAAACTCATGACGATAACAACAAAAAGACATTGAGACACATGTTTACATTAAAGACAAGAATGTGTATTTTTCTTTTTGTGATGGTAATTAAAATATTGGTATTGTGTGTGTTAAAAATGTTTTCAGTGTTATTGTCTATTTTATTTCTTTAAAAGTTTGTGCATACTTGTTTTTGCTTGTTCTGAGAATTTCATTGTTATGGGTAGCCTTTGAAATAGTCAATTGTCAATTTTCACAGAGTGATGGCGATACGTCTGTGTTGTTCCTTTTTACTACTGCTACTGCTTTATTCTATTGAATTTGCTTGTGGTGGAAGTGCTGTTTTTATAATGATGAAGTTTCAGATTTTAGAATGATGAAATATCCTTATCATCAATCATTACTGGTGGAAAGGTTGTTTTTAGAATGATGAAATATCATCATCATTCTGGATCATAACACTGTTCTGTCAGTAATGCTTTCACTAATTCCTGACCACTAACAATCCATTTTTCTTGATATTCAATGCATTTCTATAGTAAAATCATTACCAATGCATTTACAAGAAAATATTTTTCCAATAATAGCAATATTCAATTCTCTCTATTAACTAAAGTTTATGGCACAAAGTTAAATCAGAATAGGAAGAATATATGTTGTGTTGGTCTTCTAAGAAAGGTCTGTCTATTCTTAAAGCATCAACCAAAACTATGCCATGATCCCCTGGAACACTATTTACACATGGAACAGTGGATAAAGGTGTTAGATCCTGTAACAGGACCCAAAGAATGTGAGTTCAGTACCTCAATAATTTCAGTTTGACATTCCAATCACCTGAAGAAGGCCAGAGCGTACAACAAAGATGAGGACAATAGTCTGAATAATGTAAATAGTGTACATAATACCTCATCTCAGAAATATAGACAGATTCCCTGGAATTATGATAAGCATTTGTTGAAACGGATTTACTTAGATTCTTTTAGAATAGTCAAATAATACACATTATATTCACAATTATTTTGGTTGCAGGCAAGAAGAGGATGAAGATGCACCTGCTGGTCTGAATAATAAGTAGGTATTTGTCAGTCTCAGGAAACTATAAGTCTACAAGGGTGGATAGCTAATCCTTATTGCAAACCAGACACCTGCTCAACAAAGCCAACTTGTGGATTATACAGCAACTGTACTAAGTAGACCTTAGTTGCTTCTAGAGAGTGTATAATCTGGCATGATCAGTATGATCAAACCCTCAGTCATAATGACTAGTAACTTTGTGCTAGAACAAACAACATAGGCTCCCAAACAGTTTTGTCTACCAAATTTCACTCAAAAGGCTTGTCTTAATTCCTTTTGTCTTATTGTTCTCTCTCCTTAATAGTTTTTTTCTCATATTCTCTTACACTCAGTAACCCCTTGTGTCTTAGTGGCTTTATTGTCTTAGGGTGGAATGATATAAAAAAAAAGATTGGGTTCAGCCCATAGTATGGTTTTCAGTCTCTTCACAAAAGTGATGCATTTAAAAAAAAAAAAAAAAAAAAAATCATTTCACCCCAGTGAAGGTGATAATGCCACCAAAATGTAGGTAGTGAAAGAGAGTGAAAGAGAATGATAAGACTTTAGTGAGAAGTGAAGAAAGAACGATAAACAAACAGAATTCAGGAAGACAGAAGATGGCGATCGACATTACATACAAAATTAATAGAATACAATTTGGCAAATGAAGAGGTTGCATAGTAAGCATCCACATGTTGCAAATATGATATTACTAAAGTTGAATCAACTAAAGATTAGAACTATATTACATTCTGTTTACTCAATCTTGCCTTTGAATTTTTTCCAAAAGCACATTGAAAATTTTAATAATAGACAGGAAGCAAACAGGATAAACAGACAGGATGCCAGTGAATGAATTGGCAATTTTGCTTTGGGTTTAATTCTGTCAAGATCATCCTAGGCTAATATTTGAAGACTGTAGGTGGTAAGGCAGCAAGAAATCAGAAGGGAGTTCCACAGGTTAGAAGTGCAAGTAAAATGCAACCATTAGAATAGAAGTGGTAGTTGCATCTAGCTGGTTTAACTGCAAAAACAGTGAGACCTAATTTCCAATCTAGTAGCATGCTTGAATTCATGCAGTTGGGGCACAAAGGAAAAAGATCATCAGAAGAGTTGACATGAAAATATTTGTAGAAAAGAAAGAGCGATCATCTCTTCAGGCTGATATTATCATGGTCACCTTCTTGATAAATTGACCATAGTGACATTCAAACCTAATTCTCTTGATTGGAATGCTAACTTTCTAACTACACAGTCACAAACACATTTCATCTAAATAATTCCACATTTCAAAAATTCCATTAATAAGATTTAATTTGCATGCCAATTAACTTTCAATCAATATTTTCAATTTAAAACTCCAGATCTCCATCATTGGATTATCCTCTCAGATAATGGCCAGGAGGATACATTTTTTTTTTAAGCATTTCACCCTAAGCAAACCGGGATGCCACTAGCACACAAGGGGTTACAGAGTGTGGGAGCAAGAGTAAAGAGGCGTGATAGAGGAAAGGATGAAGAGAAAGATGGGGAATTAGATCAAGGCATTTGGAGATGTCGATTGACATTACATTTGAATAGTTGGAGATTATAGCTGTCAGGGAAACAAGTAATAGGAAAGGAATACCAGGTGTGAGACATGAAGTTATTGGAGTAGAATAGACATAGAGACCATCTTGAAATTGTGCTCCCAAATCTCAAAATTAATAGAATACAATTTGGTGAATGAAGAGGTTGCATAGCAAGCATCCACATGTTGTAAATATGATATTACTGAAGTTGAATCAACTAAAGATTAGAACTATATTACATTCTGTTTACTTAACCTTACCTTTGAATTTTTTCCAAAACACCTTGAAAATTTTAATAATAAATAGACAGGATGCCAGTGAATGAATTGGCAATTTTGCTTTGGGTTTAATTCTGTCAAGTTCATCCTATGCTAATTCTGGGGGTGGCTTCAAATTTTTGAAGTGTAGTGTGTACATATATAATTGTATTACATTCACTTATGTGCTAATACCCTTGGGAAAGCATGACTCCTCTTCTCCCTCCAGCTATGGGTAAATAGAAGGACAGACTGCATTCTATAGCCTTGGATGGAAACTGGTTTAGGAGAAGGACAGCTCTGAATTCAGAACCTGCAGAGGGTCATTTGGGGACCTTGTGGTACATAGTGCACCAGGTTTCTGTATTCAGCCCTTCACCACTATAATCAAATCTCATGTGCAGGTGTTGGACTATCAGTTTCTAAAAACGTATCTGCTTGACCCTTGAATGTAACAGAAAAGTTGAGTGTATATATATATATATATATATATATAATATATATATATATATGTATTTAGGATTACCTGCAGATTCCTTTTCAATTTATGGCCAAGTAGTAATTTACTAATGTTATGTTCTTTGTTGAGACTGACTGCCATATCCTGACTGAGTTATGTTCTTATTTAGATCCTTATGATTTAATGATAGATATGAAGTGAATGAGATAGATATGCATGATGTAAATGAATTAATTGGTAAGATTTGGGTTTTAAAATAAAACAAAAACTTTCAGGTGGGAATTTCAGTTTAGAAAATGAGAAGGGAGGTCAGCAAAAAGCATCACTCAATGAAGACTTGAAGTCTGTGGTGTGAAATGATCCAGCAATCTTCATAATTTGTAGCCATGTTCAATGTATCAGTTGTAACCATTCCATGTCATTTAAGGGTGATTAACAAAAATCAAACAAAAACTTATTAAATGAGTAAAGAATAATAGTCATTGGTATAAACTTCATCTATTTTTGCTTGATATAATAATAATAATAATAATAATAATAATAATAATAATAATAATAATAATAAATCTTGTATAATAACCAAAGATCTATATAATGGCTAGCTATTAATAAGAAGCAGAAACATTAATTGAAATTCTGCTATCATCTCTGAAAGATTATGGTGAGCCTTTATCAAAAGAGTTGAGGTTGAATATATTGCAGTTTCTTTCAAAATGACCAATCAGTGCACAGGTATTTGGACCATCTTGAAATTGTGATCCCAAATATCAAAACTAATAGGATCCCATTTGGTAAATAAAAAATGGTGCATAACAACCACCCACAAGTTAAATGACATTAGTGAAGTTGAATGAATTAAAGAGGCGATCTCTACTGCACTCTGTCCAAACACATTTTTATAAATCATCTTTTTTGAAGAATCTAGATCATTACAGGCACAAAAATCATATTATAGGGATACAAAAGGCAATTATCTCCCTTTGGTGGAGATGTGTCACACCATGGCCCACTTATTGACAAGAGTGGCCTGTCAATCAGTTTCTTCACAGCAGCTAAACCAAGCAATTGGTTTTTTAGGCTGGGCCAAGGGCCTTAAAGCTGTGACTAAATTTACTTTTTTCAGCAAATGCTACAGTTTACAAGTCCATGGTGATGTTTCCATTTCGAAAGATATCTTTCCCAGATATAGAAAGAAACTCCAACTTGCTATCCTCAATTTGGGAAAATCAAAGGCCCAGTGTTTCCTGCATATGGAATATGTCCTCACCTGGAACATAGTAGATGAATCTGTTCCATTTGAATCTGGAGTCTTAAACGTGGCTTCTCCAGAAATAGAAGAATCTCCATGTAAGGCATATCCTTTTTGTTTCTCTTTACACTCTACTTTGCTGTATAGATATATTTTTTTTCTGCATGGGATACAGGTGTATATATAATTTTATGTATGTCTTAGTGATATAAATGTCTCTCTGAGAACAAAGTATGTTTGTCATTCCTTTTCTTTTCAGACATTCTGTTGTGTCAGTGAAGTACAGAGTTATTATATCCTGGATAATGCTCATAATGGGGGAAATACAAATGGCAGAATAAACTATTCTACCATTGCTCCTTTCAGTTACAATATCAAATTGAAAACATATTTAATGAATTTTTCATTTGTTTAAATGAAATATTCTTTCATCTATTGATTAGCTGCAAGAATGGAAAAAATAGATAAAATATCCTCGAGGAAATATTTGATTAAATAAATATTTACATGAATTATTTTCAATTCATTATATTAAAGTAAACCAGATATTTAATGTTGAGTTACTTGATATAAACTAATCAGAACAATGATTATGTGAACATTGTTCGAAAATAATTGTTTGAAAACATTTATTCGAATTGTAAATTGTTTAAATGAAAATTAATTGAAAGGACAATTATAGTAAATGATAATTATTTAAAATGCAAAATTTTTTATTGCAATAAAAATATAAAAATTAAAAGAGGAGATACACAAGAGATAATTATTCTAAATACAAATATCATTAATAAAACAATTTAGTAAGAAAAAATTCTTATAACCTTAGGTTATATAATACAGCACGCTAATAGTCAACTAGTGATGAGTACTCGTTAAAGGATGACATTAATTTTTTAAGTTTTCCATTTACGTTGCTGTTTTTCTTGGCACTCTTGATATTTTGGCAATTTGCTCTTACTTTTGCAATATGAGTCCTGTTCTCTTTTTAGAGTGTCTAAGAATTTCCATATTGTGGGATGATGGGATAACACTTGCTGCAAAAAAAGACCTATGCCATCCTTCAAGGGTGTTATTAGTTCTAGGTAAATCATCACTGAATCTCTCAAAATGAGACAGCAAATGTATTTCAAATATAGGCATTTTGAATAATTATCATTTAGTATAACTGTCCATTAGATTAATTTTAATTCAAACAATTTACAATCTGAATAAATGTTTTTCAAATAATTGTTTTTAAACTGTTTTCAAACAATTCTTTCAATACAAGAATAACTGTATTATATTTTTGAACCAATCATATTTATGAGTAATAATTAACTATTCAGCTTTATTTGTTTCCATTCCATGAGCCAATCAGATTTGGTGTATTATTGCAAGAACATCCAATCAGAATCATTTTTTATGTTTTAATAATTACAAAGCATAATGGTAGATAAATGTCTAGCAATAAAGACTGAAAAGATGGATATATTTTTAAAGGTTTTATTGACTCATAAATATCAGATTCTCTTGCAGTCAGCAGCAAACAAAGAACACTTCGCATTTGTAACAACAAACAGTTAATTTGCTCTTATTATGAAGACATGTTTAGGAAGATTATTGCAATATTAAGAATTCCTTGTTTTGTGCACATCTGAATCAAATAATCGTACGAACATTTGTTCATTCATGATTGATTACACAATTCTCAATATTATATAATTTAACGGGTTGTCAGTGGAACAATTAACCCATTTACTGCCAAATTTTTTTAATGCTCATTTTTGGCCCAGGCAGGTGTCTTAGGAGTTTATTTATTCCTTATGTTTAATTTCAAGAAACTAGAACATCAAATATCAAGATTCTTGACAAAATCAAAAGAAGGGTCTGTAATGTAATCGATCCTGACCAGGCATCTTGACTTCAGTCACTTTCTCGCTGATATGATGTGGCTTCCCTCTGTCTTTTCTATAAATATTTTCATGGTAACTGCTGTGACGACCTTTTTTCCGTGGTGCCCCAAATACATGAATTTAAATGTGCTACTAGATTGGGAACAAGGTATCACCCTTTTACTGTTGAAATAGCTAGATGCAACTACTTTTCAAAATAGTCATTATTTTTCTACTCATGAAATGTAAAATTATGACAGAAAGTGTTTTCTTACAGCTAATAATAAAAACTTTAAAGGCTAAGTGTTGTAAAATATGCATCTGCATATGCAATGTATGTAAGCAATTCAATGTAAATACAAGGAATAATATGTAGTGAGTTTAATTTTAACAGATCCCCAAATGCGGCTCATGGCAGGTAATGGGTTAAACATCAATGTGTTTTTAAACAAGCCTACATTCTTTAGAGAACTTAAGGAAATTTTATATTTACCAAAGAAGTTTTAGAATACGGTATCTGAATATTTACTCATCTATTTAGAGCAGCATTTCTCAACCGGTGCACCTGGACACACTGATGTTCTTTGAAAGGTAGCCAGGTGTGTCCCAAGTTAATAGAAGAGTAACTTATGAATTATTTTTATATTTAAAAAAAAAACTATTTTTAAAACCTTAGTGATACCAAGCATATGGCTTCCAAGTTTAAGTTAAATCTTTATCATTTGAAATTTTAAACTGGATGCTAAATTTATTAATCTTTAAGAAGGAGTGGATAATCTTTTTCTTTTGCTTTCTTCAAGGAACTTAAATCAGTCATTAACAGCTTCTCTAAAAAAAAAAAAAAAGCATACCAGATACTTCATAAATTCCTTTAGATAAAAACTGTACCACTAATTTTTGGGGATGCTGAACCAAAATTTCATATCTTCAAATTTCATGACTAATTTTTCCATATTAAAATTTAAAGTGCATCCCAGAGTTTTAGTTATTCTACAAGTGCACCCTGAAAAAAAGGGTTGAGAAATACTGATCTAGACATATCCTCCAGCTATGGGTTAAATAGCAGTTCTGATCTGGCTTTTTTAGTCTTGAACATGGCTACAAATTATGAAGATTGCTGGATCATTTTATATTGCAGCCTTCCAAACTTTTAACCCCTGGCATTTTACACTTGTAAGAGTTTATTTCACCTCAAACAAGGTGGGAGTGACACTCATACACAGGGGGTTACAGGGAGTGAAAGTGAGAGAAAGGAATGAGTATAGGGAGGATTGAGGAATGGGCAAAAAGATGCAGGGAATTCAAGAAAATGGTGATTTATGTTGCATTTAAATTTTTGAAGATTGTAGTCTTCAGGGAAACAAATAAATAGAAGGGCGAAACTGTTAGAGTAGAAGTGACAGTTGCATTTCGCTATTTAAACAGTAAACAGGTTCCAATCTATTAGCACGCTAAAATTCATGTAGATGGGGCACCAGAGAAAAAAAAACTTTATCAAAGCAGTTACCATATATTTGTAGAAAAGACAGAGGGAAGCCATGTCATGTCAGTGAGAATGTAACTGAAGTTGAGATGCCAGATCAAGATTGATTACATTGCAGATTCTTCTTTGGATTTTGTCAAGAATCTCGAGATGAATAGCAGATCAGATATGGCAGCAGTATTCAATGCACGGACAAATGGTAGATTTGTAAACATGCAAGATGGACTTTACATTATTCAGACTATTGTCCTCATCTTTGTTGCCATATTTATTACAACGTTTCAGCCGTTTCACACTCCAGCCTTCTTCAGGTGGTTGGAATATTGAACTAAACCCTTTATTTCACTCACTGGGGTGGACTGTTCTAGTTCCACTTGCCATGCTTTAATGGATGTCAGTTATCAGTTATTTCCTGTTAATTTCCCTCTGAAAGTTCTCCACTGCCTTAACCAGGTATTGAACTCACACTCTTTGGGTCCTGTCATTGGATCTAACCAACACCTTTATCCACTGTGCCATGTGTCCTCAGAAATATATATAGATAAAGATGGAATTTGCCAAGAAAAAAATTTCTGGTCAATGACCCAACTTTCCTTGCAGTAAATGCAACTGTTGATTTGATGTAGCCACTTCACTTCAGGTTAGTTAAAAACATGAGGCTAAGAAGGCATGGTGGGTTGCTCTCATGCATCAGCCATGCTGATGGCAAGCAGAAAAACCTCTCTACAGTTGTTAAGTGAGAGCAGTTTTGCTTTTGAGGCATGAAAATATACAAGCTTAAGCTGTAAAATTATATATATAATCTGCATTTAGACATTCAGGATTATCTGCAGATCCATCTTCAATTTATGGCCAAGTAGTAATTTACTAATGTTATGTCCTTTAGTAGGCAAATGGACTAAGAGGACAACTCTGAATTCAAAATCTGAGTGGGGGGCTGTTTGGGGGCCTTGTAGCACACTAAGTGCACAATGCTAAAATTCATCTAGTCGGGGCACCAGGGAAAAAAATCTAGTAATTTACTAATGTTTGGTAGGCAAATGGACTAAGAGGACAACTCTGAATTCAAAATCTGAGGGGGTGGCTGCTTGGGGGCCCTGTGGCACACAATGTGCACCAGTTTTCTGTACTACTGCTAAAATGCGTGGATAATTCTGCAGAAGCCTTTACCACTAATATTCAAATCATATGTGCGGGTAGTCTATTCAATTCTAGGAGGTGAATTCATGGACCTTCATATGTTGAAAACAAATGAGAAAGTCCATTACTGATTGAATTTTCATGGTTTATCAACCTTTTCCAGGTTATTTAAAGCCATAAAATATTTTTAGATTGTAAAATTTTTTTTTAAAGATAATAATGATTTACTAATAGAAGTCCTACTATTTAACCCTTAGATGGGAGGAGAAGAGTTGGATTTATATCTAACCCTAAACTTTGCTTCGCCATCTATTTACATGAGCTCTCTAGGTAGGTTATGCATTGTTTTTGTTTGAACCTCTTGCCTTCAATCTGTCCAGTGGGTATCAAATTTTCCAAGCTCTTTTTCTTCATTATCTGCCTACAAATTTCACCTGTCTCTTCCTGATGTTAAGTACAGAGTGCTCACACATGATGATGAGACATTAGCTAGATGAAGACAACATTGCTACTAATGTCGTACCACTACGTGAGAGGTATTTCTACCACACCGTGTATAAGTGTCCTTATAATATAAAATAGCTTCTTTAAACATTAATTTTTTTAAATGTTTTATTTCCGTTTCTTTTAAGGCTAGAGTCTGCAATAATGATACTGATTATCACAATTACTCAATTGAGAATTTTATTTTTGTTCTTAAAATTTACTATAGTTCTTCTAAAATATTAATTTTGCATTGTTCATTTTTTTTTTCAATATCTGACTTTTTCCTTTTAGCGTTATCAGCAGAGACAATTTTATTTTTTTCTCATCAATACATTCCTTTCACTTTCTCTGATAATAATAGATTCTAATCATTGCCATGTATCGTCTATTTTTTTTATATCTTCCTCTCAAACTCCTGTGAGGAGAATGTATTAAATCTTAAATGTTAAATGACTGCTAAGATGCAATTAGCGCCATTAATTCATATTATACTAAAGAAAGCAATTTTGTTTTGTTTATTTTCCAGACTGGAGTTATAACTCCAAGGCAATAGTTCTTTCCTCAACCTTCTGCTTTCTTGGCTATGGTTTTTGGTCAGCAGTTATACCTTTCCTTGAGTGGCAGACACTGCACAGAGACTTGAGCTACATCTCTGGTGATCCATCTCCCAGGCAGCACCTCCCCAAAACATTAATGGTACATGATCAGGAGTCTGCTCTGGTACCTGCAGCAAAAGCTGTTGGGACTGAGCAATTTTTGTTTTCAGTCAGACTGCGTTGAATTTTGCCCAATAGAAAACAACCATGTTCCTTACCCCTACTTTCATTTACACACACACACACACACACAGCAGATGCCAAAAAAGGCAAAACTACATGAAAACATACACAAACACATACAAAAATGCACACAGACTTACGGGCACAAACATACAAAAGGCACACACAAGCATATATATATATATACTCAGACACATACATGCACCAACATGCATACAAATTGATATATACACAACAACTGCAAGTTCACAAAATACATATACATAGAAACACAAACATATCCATAAATACATATAAACACACCCACAAATATATTATACACAAAAACATGACCACAAACATATATATATAATACTAGCCTCGGTTTTTGAAACATGGTAATTGATGTGTAGCGAAGACACCATATTTTAAATCAGTTTATTTATTTATATATATATATATATATATATATATATATATATACAAAAATGTGGCCACAAATGTATATACACAGAACATTCCCACAAATACATATACACAGAAACTTGTCCAGATGCATATATATATATATATATAAGTATATATATTTATATAAATCTGCCCAGAAATGCATATATACAGAAACCTGCCAACCAAAGGGATATGCACAAATATATATATATATATATATATATATGAGTATATATATATATATATATATATATATATATATATATATACACACACACACACAGAAATGCTCACAAATGTATATACACAAAATATGACCACAGACACACATACGCACAAACATGCCCACAAAACACGCATACGCACAAACATGCTCACAAAACACATACACAAACCTTCAACAAATAGACACATCTATACACCTCCAAAAGAATACTCACAAGCATAGATCCCCCAAGTGCAAATACACACAAACACATACACAAAATCAGTCATAATGCATGACAAGGTGAAGAATCTATTTGTCTTATCTTTTTTGATCACTCTCTAACATTTCATTTAATAAGTTTTTACTTTTACTCATATAAAATATAGTCACTTATTCTCTGGTGTTCTATTTCCAAAGCAATACCTCCCTATCATTCTGTTGCTTTTTGTCAAAAAAACTTTCAGAATGAGAGTTTTTGACATACATCAATTGAAAGCATGTAGCATCACCATTAAAAATAGGTGCTGTACAATAAGAACTGTGACCAGAAGTAATAATTAAAAAGAATTTTTTTCTTCCTATTCCTATAGATTAAATACCCTATGATCACAAAGTAAGAAAAAAAAAAAAAATTTTCATTAAATTCTATAAAAGTTAATGGAGAGGTGTTACGCAAATTCAATGATACGCATCCAATAAAAACCAAAACAAATAGGTTCGTATAATGTGATTTCTTAAAACTATTATCCTCATCTTTATTGTTGTTAACATGTTTCGGCCATTGTGCACTCTAGACTTCATCAGGTATATGTTGATCCAAGTAATTTATAGGGAATTTTGAACTGAAAATCATTTTTTAATCTATGAGGTAGACTGTTCTCATTCCACTGTCCATGTTTAGAGATATCTTGTATAGTTCCTATTTTGTACTGCTCATTTCCACTGAGTCTAAATACACACTGCCTGACCCATGGATTGAATTCATCATTACTATGCCGCCAAATTCATGAACAAGTGCTTTAATTTACTAGACTCTTAGGCCTTGTTGTGGTTGCCTGTAATCTTGGTCAGTTATTCAATTCACCTTCTCCTAGAGTAGTGCCACCAAAGGCTTCAGAGCTCAGACTGCCTTTCTATTTAATCCTTAGGTGGGGGAGACATGTATTGATACCTTTACCAAAGGTATTTGTGAGAAAATGAATGCAAGACAAGGCTTGAATTTGAACTAGGTTTAATGGTTCCATGTTCTGTGCTTATAATGTTTATTCCATATGCATATCAGTAATAAATGAAATACTTGTTGTGAGTGTTTCATTTACTAATAAATTTAAGACTGTATTCAGTTTCCTTTCCTCTCTTCTCTTTAGAGTTTTTATTGTTTCTTGCTAAGCATTAAAGAAGTCTTAAAAAAAATAAAATAAAAAAAGAGTGCTTGGAGAATTAGACACTCAAAAGACCTAATCAAAAGCAAAAGAGACAGTGAGAGGCAGCAGGCCATCTATCAGACCACATTGTGTGAATGGATAACAGAACTGAGGTTGGGATGGATGGCAAAAAAGACTGTTACAAAGTTTTAAGGGATAAGACGTTGTGGAGAGTCATGATCAGCCATGGAACTGAGAGGAATTATATCTTGTGTATCCACAAAAACACTACGTCCTTTCTCTTCTTTCCTTCTCCTTGCTTTTTAATATTGAAAATATAGTCATTGCTTTTATTTTTTGTTGTGCAGGCATACTTTCATTTACTCCATACTCATGTTAAATTCTTCACTCATGTTAAATTCCCCACTCACGTTAATTCTTGTGTAGGCATACTTTCATTTACTCTCCACTCACATTCTCTTATTTACTTTCTCTCTCTTTTATATTTCTGTTCTTTCTTTACAGGTTTCTGCCATTTCCTTTTTCCATCTACTTTTGCAACTTTTTGCTGCACTCATTCTTTTCATTGCAGCTTTGCGTACTTCTCATCCTTCATTGTACCTTTTTGCTTAACTTCAACTCTCTCCTGCCCCTTGTACCTTTTTGCTTAACTCCAAATCTCTCCTGTCTCTTTGTACCTTTTTGCTTAACTCCAACTCTCTCCTGTCTCTTTGTACCTTTTTGCTTAA
This sequence comes from Acanthosepion lycidas, assembly GCA_963932145.1. NCBI lineage: Eukaryota > Metazoa > Mollusca > Cephalopoda > Sepiida > Sepiidae > Acanthosepion > Acanthosepion lycidas. The sequence continues at coordinate 55,386,771 of OZ010604.1, forward strand.
CTCCAACTCTCTCCTGTCTCTTTGTACCTTTTTGCTTAACTCCAACTCTCTCCTGTCCCCTTGTACCTTTTTGCTTAACTCCAACTCTCTCATGTCCCCTTGTACCTTTTTGCTTAACTCCAACTCTCTCATGTCCCCTTGTACTTTTTTGTTTTTCCACATCATTCTCATCATACATTTCCTGTCTATCATCTTTTCTTGTTCTCTTTTGCTTTCTTTCAGCTCTCTCATGTCTCCAGGTATCCTTTTGTTTTCCCGCATCTCTCTCATGTCCCTTGGTACCCTTTTTTTCTTCCCACATCTCTCTCACATCTCTCGGTATCTTTGTTTTCCCATATCTGTCTCATGTCATTTGATACCCTTTTGATTTCCTGCATTTCTCTGACATTTCTCTGACATTTCTTGGTACCCTTTTATTTTCTCGCATCTCTCTCATGTGTCATGGTACCCTTTTATTTTCTCACAACTCTCTCACGTGTCATGGTACCCTTTTATTTTCTTGCATCTTTCTCACATGTCATGGTACCCTTTTATTTTCTTGCATCTCTCTCACGTGTCATGGTACCCTTTTATTTTCTTGCATCTCTCACGTGTCATGGTACCCTTTTATTTTCTTGCATCTTTCTCACGTGTCATGGTACCCTTTTATTTTCTTGCATCTCTCTCATGTCTCTTGATACCCTTTTATTTTCTCAGATCTTGGTAGCCTTTTATTTTCTCACATCTCTCTAACGTCTCTTGGTACCCTCTTGTTTTTTCACATCTCTCTCATGTCCCTTGCTAACTTTTTGTTTACCTATATCTTTCTCTTATCTTTTGGTACCATTTCATCATTCTTGCATCTCCCTCATTCTAACTTTTTTTACCTTTCTTTCCTCTTTTCAGACAAAAAACTCACTCTAAATTGAAGCTTTAAATAGAGATCATTACTTGCAGAACCTCAAGTGAAGTTTGAACTCATTATCAACTGCTTGCATCACTAATGTCTTTGTTAACAATGCTCAACATTTAAAACAAAATAAAAGAAATATGAAGCCTCTACCATTATTACAAAAGCACAGTCTTCAATCACTTGTCATCTTCTCTTCCATCTAAAGCCCCAGCATCTAGCCACAAAAACTGCAAACTTCAAACTGTTTTATTGTATTTACAGATAAGAGTTTAATGTCGACTTTGTGAAGAAAATATGGAGAATATGATTTTGAGCCATTTTAGGGCAAAAAAGTGGATTTTATGAAGCAATATTTTCTTTTGTACTCACCCATCAAGTGATTTGAAGGCATGAAAGGTTAGAGTGGTTTTGAAAAAAAATAATTCCTTTATGTCATTTCTGTGACAAGCAAGAAAGGCTGAGAGATTTTATAAACATCTTGATGTTTATACATGTTCTATCCAACAGAGATTTACTTTACTCCCCCACATACATGAACATGTTGTACACACACACACACACACATATATATATATCTGAATACATGGTTGGTATGGATGGAATAAACTTTCAATAACCAAAAACACTATTTTTAAAAAAAGTGCTCAATACAGAGTAGAGCAAATAATATTTATTTAAAAATTATAACATAAGTATGTTATAACATCATTACAAAAATAGCCATTTTGTTTCAATACTTCTCGTGTCTTGTCAAGTGGTCTTGTTGATTGTAATATAAAAAGTTTTTTGGCTTTTTTTTTTTTTAATTGCAACATCTTTACTTGACAAGACTCCAGAACATTTGAAACAAAATGACTATTTTTGTGATGTTATACCACCAGTTCATTTCAGGCTTGAATGCAATCTTCAGGCCATGTTTTGGTTGTTGCTACTTGGTGTTGACATCAGTGGCAATTATATATTTACATATGCATATATATATATATATATATATATATATTTACATATATCTGATATTGAGCAATTTTACCCATGAATATAGAATAAAACTATATATTTATTGTTTATATGTTATTATTATAAATACAAATAAGTAAATGCTCTGTTTATAAGAAATCAAATATTTGTATCTATAAAAATAATGTATAAACAATAAATATATTAAAATAATTGCTGAACTTAGTCCAGTTCATAATCTGTGATGTCATTTGTTTATGTGAAGATACACTTTGAGCCGATATGAGCATTTGAGAGAAATCATGGAAAATTTGTAGTTTAAAATCAGTAATTTGGCTTTGCTAACCAGACGCTTCCTCTGTAGCTAAATAGAATAGCATGTCAGGCTATATGACAGTTCTGTATAGGATACAGATTCAATTCCTGTTGACGAACACATATTTTCTATGAAATTTCTTGAACATTCAGGACAGTAAATGTTGTTAATACAATAATGTCGTTTTCTCACATATATGCGAGAAAACGACATTATTTTTGCACCAACCTAATATTTGTATCTATAAAAATAGCATATAAATAATAAATATATTGAAATAATTGTCAGACAGTCCATTTCAATATATATATATATATATATATATATATATATATATATATAAGATAATCCTAAGGAGCTAGCATGGCATACCTAGTGGGCTTAAGCCAGTGGATGCCAGAAAGTGGTCTGGGGGAGGAAGCAGAGGGAAGGAACTTGTTGAGAGCTGCAAGGGATAGAGGGAGGTTGTTATGTAGTGGTTTCACAGTGGAGGCTTGTATTTGTACTAAGTCGGTCCTAAAATAGGTTCGACATACAAAACGTTAGGAACTTGATATAATAGGTAATGACGCAGTAATCTAGTTGGGGAGGCTGATACTTTAATATCAGACTAACGGTCGTCCGACATCAACTGACTGACCCCCTCACTGCCGACTCTTGAGCGACTGCTACTACTCCTACTTATTATAGGTGGGAGAGTCTATTAACAATAGAATAGGTGTGTTCCACTATAACAGAGGTGGAGAGCCATTCTGGGGATGGTCGTTTGGAAAGTACAGAGTGTGGCAGTAAAAATATTATTAGTAGATATATATAATTTACACGTGTCCTGTTAGTTGTGTATTATTCTTGAGAAATGAATTCAGAGAGGTGATTCTTTGGCTCTTGTATTTTCTGACAGATCGATGAGATAGAATGTAAAGAAAAGTGAATAAATCGAGGTCTTGATTGCCTCCCTACTCCAAAAAAATTTCTAAATTTCCTTTCTTTAATCATGTTGCTTAACAATAATGAAATCAATTAATCAATGTAAACCTCATTGAATTATAAGTTTATCTTTTGGAATGGAGTCAAAGTTTTTATTGCATTTCATCTCTTTGTCTATCATCAGTTTTCATTCTCTCATCTGTCAATTTTTCTTTCTCTCTTTTGCTGTTTGTTTGTCAGTTTTTTCCTAATATTTTCTATTGAATCCACTCCTGCTTTTTTTTTTCTCAAATATTCAAAATTCATTTACTTTCTTTTTTTTTATCTTTTCTTTTTCTATCAATTTTTCCTTTCCCCATAAAACCCTTTCTATCTTTTCTTCCTTCACCTCCTACTTAGTTTCTATTCTTCTCCCTTCACTATCTTTTTCCATTTCTCCTCTTTATTCCTAGTACTTCTTTCTTTTTCTTTGTTTTTAGCGTCTCTTTCTCTCTCTTTGTTTCTAGCATCTCTTTCTCTCTCTTTGTTTCTAGCATCTCTTTCTCTCTTTCTCTTTTTTCTCCCTTTCTCTATCTTTTTTCTTCCTTTCTCTATCTTTTTTCTCTTTCTATCTTTTTTCTCCCTTTCTCCTTTTTCTGTCTAGTATCTTTCTCTCTCTTTCTCTTTCTCCTCTTGCTTTCTGGTATCTTTTTCTTCCTTCCTACTTTTTTCTCTATTTCTCATTTTTACTCCATTTTCTTTTTTGCTATTCCCTTTATAAACATTTTTTTTTTATATCTCTTTTTGTTTTTCCTGATTTATCTTTTTATCTTCTTTCTTTCTTTCTTTCTTTCTTTCTCACACACTTTTTATTATCTCCCTTTTCCCTAGTTTTCTTTTTAATCCACTTCCATAATTGTCTCTCAATTTTTCAAGATTCTTTCTGTCTTTTAATGACTTGCAGTTATTTAAATTTCTTCATTTCCCCCTTTTATATTTTCGTATTTATTTATTTGCCCTGCCTCACATTCTGTTACATCACTTATTCCTTCATTTGTCTTAACTTTTTTCCTGCTCAAAGAATTTCCATTTACCCCTCTCTCTCTCTCTCTCTCTCAAATGATGTGTTCACCCTTCTCTCTCTCTCTCTCAAATGATGTGTTCACCCTTCTCTCTCTCTCTCTCAAATGATGTGTTCACCCTTCTCTCTCAAATGATGTGTTCACCCTTCTCTCTCAAATGATGTGTTCACCCTTCTCTCTCTCTCTCAAATGATATGTTCACCCTTCTCTCTCTCTCTCAAATGATATGTTCATCCTTCTCTCTCTCTCTCAAATGATATGTTCATCCTTCTCTCTCTCAAATGATATGTTCATCCTTCTCTCTCTCTCTCTCTCTCTCAAATGATATGTTCACCCTTCTCTCTCTCTCAAATGATGTGTTCACCTTCTCTCTCTCTCTCTCTCTCAAATGATGTGTTCACCTTCTCTCTCTCTCTCAAATGATGTGTTCACCCTTCTCTCTCTCTCTCAAAAGATCTCTTTCCGTCTGAAGAGAACTCTCCCCTGCATCCTTTCTCTATCCCAGCTTTTGTTTTTTTTATTTACTTATCAGCACCTATTTTTTCCTTTTTGATTCCCCCCCCCGTTCATTTTAGGGTGTCTACTGTAGTACAATATTTACAGCAGTTTTTTTTTTTTTTTTTTTTTTTTTTTTACAGTGAGTTTCATCTTTTACAAGGTCCTGGGGCAGGGAGGGACACTCAAAGTAGAGGGTTACATGATGACCTCAGTTCATCCTGATTGGTGGTTGCTTGGGGTCAGATCAGCGATGATGGACATTTGCAGAGACAAATAGGTATCAGAAATAGAGGATATCTTTCTACTAAGTAATGGAACTTGTTCACCCACACATACATATAGATTTTTGACCCTTTAAATGATTTTCTGAGCCACTTTTTAAAAGACAGCCATTTTATTGTATAGCGTGGAAAAAGTCCCAGCTCACCACCAATTATCATGACCATCCCCTTTATATTAGGCACTTTGGTGTATATCTTAATAGCCAGCCTCTTAATAATAGTCTTTTTTTTATATGGGAACACATAAACTTAGAGTGATATAAAACAATTGTATTGGTCTATTGTCTTTTATTGAATAGAAATATAAATCAGTATAAAGAAGTATAAATAAATGTAAATATAAAGAACCATGAATGGAAATGACTAGCAGGAGGAAGTTGGGGGGTGACACAATCGGTTTGCCCCATCCCAGCAGATATCTATGTCACTGGGTACCCTTTATTGTGTTAGATGAGAGGAAGCTTGATAAATAATTATTGCTCTTTTCATTTTAATTTTAGTATCTATCAATCTTTTTTTTTTATCTTCTCTCCATTTTTCACATCTGTTTCTTTAAACTGTAACTATTTTTTTCTTCTTGCTCTTCACTTCTTCATTTTTCTCTTTTCTCATTTCTCTCTTCAGTTTTCTCTTTATTCATTTCTCACTTTTCTATTTTCTCTTCTCTCTTTACTTTTCTATCTTCTCTCTTTACTTTTCTATCTTCTCTTCTCTCTTTACTTTTCTATCTTCTCTTCACTTTTCTATTTTCTCTTCTCTCTTTACTTTTCTATTTTCTCTTCTCTCTTCACTTTTCTATTTTCTCTTTACTTTTCTATTTTCTCTTCACTTTTCTCTTTTCTTTTTTTTCACTTTTCTCTTTCTTCATGCTTCGCTTCTTTCTCCTCACTTTTCTCTTCTCATCTCTCTATCCACTTTTCTCTTCTCATCTCTCTATCCACTTTTCTGTATTAACTTTCTCTTCTCTTTCTCTATTCACTTTTCTCTTCTCTCTCTTCACCTTTTCTCATTCTTTCTCCTCTCTTTCATTTCAAATACCATCTCATGCTCTTCTTTTCCGTCCTTGTTTAGCCTCTCTGTACCTTATTTTTGTTTTTTCTTACCCCACCAAATATCTGAATCCATTGTTTATACATTATCTTCTGGTTAATCCTTCTATTTTTAAACCTCTTAATAATTCCAATGAAATGAACACTTTATTTTTGTTTATTATTTTTTATAATTTCTTCAAATATCTGACAGAAAATGGTTTTAGTCACTAACCCCTGTTTGGATTTTTATTTTATTCTGCTTTTCAAATTGCTGTTTTCTGTGACCTCAGACTTTTATCTTTGAAATTTTAGTAAATAATAGTAAGATCAGTTCTGTCAATACGACAAATATTCATGATTTATTGACCAAAACAGTTCTACTGTTGGTAGAAATATTTGAAGACTTTTTCAGGAAATTAGGCACCAATGCAATTTTACATTATAAATCATTTCCAGTGCATTGTCATAGTAAAAAGCATTTCCAACTGTAATGTTCAGATTAGCCATTTCCATTCAAGAAACATTTAACTGTCACTGACCAAACAGAGTTACTGTCAATTGAAAATTATGAAATCTTACTCATGAAAAAGTTTATCAAGAAATTAAACTTTTCAAGTTCACTAAATGTTATAGTTCTTTCCATTATTGATGGTAATTTCCTTTCAAACCTTTTGTTTTTTGGAGCATGTAAATTTAACAGTTTTATTATATTACTAACAGCATGGCCTGGCATTGCCAGTGCTTGATTAAAAAAATCGTACGACTCATACAGCAATTGCTATCACTTGACTTAAAATATTTTTGCCCTTCCTTGCCTTTAAATGAGTGCCCTTTGCTGTGCTAATGTTGCTACATGCCTTACTTCTTGCTTATCTCACACTGCGAATTTTTTCTAAGCCCTATACTAAACATTAAATCTGTTACGAAAAAAGAACTAAACAAAATGAACACAAAACGATCAGCTTTAAAAAAGGACCCGTAACTGGAAAAACCGAATGAAAAAAGAATGTTAACAACAAATACTTTTTCACATCCAACCCAGTTCTGCGGAATCAGAATCAACATTGAGTTTAAGCAAGTGAATGAGCCAATTGGAGTAAAGTGCCATGCAGATTTAAATTTTTCCCACTTGTGACAAATGCAGCTATCAAATTTTTTTTTGCATGCTAGCATGCTAGTTAACATTCGTGTCAGTCAACTGTTGGCTCTCACGCTGGCCAATAGAATCTTCCTGCCTATTTGTGGCTCTCACTCTGGCCAGTACAAAATGGCCGCAAACTATATGAAAACTGCCATAGAAGCATGAAAAATCGATTATTTCCACTATCGATGGGAGTTGGGAAATGCAAAGTTGGTCTTGGCTTTTCCGCTAACTTGGAGCATGTGCATGTAAATTTTGGTGCAAGTCCGTTGAAAATTGCAGCCGTGCATTCGTTACACACACACACTTCCTGCCTTTTATAGATAGAGATTGTTTTCTCTTCCAATTAGATGTGCTAACAATTTTTGTTGCTACTGCTATTGTAAGTCTTAAAAGTGAAAATCATTGGCAATGCATTTTCATTGTAAATATCGTTGGCAATGCATTTTCATAGAAAACGTCATTGCCATAAAATAATTGACAATGCATTTTCAGAGTGAAAATCATTAGCAATGCATATTCTGTGGACTTCAGGAAATTAGGAAGATGTTAACCATTCAACAAATGAAAGCAAAACTCTTAAAAAGCTAATTTTGTAAATGGGGCCAAATTCACACATGACAAACAGACACATGTCAGAAGACCCACTCCCAAACAAGGGAAGACAATTATTGCCTTCCTACACAATCATTTTTAAAAAAAGTTTTTCAGGAAATTAGGTCGACTAAATTTTTCTAATATTGATAGGAGTTTTCTTCCTAACCTTTTACTTAAGGAAGTTTTGAAAGTTATAATCCTGATCATATCATTTTCCCTACTAGTTACACATTCTATCCATTTTAATTATTGCTGGTGTTGGAAATCTTCAATTGATGTGGCTTTTGTTATTTTGGAAGGTGCTTTCTTTGTGATTCTGTAGCAACAGACTCGTATCTGATGAAGCAATGTTTTCTTTAAGACCTGGAGGATTCATTTGTTTGATTCTGTTTTTAATCATACATCTGAAAAAATGGTTGTATACGGTTAAATCATTTCTGAATGTGTTTAATGAATGTGTTCAATGCTATGCATGATATATATATATATATATATATATATATATATATATATATATATTTTTTTTTTTTTTTTTTATATTGTGGAAATACAATTAGTCGGGTGAATAAACTATTAAGATTTTAAATATTTCTTTATGTCCTAGATAAATATGTTTATTACAATAATAGTTATATTTAGTCCTGAAACTATTTACTTAAAAAATTAAACATTTAAGTTAATAACAAAATTTTTTTCAGACATCGAATTTTCTATCAAACATTGTAAACTATCTTTTACATAATTTTGTTAAAACAAAATTATAACAACTCCATCTCTCTTTCCCCCTCCCCCTATCTCTCTCTTTACCATAAGACTCACTTGTATACATTTTCTACAATTCATTTCCGTTTTGTTAACCATCTAAAGAGGTCAAGTTTCTGTCACTCCTCCTACTCCAATATAAAACATACTTAAGAGAGATATAAAATTAACCCCTCCCTATACTTTATATTGTCTGTTTAACTACCACTCTCACCCCCCTCTATTAAATTACAAAAATTACACTACCCACCAATTTCTAATCCCATTTTTTTTCTCAATTCGTTGTTGGAAGATTTACCTGATGATCCTGAATCCTTAAAAAAGGATTTAGGTGAAATAAATTATCATAATGGTACATTAAAGTGGTTTGTTTTTCATTACATATTAGCTCTGTCCTAACATTGAGCTCTCAGGATTTCATCCTCTTTGGATTTACCAATTCGGTTTACCAAGTTCCTTATAACTTAAATATATATATATATATATATATATATATATACATATATATATATGAATCTAGATCAATGAGGCTACTTAAAGATAGTTACAAATCAAATTTGTTCACATCTGGAAACATTAGAAATCTTAAATTTTAATTATAGAACAACAAAGAAATCCACTTAATTTGTCAATTTTTTTTCTGTTTTAAAATGAGTATTGATTTAGTGTTTCTCTGAAATACTTCAATCTTGTATATGTGAGGTACTTAGAGATGAGATTCAAGATGGTAGCAATCGGTCACGCATACTGGTTGTAAAAATAGCACAAATTCAAAGAAATTGTTGCCTTGTTTGCTGATTTATGACAAAAAAATTTACCAATGGAAAAAAATGCTAGTTCCTAATTTCACAGACAAAAAGAATTTGGGATGTTAGGAAAGAGAAGAATTTGGGATGTTAGGAAAGGGAAGAATTTGGGATCTTAGGAAAGGGAAGAATTTGGGATCTTAGGAAAGGGAAGAATTTGGGATGTTAGGAAAGAGAAGAATTTGGGATGTTAGGAAAGGGAAGAATTTGGGATGTTAGGAAAGGGAAGAATTTGGGATGTTAGGAAAGGGAAGAATTTGGGATGTTAGGAAAGGGAAGAATTTGGGATGTTAGGAAAGAGAAGAATTTGGGATCTTAGGAAAGGGAAGAATTTGGGATGTTAGGAAAGGGAAGAATTTGGGATGTTAGGAAAGAGAAGAATGCTTTTATGAGATGGAATTGCCAGTGATATCCCCAATGTGCTTTGAGTTCAGAATTCTTCTTCTCTAAGATTGGTTGCCAATCAGTCAGCCCAGTTTACCCTAGTATTTAACCTATAGCTCAGGAGGGAGACAAAGAAAGGACAATGTTCTTAAAAAGAAAAGTTATCTAAAGCTTCAAGTTCACTATAGCAAATAACCATAGTGGATTTGTGAATTTGGTGACATAGTGATTCCTGAATATCAAATTAAACTCAAAGAATACAACTGATCCTCTACTCTCTCAATGCTATAAATGAAACAAATTCTCAGTGAAAATGGTCGAGCAATAACTGAGCAGTACTAAATAAAGTAAAAACTAGACGATATATCCCTAGATGTGAACAGATTATTTAATAGATTAAATTAAATAAAATGTAACCTAGGATAAAAAAACTAAATAAACTTGATGAAGGCTGGAGAGAACAGCAACTGAAGCTTTGTACTTTGTTATCTACTAAATAAACTGCTCACATTTAGGCTGATAGAGATTGTATCAATATCTGTCTATATTAGTGAGATAAAAGTGTTGGTTGGATTCAGTGACCTGACCCAAAGAGTTATGAGTCCAATACCTGGCTACTGCAGTGGTGAACAAAAACTGGGAGAGTTGAGTTAAAGGGAGATAACTGAGATATCTGGAAGAGGCACGGCACGTGGAATTAGAAAAATCTACCCCCCCCCCGGTGGACAAAATAAAGAGTCCAGTTTGAAATTCCAATCACCTGAAGAAGGTTGGAGTGTAAGATGACCGAAACGTGAATAAAGCAACAAAGATGAAGACAACAGTCCAAATAATGTAGATAATGTAAATAGAGAATGTATTCTTCAATTGTTTTTTGGGGACTTAATACGTATTACATAGAGCAACAGACTGAATATGCATTTTAATTTATTCAAGATGAAATATACAGAGATCGCTGATGCTGGAAAAATGGTTGGTTCCTTGTATTGCTCCAGAAAGTACTTTACTTTTGCCAGGCACTATCTTTAAGAGTCAGATCAGACCAAAAGTTTTTTATACTAAGGCTCAAGAGCCACTGAAGGTAGAGGGTTAATATGTTGTGTTTTATGAGCATAAGAAAGGTCAAAAAGTTCATGGTGCTATGCAGGAAAGATAATGGCTAACTCTAGAATTGAAGAGGTCAAGATTGTAGTGATTGGGAAAACATCCTACTGGGAGTCTGTTCCACAAAGCAGCCATTCTTGGGCAGGAACTGTAAAAATGGAACTTCCTTCTTACTAAAAGAATACAAAGGGAATAGGAATATATGTTTATATGGCATGGTAGGTCCCAGTTTTAAAGATTGTGGGTAGTGGAACTAAAGAATGTAATATATGTGACAGAAATAGTGATTGTGGGTGGTGGGACTAAAGAATGTAATTTGTTAGAATTTGAGTCAATAGCTTCATCCACCGCAAGGAAAGTTGGCTCCCTGTGCTTTGCCAGGAAATTTTTCTCACCGGAATCAATCCTTCAAATCTACAAATCAACCATTCACCTTTGCATGGAGTATTGCTGCCATATATGGTCTGAAGCCCCTTCTGTTTGTCTCAAGGTTCTTGATAACATCCAGAGATGGATATGCAATGTAATTGGCCCTGATCTGGCATCTCGTCTGCAGTTGCTCTCTCACAGACATGCCGTACCTTCCCTCTGTCTTTTTTACAAATACTTTCATGGTAACTGCTCTGATGAGCTGCTTTTGCTGGTTCCCAGACTTCATGAATTTAAGCGTTCTACTAGGCTGGCATCTTGCTCACACCTTTTCCCCGTCGAAACTGTTAAATGTAGCCATCTCTTCTACTCCAATAGCTTCATGTCTCGCACCTCTTGCCTGTGGAACTCCCTCCCCTTTTCCTATTTCCCTGATAGCAATAATCTCCAACTATTCAAATTTAATGTCAATCGACGTCTCCAGATGCCTTGAGCTATCCTTTTATTCATCCTTTCCTCTATCACTCCTATATGCTCTAGCTCCAAGTCTCTGTAACCCCTTGCATCGTAGTAGCTTCCCACCTTGCTTGGAGTGAAATGCTTAAAAAAAACAAAAAAAAAAAAACACATAGTGATAGGGCATCAAGAAATTGGTAAAACAAAGGAATGTAGTTCGTCTTAATATCCATCAAGAAAGGAGAGGCAACAAAATTTGTCTGTGTAAAGGAGTTGAGAGATAGAAAGTAATCCATCACCCACAAGGCTGCATAGAAGCTTTTGAACTCTTATCAAAGACAGAAGACAGGCAAGTAAGAATTGGGCTGTACCAAAACCAGATATGGTAGCAATATTCCATTTTTGGTTTGATTTGGATCTTGAAAAGATAGAATACAGAAGAGGGAGTTAAATACTTAATGGAGAGGTACAATGAACAAGTGGTTGCTATATATGGATTGGAGTTGTCCAATACTCACTTTTTAGGTTAGACAGAATTCAAATGCATCCCCACAGGGTGATAAATTGTTTTCTATACTACAACCCCATTCCCACAAATTATATATTATGAGATGGACTAAGTCCGACAATTATTTTAATATATTTTCTCTTTATACGCTATTTTTATAAATAAAATTTTTAAGTAATTACTCTGTTTATAATAAACAGTATTAACTATATTTACCTGCCTGAATGTCTGAGAAATTTCATCGAAAATATGTCCTCTGACAGAAATCAAACCCGTATCCTATACAGAACTGTCATATAGTGTGATGTGCTATACTCTTTAGCTACAGAGGAAGCGTCTAGTTAGCAAAGTCAAATTTTAAACAACAAATTTCCCATGATTTCACTCAAATGCTAATATCTGCTTGAAGTGCATCTTAACATACACAAATGACATATATTTACTTAAATATTTGTATTTATAAAAATAATGAAGTTTTTATTAGCGATGAACATTGGTTAGCAAAGGAATTCTGAATGGCTCATATCTGCACAGTTTCATACACAACAAAGAACAATATACTGTATGTTGTGATACACTCCATCCTTCTGTTTGATTAAAGCTACAAGGTGCGATGGGTAAATTGTCGCCGTTTAATATTTTCAATTTCATGGGTGCGTGTTGTTTGTTTTTGATTTTGTCAACTGCACTGTCTCCGTGTCAGTTGGTCACCATGATGCAAATCACTCCACCTGAAATTTGGAAACTAGCGTATTGGTCCTAACTTTGTCTCTTTTTGAGTAGTGACACTGAGTAGCATATTTGGTCTGTCTTGTTCATTAATCATAGAGCATTGTCTTTTATTGTTTAAGTAGGTGTCTGTCTTTGATTTTTCTTTTCCCTTTTCAGTTTTTGTTTTCTGGTTTTGATTTATTGATTTTTTTTTTCTTTATTTTCTTTCTAGTCACTTGGCAGGCTTTGGGTTAATTTTACCAATACATTGCTTTATTGGACGTGTGCGTATATATATATATATATATATATATATATATATATATATATATATATAGTGATTTGTCATTAATGTATTCAAGCCTGGATATATTATTGAGTATGAATAAAACATAATTCAAGTAAATCTCTAGAATTCTTTTTTTTTTTAGATATATTTCTTGAAAGAAAAAGCTTTCAAGATGATGATGTGTTAATAAAAAAGTCTTGTAAGTAAAACTATAAAACTTTTTAATAGAAAAAAATATATCACTTCTTAGATTTAAAATTTAAGAAAATAAAATCAAATTGTTAATAAATTCCAATGATCAAAATGGAACCCTTAAAATTCACAACCTGATCTATTTTTTTTTTACCAAATATATTGAAATAACACACACACAATATACACATAAAAAACACATACAAATATACACACACAATACATATAACACACAATATACACAACACACACACCACATACATTATACATAACACACACACTTTTACACTCAATGATGAAATTATTTGTACACCCATCAATTTTGAATATTTTTTTATCCATTTCTCAGAATCTAATGCCCATATGATGTCGTGTTTTTATGTTAATAAGCACAGAAAAAGGAATATAAAACTTAATTTTCAGAACAATAGGTTAAATACAACAAATTTGACAGGTGAATTATGTAAAATAGGAAGAGATAAAATTATTTGTACAGTAGAAAAATCATTTTAAATTGATTAATTCATGTAAGTAATTTACATAATTATTTTATTGGTGAAGCCTTCTAGACTATTTATTCAGTAGAATATTTGTGAGAATTCCAATAAAGAACATTATATGGTGCATAGAGTGTCAACATTGTTATTCTTACATTAACAACACGATGGAGAAGACAAAGGAGGTTAGCGTTGACTTGAGATAGAGAATTATTAACTTCCATAAGTCAGGAAATAGTTACAGCACTATTTCAATCACAATCCATGTTACATTGTTGTTCAGATTAATTTTGCCAAAATGTTCTTGGACAAAGAATATTGCTTTTTGGAACAAGTAATATGGAATGATGAAAAAAAATCAGCTTTTTTGACATAATGATGTACAGAAGATTTGGCGTAAGAATGGTGAAACTTTCCTCCCAAAGAACACAGTGGCAATATTAAAACATGGAGGCAGTTTGATGATGTTTGGTGGTTGTTTTTGCTCAAGGGGGATTGGGCAATTAATTGCAATAAGAGGAATAATGAAATCTTCAGACTATATCAAAATTCTGGATAAAAATCTAGAACTATCAGTGCAAAATCTTCATATAGGGCAGCAATTTACTTTCCAGCAAGATAACGATGCCAAACATGTCTAAAAAAGTGACTGTGTAGCTTCAGAAAAAGAAGATTACAGTTCTGTCATTGCCTTCAATGAGTCCTGACTTGAATCCTATTGAAAATCTATGGCAAGAATTGAAAGTTTGAATAAATCGTCATTCACCAAAAACCATCAGAAACAAGAACATGTAGCCATTGAAGAATGGAAAAAAATCCCAGAAAAGACATGTTCAAACCTTATTAAAAACTTTAGAAAATGATTGTAGTAAGTTATAAAAATGAGAGGCCATACTATTGACTATTAATATTGTGAAAATTGTTCAATTTTTTCTATTTTTCATACTGTATGATTTGATTTTGTTTTTTTCTATTTTGCATAATTTACCTATCAAATTTATTGTATTTAAACTATTGTTCTGAAAATTAAGTTTTATATTCCTTGTTTTGTGCTTATTAACATAAAAACATGACATCATACGGACATTAGATTCTGAGAAATGGATAAAAATATTCAAAATTGATGGATGTACAAATAATTTCATCATTGACTGTATATATGTATAGTGAAGAAGAAAATGAACCAGAAAAAAATCTTAAATCTGTTGGTAAATTTAGTTTCTGACATTTAAGACATTTTCAAAACTCTTTTTTTAAACTGTTTGTATAAAATAAAATGACTACAGCAGTAATTGATATGAGTTTGGTAGGTAGTTATGTGTAAGTTGGTGTGAAGGAAGACAAATCTGAATAGGTCAAAAATACAAATCAGATTTTTTTTTAAAAAAACCAATAAAATTACAAGTTAAAATTTATAACAAAATAATAATAATAAAGAAGAGACTTGAGGCAACAGTTCTACAGAAAGATGCTGAGAATACCATGGACTGAACATGAGAGCAACAACAAATTTTTAAGGAAAATAGAAACAAAAAGGGCACTTATACTTAACATTAGAAAGATAGTGTTGAAATTTATCAGGTACATAATGAGGAAAGAGGGTTTAGAAAATTTGACACTCACAGGACATACTGAAAGCAAAAGGGATCTATCCCTTTTGCTTGTCAGTTATCCTTGAGGACACATGGCACAGTGGATAAAGGCGTTAGTTAGATCCAGTGACAGGACCCAAAGAGTGTGAGTTCAATACCCGGTTAAGGCAGTGGAGAACTTTCAGAGGGGAATCAACAGGTAATAACTGATAACTGACATACATCAAACATGGCATGTGGAACTAGAACAGTCTACCTCAGTGAGCAAAATAAAGGGCTCAGTTCAAATTCCAACCACCTGAAGAAGGCCAGAGCGTACAACGGCCGAAACATTGTGATAAATATGGCAACAAAGATGAGGACAATAGTCCGAATAAGGTAAATAATGTACATAATACCTCATCTCAGAAATATAGACAGATACTGAAAGCCGGAAACGTAATAAATATGGCAAAAAAGATGAGGACAATAGTCTGAATAATGTAAATAGTGTACATAATACTTCATCTCAGAAATATAGACAGATACTGAAAGGCCGAAACGTTGTAATAAATATGGCGACAAAGATGATGATAATAGTCCGAATAATGTAAATAATGTACATAATACCTCATCTCAGAAATATAGACAAACTAATAATGCTAAATACTATTTACATAAAAACTGAACATTCTGGCTTCATAAAATATACCTTAGACAAAGCAAATTTAATTATATGATTCTACAGAAGGATGCTGAGAATACTATAGACTTAATATGTGAGCAACAGCAAAGTTTTAGGAAAAATGGAAACTAAAAGGAGATTTAGAATCAGAAAAGGATACTTGAAATTTCTAGGTCATATAATGAGGAAAGCAGGCTTGATCTGAGAATCTGACACTCAAGAGGACATCTTGAAAGCAAGAGTAACAGAGGAAAACAGTGATTAATCTACCTAACATGTTTGCGGCAGAATAGGGATTAAAAAAGATGGCAAAAGAACAAACCTTAGAGTTATGAAGAACAGGAAGTTGTGGAGAGTTCTGTTCATCTATGCCATGAATGAGAATTTTTATAAAGTTGAAATCACTTTCTGATTGATTTATACAGGCATGCTGCTATCAAAATCCAAAAGAAATAATTTATTCTTTATATTCCATATAATCATTAATTAGCTAATTATTGGATATCACTAATAAGCCCCTTGCTAAAAATGGTCTCAATAATTGTAGATTTATAGTAATTTAAGACAAACATACTCACCCCCAGTTAGAGATAAAAGCCACAACACAGGATAGGCTATGCAATGGGTACTTTTGTCCCACACCATAAGATGTTACAAAACCAAGATATTGACCTGAAAACTTGTCATGTTCTTCAATAGCCTCAGATGGATACCATGTATTGTGTCCAACTTGTTCAGAAATATCTAAACAATCAATAATATCTAATGAATCAATATATTACTATTTTCTCAGTTCAATGGTTAAAAATAGCTTAAAAGGAACAAATCCTTTTCGGAATGAGTGTAGTGATGACACCTACTCTGAATCCATCATAAAAATTCAGAGTGTTAAGTTGATGAATTCTGATTTTAAATACTTTGGGGTCTGGATCAGTTGTAACAAATTTAGTATAGGACATAGATTGAATGCAGAATAGGTGACACTAGGGGTACTTTTGTCCAGCACCATAAGATGCTACAAAAACCAAAACACTAACCTGGAATCTTGAGTCATGCTCTTAAATAGTCTTGTCAAATCTAGATTCTCATGAATTTTGTTTCATCCATGGCACAAAAATCATTTGGAAATGTCAAAATATCAACAATATACAATTTTCTCTCATATCAGCAACTAAAAATGGCAAATGAATCCTTTGGGTCTTAAAGAAGACAATCCTTCATTGGACCCTATTGGTTGGTGTTATAGCATACCCACAGACGATAATGGGTATGTCCCCATTCACATAAATACAGTAGTAAATACTGTATGTTGGTCTGCAGTTAGAGATTCATTGTGGAATTCACTTGACTCACTTCTAGCAGTTGACTACTTCTTGTATATACCACTGGAAAATCTTATATGTGTTGTTCTTGTCCTAAATATTATCACTCATTACCAACATTTGCATGATTATTCTGTTCAGTAAACTTCCGTAGGTTACAACAGTTGGTGTTATAAAATTGCAAAGAGCAAAAAATAAACATTTCCCACAATGCACAGCATGTCAAGAGGCATATACTGTAAAACATTTTAATCAATTATAGTGGCTTTACCTCTGTATGTCAATGATTTTATGACATGACTAGTCTGGAGGACCTTTTCAAAAAAATTTAAGACTATCCTAGCCTGCTTGAAGGAAACTGGTGTATACTTTTTCTAAAGACATAACTCAAGTGTGATGGAACCAACAATACAAAGAATTGTTTAGAAACCATATATTTGAAAAAAAAATTTTCACCATAAAATATCTGAAAGCGTTGATATATAAACAGAAATGAACAAACAAGCAAAGCATATGGTTGTCATGAATGGCATCCAATTCATTCACAAATAACTAAACTATCATTTAGGAAGAACTGTTTTTTTTAATTATTTCACACCAAGTAAGGGAATAAAATCACTAAGACACATTGGTTTACTTAGTGCTACAGAATATAAGAAAAAGGATAAAGAACAATAAAATAACAGTAATTAAGAAGATAATAATTGATATTGCATTTAAATTTTTGAAGATCAAACTTGATTAGAAAGCAAGAAGCTGGAAGACTATAAAATGTATTGGAAATGATTTTAGTATAAAAATGTATTGAAAATGATTTCAGTATAAAAATGTATTGGAAATGATTTTAGTATAAAAATGTATTGGAAATGATTTTAGTATAAAAATGTATTGGAAATGATTTTAGTATAAAAATGTATTGAAAATGATTTCAGTATAAAAATGTATTGGAAATGATTTCAGTATAAAAATGTAGTGGAAATGATTTCAGTATAAAAATGTATTGGAAATGATTTCAGTATAAAAATGTATTTATTCTATTTTAATGGTTTGTTTTCTCACACTTCTCCCCTGTGGAACTCCCTTCCAATTTCTTGCTTCTCTACCACTGACAATCTTTAAAAATTTAATTGCAAAGTCAGTCACCATTTCTGCCTTCTTGAAACCTATTCCTTTTTGTGTCCTTTCATCAATTCTCCCTATTCTCAGTCTTCTCATTATCTTTCACTCCCCATAATCCCCTGCGTACTTGTGGGATTGTAGCCTTGCTTGGAGTTAAATGATTTAAGAAAATAAAATGCGCAAAATGTGTCATGCTGGATTTTTGTTTCTCTCTAAAAGTGTTGATAAGATTCACTTTTCATATTTTGCATATGTAGTTTCAAAATATGTCTAAATGGCATAAAAATACTTTTGTGTAGTAAGAGCAGGCTTTAGAGAGTCTTATGAAGTGGGGATCAGTTTCTTTTTGTTAGATACAAAGAAAAGAGTACTAAACTGTTGTGCAATATCAGTCCTCCTGCATAGCAATAAATGCTGGACAATCTCCTCACCAATGAAGAAGAGACTTGAATCAACAGAAATGTAGTTCTACAGAAGGATACTGAGAATCAAATGGACTGAACATTTAGCAAGTTTTAGAGAAAAATGGGAACAAAAAGGAAACTTATACTTAAAATCAGGAGAAGATAGTTGAAATTTTCTTGGGCAAATTTATTGGGCACATAATTAGGGAAAAATGTCTTCCTCTTCCTTTAGTATTCTTTTCTCACTTCTACTCAAAGTCTTCTCATTTTCTTTTACTCCCTGTAACCCCCTTCTAGTGGTACTGACACCTTGCTTGGGGAGAAATGATTAAAAATAACTAAGTTGTGAAATGTCAGGATCACCAGCATTTTGAAGGACATAGTTCATAAAATAAAAAGAATAGTTATCTCCCTTTAATTTTTTCATTTAGGCATGGACATAGATTCCACAATATTAATATTCAAACGCAAATTATGTTGATTTATTTTCTTACACCTACTGCCAGAATGTTTTGAATGGGAGAACAGCTTTTAAGTCAGTAGGGTGCTGTGAGAAAGAATTTGCACACTTAAATTAGTTCACATCATTATCATAAAAGGGTGCAAAAGATTATTATATGATGGGGACAGCCCCCATCCAATGGCAGTCAGTCGTTCAAGTCAATCTCGGTCCACTGGCTGATTGG
This sequence comes from Acanthosepion lycidas, assembly GCA_963932145.1. Lineage (NCBI taxonomy): Eukaryota > Metazoa > Mollusca > Cephalopoda > Sepiida > Sepiidae > Acanthosepion > Acanthosepion lycidas. Next base: position 55,406,337 of record OZ010604.1, read on the forward strand.
TTGAACTCTCTGCCTTCAGGCGGGGAGGAACCCGAAGGAGGCTACGCCGAAGGGCGGATTCTCTTTCGGGGAGGTAAACCGGCCCTAAACCCGTTTATACAGGTTCAATGGGCATATTTTTGGGCCGTTAAAGGTTGGTTGGTTGGTTGGTTTTTATGGCATATCAACCACTGTGGGTCATTTAATGCCAAATTAAGGTGTATATATATATATATATATATATATACACACATACATACACACACACACATATATATATATATATATATATATATATATAATGTGTGTGTACATTATTTTTCCGAAAACATTATCTGAAGCCTTGTTGTTGGACGTAGTTCATCGTCATACCCAGGACACGGATGTAGTTTATCGTCATACCCAGGACGCCCCACGTTAAAAACCGGCCTTGTGCCACATGATGCCCTAGTGGGGGGGGGGGTGACTGAATATCGTCCCATCCAATGGCATCCTTGTTTATTCTGCATTTTTTAAAAAAAAATGGTGATTGACAATAATGCAATTTCTCTAACTATAGAGCACTATTTCAGATATTTAGAAGTTACAGGCTGATATACAAAATCAGACTTTTGATATAGATTTTTCGATTAAGTTTTCTTTTTTTAAAAAATAACAGAACTTACTGTAAAATTATAATTATTTATAAAAAAATTATGACTTTTAAGTCTTCTCAGTGATCTTGCAGTGTAATGGACAAAGACATTATTTTATTGCTCAAAAGATGCACTCAGACTTCAGGGGACTCATATAAATGATAGTGGGTGGTTGAGGGCAGGTTTGCTCTTGCTCCAGGACAACACTCCTGATCTTACTGCTCAGGTTGCAGTAGCTGAAGCAGCCAACTATGGATTCGAATTGCTACCGCATCCTCCTTACTCAAGTGATTTAGCTCCATCTGACTTCTTCCTGTTACCTAAACTCAAATTCCAACTGTGTGGTTGCCATTTTGGAAACAGTGATGAGATCATACGTGCTGTGGAGGAGTTTTGGAGGACCACGACACCACCTTCTTCCATGATGGGATTGCAATACTTATCATTGTGCCAAGTGCATTGATGTCAAGGGGAACTATATTGAAAAATAGTGGATAACTCCTGTTTCTCCAACTCCTATTAGGTGAGGCTTAGAACTTTTTGAACAACCCTTGTAGGAATATCGGAAGGACCCTGGAAACAGAAACTATGCACACAAAACATTCTTTATGATTAGTAAGTATGTGAATGGCACAATACTTTCTTAACATATATGGGAAATTAAAAACAAAAAACAAATTGCACCAAAAATATGAAAAGTAAGGAAAATAGCATCAGCCAACAATAATAAATCTGAAAACTGTAAACTCTGTCTGGAGGAGAAAATAACTATAATCAATTTCCTGGACTAAGATGGATTATGAAATAAATGAACAGAACTGATCTCAGAATGCAGGCAACAAAATAAATTTTTACTAAGTTACATAAAAATCAAAAATGAATATATAAACATAAGTAAATGTAATAATAGTAATGAACGAAAAATAATAAAGTAATCAGTAATAACTAATGAGTAAAAAAAAGTTACCAAGCAACACTAGAAAATAGTTACCAATAACTAGATTTGAATCTGAAATTATTTCTACACAATAGCCTCTAGAATAATTTGAAATATAAGTTAGGATAATACGACAGACTTTCTATTCATAATGCACTACTGACCAACATATATAGTCAAGCCAAAATATAACACACATGGCCTGAATAGTGCATGTAAGTATGAAAATGTCGGATTAAAAATAATTAATTATATATATATATATATATATATATATATATATGCGCGAGTATGCAGAAAAATAGGAAGGAACACCTCAGGTAAATAATTTGGAGTTCCTCAGTATTTTTGTTTTTATTTTTAAGAAGACAGTGCTCCATGCAGATTCCTAAATTTTCGCTTGAGGATGAAACGGAACCCAACACCTTGATTCAACTTAATTTTAATAATTATATTGATGGTTTCGGCTCTTGTTTTTGAAACATGAGAACTCTTATGTAGCAAAGAAATCATATTTTTAAAAAAATATTGTAATATATATATATATATATATATATATATATATAGATATGCACACACACACATATATATATATATATATATATATATATATATATGTGTATGTGTGTGTGTGTGTCAGATTTTTTTTTTATCTTGACAGATTGCAGGAGGGGGAAACTCACGCAGCTAGACAACTCAGAAGCATAGTACCTGAAACTCAATGTGAAAGGAGAAAAAAAAGATAGAACTCTTGCTTGTTGTAGCAGTACTTCAGAGTGTGTCAGGTAATGATAGTCTGAGATTGTAACAAATTGCCTTGTTGCTTACAAGCAATGGCTGTCCTTGTAATAGTCACAGTATAAAATGTAGTAACAGACTTAACAAAATTATCTGGAGAGTGAAAGGAATTTCCTTTATAGCTTTCAAGATGGTCTCGTTTAAATGTATTGTAGCCTCCTCCATCTAATCTGATAGGATCTACTACAACACCAACGATAAAAACTGGTCAACAAAGAGAAACAGATTCCCTGTTTCTTACTTTGACCACCCACCGCACAACCATTTGAATTCCAACAATCCCCCAACTATTTGTGACTATATATATATATATATATATATATATATATATATATATATATATATACACACACATACGTACATATACCTACCCACATACATACATATATATATATATATATATATATATATATGTGTGTGTGTGTACATATTTATAAAGAGATAATGGATTTTCAGTTAATTCAACATATTTTTATAAACTTTAAATGTTATTTTTAGTGGATACCCATGTTTATTTAAAGTAAATTTACTAGTTTCACAGGTGTTGTTATATTTTGCGCTAATCGGAATATATTCTTGACAAATGTGGAGGATAAAGTAAGTTAAAACCAGTACAATAAGAATAAAGTTAATAGTTATGCATATGATCATTGCAAGTCAATCCAGTAGTGAGCGCTACTATTGAAAGGTCAGTAGTTCTTGCGTAAGTCTGAGTCGTACTCAACAGATCCCAGCTAGACTCTGTAGTCCATTGACTTACATATATTTATACATAGTTACTACCTATAGTGTAGTTACTCATGGGGGTGACAGGTTATTCCATTACATCAGGTGTTTTAGACAATATTATGATCCTATGAGAAGAACCCAAGTGCTCCCTGCCTCAAGACTTGTTCCAGAATTGTAGATTCCAACATACACAAAGAAATGGAACAGCAAACTGTGAAACATGACCCACAACAACCAGAATCTAAGAATGTCCAAAGAATGAAAGAATGTTCAATAATAGAAAAATGCCATCAGCTACAGAAATAGCCATGAAAGGACAAGTTTGAAGGATCAATTTTTAAATCAAATCGACAGGATACACAACACTCAGTGGTACAAAATAATCAATCTATCAAATATAAACCTCTCATCCCAACAATCCTCTCAAAGAGACTAAAATTAATCCCCAAACTGCAATACTCTAGCCTCAATGAGATACAGAATGATAACTCACACTTCTACAGATAATTACATCTAATTCAGGAACTTTTTGATAAGAAAAACAGTGAAAGTGTCAATTGAGATAGTGGGTCAGTTGTATGGAATAAAAACAGATACAAACCTACAATAGGCAGGAATAGAGTTTTAGACAAATTTTGTAATCACATATCAACATTCCTATACAATGAACTACAACAGCTGAAACCCAATGCCAGTCAAAAGGAATGTTAAATTATTCATTATTTAAAAAAACAATAATGACATCATAATTAAGAAAGTGGATAAGGAAGTACTTTTTTTTATTTTCTTTTTACTGATGGGTTCACCCTTTACAAGTCAGAGGAGCCACTCAAAGTAGAGGGTTACATTAGGAGGCCATTTGTGCATATAGAAGTGGTATTCTTCAACAATTTTTACATACTTGTCTGTTCATTTGCTTTTGTAATAAAGTTTTTAAATTGTAAAGGAGACTTTATGGACATCAATCCTAAAACACATACAAAATCTTGTATGAGATGATTTGGACCTCTGAAACTGCCTCTCTAAACAAGTCAACAGAGAAACTATTATATTATCTTTTGATGTAAAAAACCGCTACACTATGATCCCACACAAGTAAAGACAAGAAGCAATAGGGCTCTGGCTTGAAAAATTCAATAATGCAATCCCAAAAAGAATAAAAAATAGTTTTATAATCAAGAAACTACGATACAAAACAATTTTTTGATTTTAATGGCAACTTTTATAAACAAATATCAAAGACTAATTGTTAAGTAATAGCTTCAGACTATTATTATTTAGTGGCAGTGTATTTTGGCTCAGACCTTCTGAGGCTGACCTTTAAGGTCAGATGGTAGACAAAACAGAAGAAGTCGTTTTTGATTGGTTACAACTACCATGAGAATGTTAGAGAGATAGAAAGAGATTTCAGGTAGTTAAGTTTTACATGTCTCAGGGAACTTGCTCCCCAATGGAGGTGATAGAGCAACAACCACCAGCTAGTTAAAAATGTACACTTCGACTTTGTTTAATAAAGTAGATAAGTTTAAAATCCCTTTTGTTGAATTTCTCTTTCATCTCTGGACTTCAAAAAACTTTTCAATGCCCAGCTGGGAGGAGACTAGTGAGAGAAGATACAACATTATGAAATCAATCCCATCAACCAAGACCTCCCCAGAACAAGTGGTGTATGCAACATAATGGGTATAAGAGTAGCTCAGACTTATATTAATTTAGTCATGGCATACTTGGAAGTATAGACATATGAACAATCTAAATTAAAATATGGCTTGAGCTTCTGCAAATATTTGCTAGACAACTGGAAACATTACTTGGATGACTGCCTTATTCTATGGATGCACACATTCGACAAACTCAATGAATCCAAGATCCTAAATAACAGTATCAATAATAATATCTAATTCATAACGGAATACAGTCAAGTCTAATTTCTATTCCTGGACATTCTAATCGCACACACAAATAAAAGATGCAAACATTGAAACTGACTTCACTACAAACCAACAGATTCTAAACATTACCTGCTATTCACCTCAAGCTATCCAAAGCACACGTAGACGAATATTCCATTTAATCTAGTGAGAAAAATTTGCACAATTTTCTCAAATTATGAAACATGGAATAAAAGAAATTCTACTCAAAAGACAGTACCCATTGTTATTAATAGATAACAGAACAGAACATGCTAAAGCAATAGTTATTCAAGAATTATGAAAAACCAAAAAACAAATTCCAATTAATTATGCTATATCTAAATACAAAACTCAAGAAATGCAGAAGCGTACATTATCCACAAAAACATCCCAATATTGAGATAAGTCCCAAGAATAAAAAAAAAACACTCAAGGAACATAAAATAATCAAAAGGCAACCAAAATCCCTAAAACTCACTGACTCACCAGTGCCAAATTACTCACCATAAACCCAGTATGAACTGTCAAAAAGTGTGGCTGCCCTAACTGCAGAAATTGCATTGAAGACACAATGTATAAATTTAAAACAGGAGAAACATTTTTGCAAAAATTCATTTCACTTATTCATCAAATTGACTGTCTTTGTAAACAAAGAGATTGTTTGTTTAGACTTGCTGTGCTGCGTTTCTAGCATC
>OZ010604.1:55417022-55516271 GCA_963932145.1 Acanthosepion lycidas
ACGAGAGATATTGGGCAAAACTGACTAAATGTCAACAAATTCTCCTCCTTTGGTATATACATACCTTCAGCTTGACACCAACAGTCCAGAACATCACCAACTTTCCAAATCTTCACAAGAAGCCTCCACAAACACCTCAGCAGCCTGGGACACTTCTTGTAGACACCCTCAAAACACGCTCTTGACTTCTGTATAACTCCTTGGACCTCCTTCCAAGTCACTGGAGACTCATCAAAAGCTACTTCTGGAGTACGAGGCCTGAATAAAACTGGCTCTGGTGGTACCTCCCTACTGGCATCAGAGTATGTGCTCATAAGATGTCTCTCCTGCTCAACACTCCACTAGTCTTCTCACTAAAGAACTGCTATGTGAAGCGGAAAGGACTTTCCATGAATGACTTCTGGGCCTTGGCAGTCTTCTGTCTCTTTTTGGCAAGACGTTCCACTTTACTTAACTTGCTAATGTGCTTCCTTATGTCTTCCAGGATTGGCTTGATTTCCCCTGCCCTCTGCTCATCAGCATACATTGCTGCACATAAGCTTCGCATCTCTTTCCTCAATGACCGGATGGTTCTTCGCCACCGACTTACCTGCACTGGAGCTAAGGACTTACCTTTCATTTCCTTTAACTGAAACCTAGTGACCCCATAGTCAGTGATCATCTTCCCAAGCTAGTGGACTTTCCTTCCAGGGTCATGCCAAAGTGTCTGGATGGCTGCTGATAAGTCTTCATCCATCTCTGACTAGGCCCTATCCACAGAGGAAGGCCACTTGATAATTCGGCGATTAGAGAAAAATCCTTCGAAAAAACGATCCTGTAGGGCACTGTGATGTTCATCCTGGTCCTGACTACTTCTGCGTGCTTCTTTACCACTGAATCACTGCCACATTTCATATATATATATATATATATATACACACACACACACACACAGAGATATATATACATATATTTTTTTATAGGAATTCCAAATAATTTCTTCGTCCTGAGTATGACGATAAACTAGATCCGCATCCTGGGTAAGATGATAGACTACGTCCAACAGCAAGGCCTCTGATCAGAAGGTTTTGAGGAGTGTGGAACCACCTCTTAATTGCCGGTGTTCCCAGGGTGGTAACATCTGTTAGGGTCCCAGCTATGGGCAAATAGTTAAGCATGCATGCCCCGCCCCGCAAGTTGGGGTCAAAAAAATATGAAAGTGTAAAAATAGATTTTAATACCAAAAATACTTTCTGTAAAAATATTATTACCAGAAATACATTTTTGAAGAAAAAAAATATTACCAAAAATAGATTTATGAAGGAAAAAAATATTACCAGCAACAAAAATTTTGTCAGCATTAAATAACCCATTGAGGTTGATATGCCATAAAACAAACCAGACCAAACCAAACCAAAAACCAAATAAGTTCTTGTCCCAACTCACTTGTGTAAATTAGGCACAATGACCAAATATTAGAATTTAGAAGGCAGCCGATTTAGAGTAATACAGAGTGTCCATAAAGTTCGTGTGCACTTAAAAAAAATTATAATTTTATTTGGATTCGTGATAGAGGTAATCTGTGAAAAATGTTATAAAGTTTAATGTATCTAGTTTTAAGTATAGCTAAAATAACTAATGTGATTTCAGACATTACTGTAAATTAGTTGGCAAATGTTTTTCGTAAACTGCGAAATCGCATTACCTTTTGCATTGCTAATGATGGAGGACATGTGGAAACTTAAATAAAATTTCAATAAAACCTTAAAAAATATAGATTTACTTCTTTCTAATCTTTTTGGGCTGCCTTCTAAATTCTAGTATTTGGTCATTGTGCTGAATTTAGTTAGAAGATGTATACATCAATGTTAATAAAATAGTTAAGTTTAAAATTCCCTTTGTTGATGTCTCATCTCTAAACTCAAAACAATTAGCGATCACTGGCAGTGGAAGAAGAAAGCAATGTTATTATCGAAATGATGCCATCAACCAAGACCTCCTAGCATGAAGGGGCTATACAACAGTTTTAATGTTTATCTTCTTATTCAAAATTTATTTTGACTATATATTGTTTAAATTTTTTTATATTTATTGGGAAAACGTTATATAGACAGATAAATAATGCCCACCATTTAAGTGAGGAAACTGCAAGTAAATATGAAGTGTTGACGTCTGTATTCCTTCTATTTCTCTATCGATTCTGCCATTCTATATAAACTTAGATTTCTGTAGAATGCAATTTCGTCACCTGTCAATTAATTATGCATATGATATATATCAAACATTCAATACTGTGCCACAATTAGCAAACTGCTAATTACACCACACTCTCATCTACTAGTAATATTAGCAGCTAGAGAAAAAAAGGAAAAAGCAAAAAAAAGAAAACAAAAAAAAGAAAAAAATCAAAAAGGGAAAATAAAGTGAGGGAAAAAAGGAAAGAAAAAACAGAAAAAGGGAAAAATGAAAGGATGAACAGGAACAAAGAAAAGGGAAAAAAAAGGAAAAAAGAAAAAGAAAAAGGAAAAAAGAAAAAGCAAAAAAAAGGAAAAAGAAAAAGCAAAAAAGAAAAGGAAAAAGCAAAAAGAAAAAGCAAAAAGAAAAGGAAAAAAGAAAAAGCAAAAAGAAAAGGAAAAAAGAAAAAGCAAAAAGAAAAGGAAAAAAGAAAAAGCAAAAAGAAAAGGAAAAAAGAAAAAGCAAAAAGAAAAGGAAAAAAGAAAAAGGAAAAAGAAAAGGAAAAAAGAAAAAGGAAAAAGAAAAGGAAAAAAGAAAAAGGAAAAAGAAAAAGGAAAAAGAAGGAAAAGCAAAAAGAAGGAAAAGCAAAAAGAAAAGAAAGAAAAAGCAAAAAGAAAAAGCAAAAAGAAAAAGCAAAAAGAAAAAGCAAAAAGAAAAAGCAAAAAGAAAAAGCAAAAAGAAAAAGCAAAAAGAAAAAGCAAAAAGAAAAAGCAAAAAAGAAAAAAGCAAAAAAGAATAAAGCAAAAAGAAAAAGCAAAAAGAAAAAAGAAAAAGCAAAAAGAAAAAGAAAAAGCAAAAATAAAAGGAAAAAAGAAAAAGCAAAAAGAAAAAAGAAAAAAGAAAAAGCAAAAAGAAAAAAGAAAAAGCAAAAATAAAAGGAAAAAAGAAAAAGCAAAAAGAAAAAAGAAAAAGCAAAAAGAAAAAAGAAAAAGCAAAAAGCAAAAAGAAAAAGAAAAAGAAAATAAAAATGAAAAATAGAAGGATAAAATATAAAAGAAAAACAGAAAAGTAAAAAAAAGCAAGACATTTATTTTGACCCTTAAACTATTCAGCTAATTATTTCCCTTGTTCATTGATCTTGCCTTTTTTTTCATCCATTACTTTCTGCAATAATAAAGTATTGTTAATTATAAATAGGGGTTAATGATGAGTGATAATGACTGTTTCATTGACCGATCCTATCTTTCCACTCTTGATATAATAAAGACTATGATTATGGCTTTCTACCAAAAGTTTTTAAACAGACACCAAACCATGTATGCAACCACCATAAACATATATATAATAACAGTCAACTGCTTGCTACCTGCTTGCTAGGTTGGCTAGCTAATCCCTGTTGAGGATACCTGCTCAGGCATGTTTTTTTTCTACATCTACAAAGCCAACCAATAGTTCATAGTGCAACTATACAGCACAGACGTTAAGTACAATTTCTAGAAAAGAACATAATCTGGTTGGAACAGGCTTTCTAAAATATAACTTAAACAAAATATCATGTGGTTCTACAGAAGGAAGCTGTGAATACCATGAACTGAGTATGTGAGCAACGGCAAAGTTTTAGGAAATATTGAAACAAAATAGTCACTTAGAATCAGAAAGGGATGGTTGAAACTTCTAGAACATTTGATGAGGAAAGAAGGCTAGGAGAATATGACACTCATGGGACATATAGAAGCTAAGAAGGTCTGAGGAAAACGGACATAATGAGCTTGTGTAAAAGGTCAGCAGAAAAGGGCTTACAAAGAATAGCTTATACTTAAAATCTGAAGTTTCTAGAGCACATAATAAAGAAAGAGGGCTTCAAGAATATGACACTTAGTAGGACATATTGAAGGCAAGAGGGACAGAGGAATGCAGTGAATAATCTACCTAATAAGCTTTTGCAAATGGTTAGCCAAACAGGGATTAGGAGAGATAGCAAAAGGACAAACTTTACTCAGAGCTACAAGAGACAGGAAATTGTGGAGAGCCATGATCACCCATGTCCTAAAGGCACACAGAAGAATTCTGCTTGTTCCTTAGTTAGCATTTATGTTACACACTATCAATACCTCATTAATAATTTGAAACAGAAAAAAAAAAAAAAAAAAAAAAATTTTCAAAATTTAAAAAAAATTTTTTGTTGAAGGTAACTTTATGTCTACTTCAGCAAATCCGAACTCTATATTTGGCAACAATATTTTTACCGCTGACATGTCTAGAGTGTCCGTTTATCATGACATGAATTAATAACCTTCCTATCAGTACCCTCTGACCTTATTTTTTCATTTTTCTATTTTGGTTTAGATCTGACTTTTAATTGGTTAATCCAGACATGCCCACAAGTATATATATATATATTTTTAATTTTGGCCTTAGACCCTCCCTCTCATTTTAACTTTCAAAAAGGTAACAATTTTTTTTCAAATTTCCAAAATAAATCATTTTTATCATAAGTCATCTACTATCACCCGAAGAGGAACAATTAGTTCTGAAACATGAAAGTTTTTGTGTAGCGATGTAAAATGTTTTTATTGTAATCAATTACAATAAAAATATTATAATAATATTTTGCTCTACTTTGTATTGAGCACTATTTTTTTTAAAGTAAATGCTACTCTATCTATTCTTTCTCTTATTTGTGATATATATGGTGAACTCTCTTGTTGCAAATGACAATGGTGGGGTCAGTAAAATAAAAAAGTAGCTCAACATCTATGGAAATGCATGCGACTTCTGATGCTTGCAGGCGTTTGCAAACTTTTAGACAAATAGGACATATGGTTGACCCATTTTGTTCAAGTGGTTGAGGAACGATTTCCATATATATTTCTTCTGTGTGTGCACAGGAAGGCCTGCTTTACTGTGTGTGACAAAGCCACAGTGGAAGGTAAGGCTGATATCGAAAAGAGCAGCATGTTGCCAACTTTCTTTAATATTTGCACACAGTTGTTCCCAATGTTCAATTCGGCCTCACCCAAATCTTTGTATAGATGAGAAGCAGAACAGGCGCCAGCTCCTTCACTCTGATGCTTTGTTTTCCCAGGAAGAAAAGTAGGGGATGTTGCACCCTTCAGATTGTCTTTGAGTTTGTCTTTGTAACACAAGAATGTCCTTCCAACTGACCTGTTTGTGAGAGGAATTGTGTTAGTTAAAACCTATATATTTTTAAACTATCTACTGTAAACATTATAAAATATTTGCGCAGTTCATTTCTCTACTTATTTTTAATATCATCCTCTCATATTCACGAACAAGCTTCTTAGTATCTTACTTATTATAAAACACAGATTGTGTGTGTCTGTACGTTTATATATTTGATAGGATTTCTACAATTTTCAACCGATTTCAACAAAACTTCACAGGAATACATAAAATTATTAGATTGGTGCAAAAATAATGACGTAATGATGTCGTTTTTTGACGTTGTCAAAAAACGACATTATTACGTCATTATTTTTGCACCAACCTAATACCTTGCGGTGGTTCTGACAGCGCCCCAAATTGGAAAAACACAATTGTTTTTGCATGAAATCAATTGTAAAACACGATTTTGTCACCAGAATGAAAGAGGGACAACTCATATCGACTTATACTTATTATAAAACCCAGGTTGTTTGTGTGTGTGCGTGTTCATTTATATATGGGATCGGATTTCTTACATTTTTTAACTGATTTCAACAAAACTTTACAGGACTACGTAAAATTACCTTGCAGTGGTTCTGACAGCACCAAAAATTGGAAAAACACAATTGCTTTAGCACGAAAACAGTTTGAAAACACGATTAAGAGGCATCGTGAGAATGAAAGGGGGACAACTCATAACGAGTTATACTTATTAATATCGAGTTATCGAGTTATACTTATTATAAAACCCAGTTTGGTTGTTTGTGTGTGTGTGTGTTCGTTTACATATGGGATCGAATTTCCTACATTTTTCAACCGATTTCAACAAAACTTCAGTTTTTTTTTGGCAAGTTAGTATTTCTTATTGTCTTGCACACTTTTTTCTTTATTTTTACATTCAGAATGCTTTAAAAATTCCATTTACAAGACAATTGTTTATAATAAAATTCTATTCAATCGATAGACTCATAACGATTGAAAACAACGTTTTTGTTTCAGTTTGGGTTTGACCAATTTGTAAAGAAAAAAAAAAAAACAAAAAAAAAAATTAAGACATGTGTGTCCATCAACCTTAAACAATAATCTTTGTCAATTTTATTTTTTAGTCTTTATGATGGTCGATACTTGATCTATCTCTTACTGTTACAATGCCGAGCTCTACTGCTAGTCCTTATTAAAGGAAGAAAGTAAGTTACCATATTGATGCATATTCATTTATTCCGAGCACTTTCAACATTAGCAAAATGTCATCTTTAGGGTCTTGGTTTAACAGGGTTTTGTTTTGTCTAAGACCAATTTGTTATGTTTATTTGAAAATTAAATTTTTTATTTGTGGAGTGAAAAACGATAAACTTATGCAGTGTAGACTTTTTTAATTTTATGATGTAAGCATGCTTGTGCAGTAATATCAAGGGAGGTAACTAAATTATTAAAATGTCTATTTTTTTAAAACTATTTAAAGCTGTTAGTTAAAAACTATATATTTTAAAACTATCTACTGTAAACATTATAACATATTTGTGCAGTTCATTTGAATGATGCATCTAACATTTCTAAACATTCACAATTCAGAAAAATTCTTGTTGAAAATACATCTATACTTTTTCATGAAAATAATAGACATAAATTATACATTGTTGAAGCTATCTATATTAAAAAATTGAAACCAACCCTTAATAAAATTAATTACGAATACTGCACAACTGTTTTAAAATGTTTACAGGAGATAGTTTATTGCATGACAAAAGCCGTAGTGACAAGCAAGGCTATTAGGTAAGGCTATCATTGAGAGGAGCTGCTTTCTTTAATATTTGCATGCAGTTGATCCCAAAGATCAAGTTAGCCTCACACAAAAATTTGTATACAGGACAGTTCCCTTGCTCTGATGCTTTGTTTTCTCAGGAAGAAAAGGGGAAGTGGCATAGGTTCTGACTGTCTTTGAGTTTATTTTTGAAATGCCAGAGTGGCCTTCCAACTGACCTTGTTAGAAGCTGGCCAAAGAGCAGTTGTTTCAGAAATTTACTATCACTCATATGAGAAAGATGCCCTGCTCACCTGACTTGGATTTTCATCAGTTTGGCTTCAATGACCTGTCATGTTTCACTTTGAACTTCACCATTGATGTGATCACTCACTTTTCTATTGATCGTTTTTTGTCATTTCTATTACATGTGTGCAAGAAAATAGAACTCAACGAAAGTCATGTTTATGTTATATTTGGGGGGAATATTAAGGGACCTACAAAACAAAAGCAAAAAAGAAGAAAATTAATAAACTGCAGGATTTCCCAGAATCTGTTCCCAGCTTTTGATTTTACTGTATATTTATATGCACATAAAAAAACAGTCTTAAATATTTTTTTATTTAATATGTTTTTTTTAAAGCTGTTGCTGAATATGTTGAATAATTTTCAGTGTACCCTTGTATATCTATATATATATATATATATATATATATATATATATATATATGGTATAAAATGACAATTGGGAAAAAATCTCAGATTTTGCAGACGCATTTCGTCTTCAGACTTTTTCAAGGCAAAAATGAAATCGAAATGTTTTTGTTGTTATAGTTACATTAAAAAATTCAAATTTTAAAAAGATAGATGCTTGTGTCTAAGCCTTTTTTTCTGGTTAATTTGGATTTTTTAATGTAAATATAACAACAAAAACATTTCAATTTCATTTTTGCCTTGAAAAAGTCGGAAGACGAAACATGTCGGCAAAATCTAAGATTTTTTTCAAATTGTCATTTTATACCAATCTGTCTTGTCCACAGAATTCATCTGGGAATTTAACTATATATATATATATATATATATATATATAATGAAAAAAAAATTCAGCAAAATATATGGCTTGTTAATTTTAATACCTCTAAAACTAAACTTCTCTTCATTAGTGATCTGAGAAAGCCCACCAGCAATACTGATGCTAACCTCCAGGAAAGTGACTCATTGAACCTTCTTGCATTAATGTTCTCAGCTTACATGATGTGGAAAGACTATATTGAATCCATTGATAGGTCAGCTGCTAAGAAATTTGGTTCATTGTATTCTCTCCAGAATTTATCATAGATATCTATAAATCTACCGTTCATCCATATGGTCCAGTGCTCCTGTTATTTTCCTTGACCTCCTTGATAAAATCCAAAAAAAAATCAGCAATATTATTGGTCTTGATCTGGCAGCTCAGCTTCAGTCACTTTCGTATTGCCATAAGGTTGCCTCTCTGGCTTTTCTATGATTATTTTCATGGTAATTGTTCAGATGGATTCTTCACTATGAAACCTAAACTTTTTAAGTGCAGTACTTAACTGGTGATGAAATCTCATCAATTTACAGTTGAGCTTGGTAGATGTAGCTGTAAATTTTATGCTAACAGTTACTTTTCTTGCACTTCTCACTTACAGAACTCTATTCCAGCACCATGCTATTCTGGCAACTTTAATCTACAAAAATTTAAATGCAATGTTATTTGCTATCTGCTGTCTTCCTAATTACTTTTTTCTCTTCTCACTCATTATTAATGTTTCTGTTCTTCATTCTTCTACACCCAGTAACCCCTTCTTAGTGGCTTTACTCCCTTGCATGGGGTGATACCAATTAAAAAAAATGTCCCTATTACATGTCCCATGTAGAAAATAAGGCATTTAAAAAAGTTACTGAACACAAAATATAACCATGATACCTTGTCAATCGTATTTAATGTAACTATATATATATATATATATATATATATATATATATATATATACATATACACAGACACATATATATTTCATACATATCTTGCAAACAGGTGCACACTCTCTCTCTCTCAACTATATATGAAAATTTCTCATGATCAGGTGGCAGCTATTATATAATATTCAGTGAAAGATAAACCAAATTGTTTTGTGACTATGAAATGATTGCATGTTTTCTAGACTCTGCTAAATATCTTATTCATATCTGGTACACTGGATTGTTTGATGTGTGTATATATATATATATATATATATATATATATATATATATATATATGTTTACAGTGAGGTTAACCCTTTATAAGGCCTGGAGGCCACTCAAGGTAAAGGGCTACATTAGGAGGTCATTTGTGCATGTAGGAGTGGAAGATAAAGCTTAACCCTAGCCTTGAACAAGTTAAGATTGTAATTATCAGGGAAACATTCTGTTGGGAGTCAGATCCACAGGACAGTGGTTAATGGGAAGAAGCTGCTTGAGTAGAACTTACTGATGAAATGCAGAGGGAATGTGGGTAGTTTTCTACTATGTAAGTGGCATTGTGTGTTCTTTCCATGAAGGTTTCAATCGGCAGGACCAGGGAATGTAGTTCATTTAAGCACATTCAAGCAGCAAGAGGCTTGTTTCATCCCATCTGTGGGAGAGAGGCTGGTTAGTCAGTTATGTGTCATGCATGATACATGCTTAGGCAATCATGTATCTTTCAATACCTGACTGATGAGGCAGATTTTTTCTCACAGTAGGTTGTCATTTCTTTCTGCAGTAGACCAGTTGCCATTCAAGACTATAGAACTCGGTCTGTCCTGCTAATTAGCAGAGAAGAGAAGAAGAGGATTCATACCTTTCCCAAGGGTATTAGCACATAAGTGAATGTAATGGATTCGTTTGGAATTCAAACTCGACTCTCTGATTCCTCAATCCGAGCCGCTATCCATTACTCTACTTTGCCTCCTCTTATCTCTCACCTAAGCATCTCTAAAATCCTGATGCCCCATACACGTGAGTTATAATCTTTTTATTCAAAAAGTGAACCGCCACATATATGGAAGAAACCTAGAATGCCATTAAATTAAATTTCCTTAAGAACATGAGATGATAGTATTATCATTTAATTTGAGAATTTTACAATATTTATATATAATATTGGCTTACTAATATAAATATAGATAAATTATATCCAGTTAGTCAGTTAAATGCCATTTGTGATACACACTGGGGCAATCATGTATCTTTTGATACCTGACTGATAAGGCAGATTTTTTCCTGCAGCAGGTTGCCATTTTTTTCTGCAGTAGACCAGTTGCCATCTAAGGCTATAGAACCCGGTCTGTACTGCTATTTATTCATAGCTGGGAGGAGAAGAGGATTCATACTTTTCCTAAGGTTATTAGCACATAAGTGAATGTAATGAAACCAAATGGAATTTGAACTCGGCTCTGCAATTCCTCAATCCGAGTTGCTATGAGTTAACTTACCATAAAGAATAATTCATCACCCACAAGAGAAGTTTTGGTGCCTAAGGTATTCCTACCATTTGTTATACTCCATTTCTACAGTTTCTAATTCTCACTTAACTTGAAAGCAAAGATGGTCTCAGTAATATCATAACAGAGGAAAATCAATACACATGTAAATTAATGTGCACATACAGTTCCATGTGCATTCAAATATGAATATTTATGCAAAAATATATGCAACGTTACTCAAATTTCAGAAAATGACTAAGAATTTCCCAAAATTAACCTAGCAATTATTTTCTGCCAGTCTTGTTTCAGTTAGACAATTGCAATATTCATAAAGTGTAGTAGTAAAAATTTGCACTACAGTCATTTGGTGCCATCATTCAAATTTGCAGAAGCTTTGAGTAGCACCACATATGACATATGTCACAAAAATCAGCTTGATTTTCGGAACAAAGAAAAGACTAATTAACTTTTATATAATATTAGTTCTTTTATACTTATTTTTTTAATCGATTAACGGGAGGTGAAAGAAAATGAAAAGACTTTAGAATGAACCAGAAACCCAATCCTAAACAGGAAACAAGGGATAAACCTCTATATTCACCCCAAGCAAGGTGATAATTCCACTAAGAAGCAAGGGACTACTAGAGGTGAAAAAGAATGAAAAGACTTTAAAAGGAACCAGAAACCCAATCCTAAACAGGAAACAAAGGATAAACCTCTACTCCTGTCAAAAAGATTGGAGAGTAACATAAACTGGATGATAGGTAATCCTATTTACTCTATTGAGGTAAAACAAAAAATAAACAAATAGTAAATAAAATTTGAGAGTTTAAGTGGAGATGTTAAAAGTATAGGGTTGAAGATGATATCCTATAGCAAAAGAATGAAGAGACTGAAGATAATTTTGAACAGGATGAAGATAATATTGTGAATGATGATTTGTTTAATGACAATTCAGATATTGATTCTATAATAGAAAGTGGTGATGATGATGATGAAAATTTAAATTTCAATAAATTGTTAAGTTGATATCCTCTTTTCTTCAAAATTGGCCTTTTTATAGATTTGTTACTTTTTTGCCAAATAAAAAATGTGGTTACTGATAAACAAATTTATTGACAAAAAAATGTTTCCATTTAATATTGTTGGATTTAAAATGAAAATTGGGATACTATTAGGTTGGTGCAAAAATAATGACGCAATAATGTCGTTTTTTGACGTATTTTTTAACGTCAAAAAATGACATTATTACGTCATTATTTTTGCACCAACCTAATATCTTTCTTATTTTAGAACAAGTCAGTATTTATTATTATAAATTAATAATGAAAAAAATATTTTTGTTTAAACCTACTTATGCACGCCTACTATCACCTGTAATTTACAGTAAAAAATGTGTATTATTTTTGAGAAATTATGGTATATTAAATATTTTATAATTATTCTGATTATTTTATGCACACTTTAAAATGTTATTTTATATGTCACTTAATGATTGCAATAAATACCTCAGATTTACTATATACTATGAAAGATTAAAATAAATCTACCCAATTACTACTTATAATTGTGGACATCAAAAATCTCTCCTTGGTAAAAATAATACAGTTTGTGAATTCTCATGGCCTTTAAGAAATTAATGTTCTCAGCTGACATGTGGAAAGACTAAATTGAATCCATTGCTAGGTCAGCTGCTAAGAAAGTGTTGTGTGAAACATTTTTTTCTTCAGAATTTATCATAGATATGTATAAATGTTCTATGGTCTAGTGCTCTTGCTATTTTCGTTGACCTCCTTAATAAAATCCAAAGAAAAATCAGCAATATTATTGGTCCTGATCTGGCAGCTCAGCTTCAGTCACTTTCCTATTGCCATATGTTTGCCTCTTTGGCTTTTCTATGATTACTTTCATGGTAATTGTTCAGATGAGCTCTTCATACCTAAACTTTTTTAATTTAAGCTCAGTACGAGACTGGTGACAAGATCTCATCAATTTACAGTTGAGCTCGGTAGCTGTAACTGCAAATTCTATGCTAACAGTTTCTTTCCTTGCACTTCTCACTTATGGAACTCCCTTCCAGCTCCATGCTTTTCTGGCAACTTTAATCTGCAAAAATTTAAATGCAATGTTAATTGCTATCTACTGTCTTTCTAATTACTTTTTTTCTCTACTCACTTATTATTAATGTTTCTGTTACCCGTTTTTCCATACCCAGTAACCCAATCACTAATTATAATTGAGAACATCAAAAATCCCTCCTTGGTAAAAATACAATTTGTTAATTCTCATGTCCTTTAAGAAATTGCAGCATTAATACCAATAAGCAAAAAATAACATTAGTACATTGACTACCAACCAACATTATCTCATAGTTTTTATTATGACTGACTACAAGCTATCGTGTGCTTGAAATTTTCTGATGTATTTTCATCTTTAGTTGATACTATAAATTTTTTACTGCCTAAGTTCGGTATTATAAAGTTGGCATTTGAAGTCAGATTTTCTGATTAGCAGTCAACATGTCAAATTTATAGAATCTGTTCACATATTTATCGTCAGATCACAAACAAGCAAAATACAAGTATTAATATGACAAATATTAATTGAAAATGCCTTGTTGGTGACACCCGCTTACATCTGAGCATCAGGATCATCATTCTCTCTCCTTATTCCCTTTCCCCCCTCTAGTAGTGGTGACAGAGATGGCTGTCATGGCCCAGCCATCTCTTGAAGAGTCACAGAGGAGTATGGGTGGTGAATGTGGCTGGGTAAATTGAGTCCTCCTAACAGCCCTCCTGTCACAGATCGCCTTCATATTGACAGTTGGACTTGAAAGTCTTGGTCTCCACTTGGATGGTCCAATGCCAGGAAGACCAATTTGCAAAATAGTTTTCCAGGTCTCAGGATTTGATACTGACCTATTTCAAGGATGTTTTTCATCATGTCCTGTTTCTATACAAACCATTTCTATTTAAACAACATTGTATCATATCTGCGTAAGAATTTGTACAATACAATGTTGCTTGAATAGAAATAGTTTGCATGGAAATAGACCGTGATGAAACCCTCTTCACAAAAATTGTTGCTCGGTTTAATTTTGCCAAAATGTTCTTGGACAAAGAAAATTACTTTTGAGAAGTCTTCTAGACTATGTATTCAGTAGAATATTTGTGATAATTCCAGCAAAGAACATCATGTGGTGCAGAGACTAACACCATTGTTATTCTTACATTAACAACACGATAGGGAAGACAAAGGAGCTTAGTGTTGACTTGACAGAGAATTATTAACTTCCACAAGTCAGAAAATAGTTACAGTACAGTCCATTATAAAAAAAGTTTAAACAATTTGGCACAACAGAGAATTTGTCTGGGCATGAAAGAAAACCCAAATTCTCACCAAGAAATGCACAAAAACTGTATGATGAGGTTAATATAAACCCAAACATTGTTTTCAAAGACCTCACCAAAAGTTTGGATACAATGGGTATCAGTATAAGTACTTGCATAATACAATGTTGTAACTATTTCCCAACTTGAGGAAGTTAATAATACTCTATGTCAAGTCAACACTAAGCTCCTTTGTCTTCCCCATTGTTTTGTTAATGTAAGAATAACAATGGTGTTGGTCTCTGCACCACATGAGGTTCTTTGCTGGAATTATCACAAATATTCTACTGAATAAATAGTCTAGAAGGCTTCACCAATAAAATAATTATGTAAATTACTTACAGGAATTAATCAATTTAAAATGATACTTTCTACTGGACAAATAATTTTATCTCTTCCTATTTTGCATAATTTGTCTGTTAAATTTGTTGTATTTAACCTATTGTTCTGAAAATTAAGTTTTATTTTCCTTTTTCTGTGCTTATTAACATATAAAAAACCTGGCATCCTACGGACATTAGATTCTGAGAAATGGATAACAATATTTGAAACTGATTAGTGTATGAATAATTTTGTCATTGATTTTGTTTGTTTGTTTGGGTTTTATGGCATATCAACCACTGTGAGTTATTTAATGCCAAATCCAGTTTATATGAATTTTAAATGCCTATTTTGTATGGAATAAAAAACATATAGCTGGCAACATTGTTGTTTCAAAAACTTAGAGCTGGCAACATTATTGTTTCAAAAACTTAGAGCTGGCAACATTATTTTTCTGAAAACATTATCTGAGACCTTGCTGTTGGATGCAGTTTATCGCTGTACCCAGGACGTGGATGTAGTTTACCGTCATACCCAGGACGCGGATGTAGTTTACTGTCATAACCAGGACGCGGATGTAGTTTACCGTCATACCCAGGACGCGGATGTAGTTTACTGTCATACCCAGGACACTTTGTCATTGACTGTATATATATGTAAGATAGATTTTGAAGAGAAAGATTGTCTTGCACAACACAGTAATCCAACTTTCCTCACATCAGACCTAGCAAATGATTCAATATAATCTTTTCATTTCATGTCATTGGAAAGTGTAAGAGCAGTAAAGTGCAATGAGTTGACCTCCTGGAGGTTAGCATCAGCCATGCTGATCGAGGCCAATCATTTAAATTCAAATTTAGCATCCCCCTAAATAACAAAGGTTTTGTCTATGACACTGATATTATTTAGTTCTTGATAATAACTAAGAAAGTTGAAAACACTAGAACAAAACAAAAATAAGAGCTTTGGAGAGACAATTTTATTGAAACATTGGAAAATATAGTAAGACATTGTGACATGCCTTTTGGAAGATCTCAGTATCAGTTAATTCCCTTTAATAACTCAACTCTCCAAGGTTTTGTGCCCTCTGCTGTGGCCAAGTATTGAACTCACAACTCTTTGAACCATGTTACTTTTTGGATTATTCAACCAATGCTTTTATCTGCTGAGCCAAGGCATGTGGAATTAGAACAATCTACCCCCTTGGACTAAATAAAGGGTTTGGTTTGAAATTCCAGCATATATTACCTGAAGAAGGCTGGAGTGTACAGTGGTTGAAACATTGTGAATATGGCAATAAAGATGAGGACGACAGTCTGAATGACGTAAATACTTATAATAACTCATCTCAGAAATATAGACAGAAATCATTTTTATTTTTTAACAACATTTATATTTTCACAATTAAAATAAAAACTGCCATATTGGAGGATTGATATTACATAGCAGTTCAGCACTTTTTCTTTGTTTTCAATGAAATTTTCCTGTTTCTTAATATTTTGTTTAGTTCCTGGAAGACATCTTCTGCTATTCCAATGCATCTTCAGACTTGTTCAAACTTCAGTCACGTTTTCCATTGTTTGTTATAACACTTCCCCCGACAGTTAAATCTCAGTATTTGCTTTATTCAATGGATATTACGTAGCAATTCAGCACTAAGAAACAGGAAAAATCTAGTTAGAAACAAAGAAAAAAAAAGTTATGCTAGACTAGACCATTAACAATTCACACATGTTTTAATGCCAATCCATCTTATGCCTTATAAGATACATTTTGTACAATCCCTGTTACATATATGTATAGGTACACTGGGGAAAATACAAGTATATTAAGGAAAAAGGTTTTAGCATATTTAAGCATATGTTTTAAGCAAGCTTAAGTCGGTTTTTCCCTATTTTACATTATTAAATTTACAGCTGTTTTTATTATACTTGTGTATTTTTGGACCAATCAATAGAGACTAAACAATAACTGCGTTTCATCTTGAAGAAATTGTACTTAAATTTCAGAAGAGTTCCGCTTTTCTTGAATCCATTTAAATTAAATAGCAAAGTGAATTCTACTTTCATTATTTATAGACTATTGTCTCTGACACTATGGAGCGTATGAAATTGTTAGTGATTCATTCATTTTATGAGACCACAGCTCCTATTTAAAATGTTAAATGGAATGAAAAAGTGTATTGTAAACCAAAGCTGAAGTTACAATGCTTGAGTTACCTCTCTTAAGAGCCTTACATTTCTTCTTCTTTGCTTTTCCTTTGTTTAGCGGATAATTTCAGATGTCTAGTTGTATTCAATTCAATTCCATCTTGAAATCATTTTTACCCTTTGCATTATTTTTTCCAGTCCAGACATTAAAACCAATCAACTGAAGAAGATTTTTCACATCATTGTTAAAGAAACAGACTTAATTTTTTCTCTGTTTGGCTTTTTTTGCAAACATTAAACTCAGCTATAAATCTATTGTCTACAACTTTGAGAAGAGTCGTTAACATAAGCAATGATGTTTGGGAAATTGAACACATTCGTTATATGCTTGCTTTTTGTAACACAATATATTGCTCAATTCTTTCTCATTCCTTAGAGGAAAATGAAAAAAAATGCAATAGAGAAAAAAAGATGTCATAATATCAAACAAGACCAATCAATTTAAATGCTTTTTTGTGGAACAGGCTCCCACATAAATGCTTTAGCAAATGCTAAAATCCTAATCTCTTCAAGTCAAGACTCAACTGTTATCTGTCTTCCTTATCCTCATAATCTTTACTTCCTATTACTTATGGCATTTTTTGAGGCCAATCCGTCTAAACAATATCAATTGAGATGATGGCTTCCCCTAAAAAGGGGAGTGCAGGCGTGAACCCTGTCAGAGGTTACATTTTCCTTAAGATTCTCAAATGCACAGGTTGGTAGATGTAATTTCCAATGTTAAAAAAAAAACAGGGCGTCTACTCAGACACGGGTATCCACTAAAATATGTTTAAATAATGATAATTAATGTCAGATTAAAAAAAAAATCCATTAATTCCTCAGGAATGACTGGATTTGTGGGAAAATTAAATAAAGTAATAATAATGATTAATAATAATAAAAAAAAAAATAGAAATACATCTTTCCATGATGTTTAAGAGTATAGCTGGCCACTCGTATTCGAGGATACCTGTCTACTAGGGCAGCTAGCCAATCCCTATTGGGGATGCTTGCTCAGGCACATTTGTGTTTGTTCAACACCCACAGAGCCCACCTGTGGTTTATACTGCAACTATGCTGAGCAGACCTTAGTTACAGCTTCTGGGAAAGAGCGTATTATCAGGCGTAATCGGCAATTTGCACAGGACCAACATGCTCAAGCCCTCAGCCACATTGACTTGTGACTTTGTGCTAGCACAGCTATCGATGGTACCCAAAGGTTCCGTCTACCCAATTTCACTCACAAGGCTTGGGATAACCCATGGTTTGGTTTTCAGACACTTTCCAAAAGGTGCTGCATACTGGAGTTAGTTATAATACCATCAAATATAGTAAGAAATGTTTGCAAAACAATTTGTTTTGATTTCATTCAAGATATTTTCTTGACATGTGTGGTGGGGGGGGGGATTGATAAATAAAATGATAATAATGAATAATAAAAAATAAAAGGAAAAGAAATACCTTTTTCTGATGATACATATCATAAAAGAACCCGGAATGTTATTACCTTTACTTGTCTTCATCAAATGCCTATGAGATATCACTGTTTAAGTCTATATAGAGACAAACATTTTTTTTCCTCTTCCTCTAACACACAGACAAGGACATCCCCACCCGGTTATATTTCTTCCATTTCACTGACGCCTGCACTCTTTCTACTTTCCAATGCATGGCATGTTTGAACATGTCCTTCAAAACTTCCACCTATGAAGTAAATCAACCTTTTCTTTGGTCATTCCAACTCAGTGCAAGGCTGATTTCAGCTTGATCATTATAACCATCATAGCTTGTCCAAACTTACTTCTGGACCAAAAAAGGAAAATCTTTTTGATAAGTGTATCATAGAGTGTGTGTGTGTAAGCATAAAGAAGGAGCTTATCTCCCTTTGATGGAGATAAGTTGCATGGATAACGTGATGGCCGCTTAATGACGTCACTGCATACAGCAACAAAAGTAGCAGTTATTTTTCAGTTTGTTTTCAGAAGCTAAATGAGAAGGTTGCTTTCTTTTAGCCTGGGCCAAAGGGCTCAGGCCGAGGCAAAACCTGCCTTCCCTGCAGCTTACAAATCCACAGTGCCGTTTCCTTTTGGGAATATATCTTTCCATGATATAGAATGAAACTCCTGCATGCAGTTCTCATTTTGGGAAAAACCAAGACTTCTTGTTTCCCCATTAGTGGAATATGTCCTCATTTGGGACATAGATGAATCTGGTCCATTTGAATCTGGAGTCCTAAAAATTGATTCTCCAGGTACAGGAGCATCTCTATGTTATATGTAAGATGCTTCCTTCTTGTTTCTCCTCATACTCTGCTTTCCTTTGTAGATATATTATTCTCTGTGTGGGGCATGTGTATATATGTATTAGTTTTGTGTCTGTCTCAGTAATATAAAAGTCTATCAGGGAACAAAGTATATTTTCCATTCTTTTTCCTTTCAGCCATTCTGCCCTGTCCCATCTGTGAACTATAGTATTATTATATCATAATGCCCATAGCAGGAGGAAAGTAAATAGGTGAATAAATTAGCACTAACATTTTACCATCACATAAACTGCTGTGTTCTATTCAATTCAGCTAGGACTATACAAGATGTGTTGATGTGATTTGAAAATGTTGACATTCCACACTACATCAAGTGAAAGGTTATTAAGGAAATCCCCTATCAGTCTGGAAACAATGATAACAGCTACTGGGCTTGAGAAGCTATTTTTCTGAAAAATTGCTTTAAGAGAAAGATTTTATAAATTTCACTTGAATGAAGTACTGGCTACTCACGCAGTGGATACTGAATGTTTTCTTATAAGGAAATGGCTAATATTACTACCACCATTACAGAAAAATGGTCACATTGTGAAAAAAAAAAAATCAGATCAGTAAATTCTTATTAAAAAGACCAAATATGGATTGGAATCTAAAAGATTGAAAGGAATAAACAGGAAACATTTACAAATCTAACAGGTTTCACTTTTATTAAAGTTTCATCAGAGATTGAAATATGGAGAAAAAAAAAGAAAATTTTTGATGTTGTCTCTCATTGGTTAAGCAAACCACATGTACGTCACTTCTGTCAAGCAGTATTTGATTGATTCATTAATTTATTATCTATGACATATGAACCCTTTGCAGATTACTTAAAGCCAGAAAATATTTTTAGAGTATAAGAATTTTTCTTTTGTAGATTATAATTTAGTGTTACAAGTGAGGGAAAAGTGTATTCACCCCTTAATTGCAACTTGATAAAACAAGCAAAAATTATAATGAGGATATAAATTGGGGGATCAATTCTATATTTCAATCAATATATAAAATAATCCCTCTTTTTGTGGGCTAGGTAAATTTTATACATTTATATTCCAGAGAATGTAAATAAATCTAAAAGACATGCCTGTGTAGCTAATCCATATTTGATCGATTCATTTTCTACAGCTAATCAACCCCTTATGCTAGGCCACAAAAATCTCCTGAGCCAACCAAGCATAGAAATGAATACAATATGGGAACCAGTAATAAGGAGTGCCAGAGAAAAGCGATAATAACAACATGTAATCATAACAGCAAAAATTGCAATATGAGCACTGGTAAAAAAATGTGTGCTGAAGACATTAGGTTTATAATACTCAGAAATTCATACACAGATGTCCTCAAGGTCAAAGTCGTTGGTTAGATCCAGTGACAGGAACCAAAGAGTGTGAGTTCAATACCCGGTTAAGGCAGTGGAGAACTTGAAGAGGGAGAATTAACAGGAGATAACTGATAACTGACATCCACTAAATATGGCACGTGGAACTAGAACAGTCTACTGCAGTGAGTGAAATGAAGGGTTTAGTTTGACATTCCAGCTACCTGAAGAAGGCCGAAGCGTACAATGGCTGAAACGTTTTAATAAATATAGCGACAAAGATGAGGACAATAGTCCAAATAATGTAAGTAGTGTACATAATACCTCATCTCAGAAATATAGACAGGTAATCAACCACTTGCTGGTTATCTAAAGCCAGAGAATCTTATTAGATTGTAAAAATTTTTAGTGATTTAGTGATAAAAGTCTTACTAATAAGAAAAAATTGTACCTTCCATTTATGTTTTTCTTTAATAAGATTTCTTGACTATTCAGGTCGGTAGGTGAAAATAAATACATATACTATTTAATAGATAAACAGAGTGCTTAGTAAAATTTGAGTATCCACTAAAACTAATGTTTAAAGTGATGCAAATCTTTTGGATTAATAAAAATCAATTCTAAAACTTCTCTTTGCTTATATTTGGATACAGAACTATGTGCAGATATGAGAAAACTTTGAGAGATTCTATGATGGGAGAAATTTCACTTGAAAGTATGAAATTGGCTTCACCTGACTGTAAGGCAGTAAGGTACTCTCGGCTAAATATTGACCACTTCTGCCCTCAGGGATGTAGGATCTTCAGACAACTTGTATGTTCAAGTCATCTGAAGATTGTGTGTTCATGAAACTCAGGTTATGGCTAGGGCCATCCTTATATATATATATATATATATATATAAGTAAAAGACAATAGGAAAACTATTATTAGCTGATGCATTTTGTTCAATGTGGACGTTTTCAAGGCAAAAATGAAATGAATTTATTGAATACAAAGTAACTATTAACAACAAACAAAATGTCCTTAGAAACTAGAAGAATTTAGCAAATGCTATTGTATTCATATTGTCAACTGAAAATTATGTCAAGTACTTTCATGTGTAGAAATATTATTTTTATTGTTGTGTTGATGGATTCAATCATTTCCTTTTGATTTCTTGATACAGTTGTGTATGTTGGCTTGTGAGAGTAGTAATTCTGTTAGGAAAGGTGATATAGAGAAAAATCCTGGGTGTAGATTAATATTTGGATAATATTCAATGGCAGCACTCTCAAGGATTTCCCTTCTGAGTAAGTTATTTTCTTTTTTTATGAGTGTAGCATTTTTAAAATCAAAATTTTGGTTGAAATTATTTCTATGTAAGACTAGTGCATTAGTTAAGTTGTTTTTTGTGGGGTCTCTTTTATATATATATATATATATATATATATACACACACACACACACACTACAGTTCTAAAGACTGAAGCCAATCACAAAATTAGCATGGGATGATATTGACAGAAGAGTGACACTTTTCCATCCAACAAATAAAAATGAGCTCTTAGACTCATTCAAAAAAGGATTGAATCAATTATCAAACTTAAAGAACTTTTATGATGAGTGCCAAAATGTTGTGCTGCAGTAATCAAGGCTAAAGGAGGAGATTTTGATGAGAGCAAAATTTAATAATAAAATGCTTTTTTTCTTTGTCATAATAAAACTTCTAATAAAAACAATGAATTTCCAGGGGTTGCCTTAATCTTTTGAACTGTAGTGTATATAAACACAGGCACACATGATATTTAAACATGGTTTACTAAATGCTATGGACAGGCAATGACTTTTAAGCCACATGAGGGCAGGAATGTCTAGAATTTAGTTATCCCTGGTCTACCCCTGTAACTATGAGGAAAACACAAAGCACATTTTACTTTGAGGGTTGAAAATTAAAAGTATCCTTTTCCCCTCCATATCTCATTCTCTGATGAAGCTTATATAAATGTAAAACATGTTAGACTTATAAATGTTTGCTTTTTTGTGCCTATTATATATATTAGAAATTTATTAATTTAAAAATATGGTTCCATCGCTACACAGGAATTACCATGTTTCAAAAAAAGAAACTAAAGACTTCAAATTCAATTATAGAATTGAAATAAAGTCCCTAGTCCTGTTTCAGGTGAATTTGGGAATAACGTATTTAATCTAAAAGCCACTATTACATGAGTCACAACAAAATTCTAACAGAAGTGGTTGTGTAATCAACAAACCAGTGTGTTATATAATCACATAAACACATGGCTAAAATAATGCCAAATGATCATGAAGGTAGTCTATCCCTGTTCAAAAAACTAAATACCATTAAGTTAATTAGTAATACTAACTTATTCAAGACAGCAGATTTGATGTAATGAGTAAATACAAACTTTATTATCTTCCTTAACTCATTCCCTTATTAACCAATCAGAATATCAATAATGATTTGCTGTGGATCAGTTGTCTCCTCATTCATAATGGCACCTGATTGAGTCAAATGTTAGTTGTGTTCAATGTATTTCTTTAGATGTATACAATAACATCATATTACAATTTCTGTGGTGCCTACTTCTCTTGATGTCCTATGCACATTTTGCTTAATGTTAATCAAGCCTTGGGTTACCGAATAAATTGTTTATGGTCTATCTAGAAGTTAGTTATCTCTGGTCTAATCTATTTATTATTAGAAAAAAAAAAAACGTTCTTATCAAGTGTTTATTTACTACAACCCGTTCAAGACGACAAAATGTGCCTACAGCATGCAAAGGGAGAGAATTCTATGGTGACAATTTTTGACTTCAGTGTGCTAAAGATTAAGTGAAACTACCCTAGGGACTATACTCTCAAAATTTAGGGCACATAAGTTTACTAAATAACTGTAGCATACATATTCTTTTTCATGGAGTGAATCCGATTAAAAATATATATATATATATATATATAGGAACTATTTTTGTCCATTCTCAGAGCAATCTCAAAGGTTAATGTTTGTCATTTACTTTGATGTGGAAAGTTTAAAATATGACGGTACATGTGACTGTTTAGTCTCATGCATTTTTCTTTATTATCTGAGAATTGACATGCATTTTTGAGGAAGAGTATGGAGTGGTTTCCTGTTTCATTCTTCATACTTGTGCCAAACTAAAATCTAAGCTTAGTAAAAACAAATGCATCACTGTGCGATAATGGCTATCAAGCAAGTTGAACAGACTTGCTACTTTGATATGAGATCAATCCTTTTCAAAAAAGTCACTCCTTAAAACGTATTAACATTATTGATATTTACTAAGCTTGACTTATATGACCAAAGACTGCATGTATAAAGTATCTAGTAAGAATTGTACTTGTAATAGTAATCATCTGTGAGATTAGTCATTGCTCAAAAGAAAAATATCCATGGCCATCTAGCACTATGGAGTAGACTGGGTTCTATAGCTATGTATACAGTCAGTGAAGTGATGACATGACATTGCCGGGTGGAGGCACTCTTAGTAGTCAGGGCAGAAGGTTCTCCAATTGAATCAATAGTCATATGTCCATGACTAAGATAAGCCTTCAAGTTGAAATGTGGTTTGACCTAGAGAGGGATGGTCTCAGCCATGTCTACTTGCTCATGACCCACTATGCATGAATACCTCTCTTGTTTTCAATCCAGATATAGGGAGGGAACTAATTACATGCTCAGCTATAAAGCCACTCTACAACCAAATCCAATTATGGGACTGATGTTGGTGATGAATTGTTATGAAGCTAGCTTAGTAAACCATTACAGGTGTATAGTAAATTCTGCCCTGATACTTGTGCCAAACTAAAATCTAAGCTTAATAAAAAGGAATGTGTCATAATGGTTATCAAGCAAGTTGAACAGGCTTGATACTTTGTTGTGAGATCAATCCTTTTCAAGAACAACGGTCCTTAAAATGTATTAACATTATTGATATTTACTAAGCTTGACTTATATGACCAAAGACTGCATGTATAAGGTGTCTAGTAAGAATTGTACTTGTAATAGTAATGATCTGTGAGATTAGTCATTGCTCAAAAGAAATACCCAGGTACCTTATACTGTTTGTCTTGTGCCAGACTAAGCTAAGTTTAAATATTAATAAAATTACCATTTTGTAATGGTTATAACTGATCTGTTACTTTTTGTCATATCTATATGAGATGTAGGTGATCATGGCTCTGTACAGATTCCTTTTCTTTATTATCTGGGAATTGACATGCGTTATTGAGGAAAAGTGTGAAGTGGTTTCCTTCTGCATTCTTTATAGTTTTGGAATTCAGAATTTTCTTTTTCTTATATTGGTTGCCACCCAAGTCTAGAGAATCCAGTCTACCCTTCTACTTAACTCATAGCTTGGAGAAGAGATGAGCTCATACTTTTCCCAAGGGTATTTGTGAGAATGTGAATGCAACAGCATTGGCTGTAATTTGAACTCTGCTTACTGATCTTAGTTTCCTTCCCAATAACTACTACACTACACACACATACTCGACTGCTTATACAATAAACACACATTTATTTCTATACAGTTGCAGATATCTCTTCTTTTTTTTCTTTTTTTTTTTCAAAGGTTGTTTTATGCCACTTTTACAAAATATCTACATTAGTACAGAAAAGATTTCCCCTAATATCTGAAGTAGTATAAGGTGATGAAGGAATTATCATTAATTTATATAAGAACACCTTTTGTCCATTCTCAGAAGCCCTACAAAAATAACCTTTTTTTATGTTTGCTGTCAAAGGTTAAGGTTTGTCATCTACTCTGATGTGGAAAGTTTAAAATATGACACTACACATGAGGCATTTTTCTATCACATGGTTCTTCATAAGCATATCTGGTCTAGTGCTTCTGCTATATATTTAGAGAATTTTGATAGAAGAATCTGCAATGTTATTGGTTCTGACATGGCATCTCATCTCAGTCACTGTCCCCACCGTTTAATGTAGCATCCCTGTGCCTTTTCTATAAATATTTTGATGATAATTGTTCTGATGAATATTCCTCTAGACTTTATGAATTTGAGCACAGTACTAGATTAGTGGCAAAGTCTCATCATTTTGCAGTTGAAATGGCTAGATGTAACCATAAATTTTGTGTTAACAGTTTGTCCTCTTGCACTTCTTGCTTGTAGAATTCTCTTTTGGTTTCTTGCTTTCCAGTCAAATCTGATCTTCCAAAATTTAAATGCAATGTCAATTCTGGTGGCTCGGCTTCAGTCACTGTCCCCACTGTTTAATGTAGCTTCCCTGTGACTTTTCTATAAATACTTTCATGGTAGTTGTTTGGATGAGCTCTTCGCTATGTTACCAAGACTTGTTGAATTTAAACGCAGTACAAGATTGCTAACTAGGTCTCATTATTTTTAGTTGAAATTGCAAGATGTAACCATAAGTTCTCTGCTAACAGCTTCTTCTCTCATAATTCTCTCTAGTGATATTATCTTCAGACTTGTTGCTTTCCAGGCAACTTTGATCTGCAAAAGTTTAAATGCATTGTCAACTCTCATCTTCTGTATCCTTGAAATCTGTTGTTTTGTCCTCTATCCTTAATAAGGATTTTTCTCATATTCGTAACCCTTTGTGTCTTAGTGGCTTTGCCTTTCTTGGAGTGAAATGTTTAAAAAGAAATTAAAAGAAGAAATTTTTAGTAATGCATGTAGATCTACATCGGTGTGACCTGATGACTGCACTAGAGCTTAGGTCATTCATTGAAATTGTCAGCCAACATGATAATATGACAGATGGGAGGAGGTGTAATGTTTTGGCCTCATATTGTTGGTAGTAGAATAAAAAATTCCTTCAAAGTTGATAATGGAATTAAGTGCAAAGAATTATTGTAAGTTTTTGATATAGTAAAAGATGCCTTCCAAAATGCTGAGCAAAGTATTAAGAAACAAAAAATAGTGTTAGAAACAAAGAAAAAGTACTGAATTTTTATTTAGTATCAGTCCTCTTATATGTTAGTGAATGTTAGACAATCTCCCCATGAGAAGAAACTTGAAACAACAAAAATTACAGTGCTGTTCGATAAAAGTGATTCACTTGATTTTTTTACTAAAAATATTTTTTGTCTATTGTTTTTGCGGTTAAAATAAATTTTAATCTTACTAATATAAAGCCCCCTTCCCGACCACCTAGGAAAAAAGTTTATTCACCCTAAGGTATTCTATTGATAATAATAAATTTGGATATAAATGAGATTCAGGAATAAAACTCTGTGCAAAAAAAGTGACTCAGATATCGCATTCTAATGATTAAACTGGTAAATTTAAAGAACTTTTGACAAAATATTGAAAACTATTTTATAATACACTCTGAACAATATCCTAGAGAATTCTAGAACAGATTAAATTAAATCTAGAGTATTCCAGAATATTCTAGAAAGCCTCATACAGTATAAAAACAGCTTGAAATAGCCACTCAAGTCACTAACCAGATGAAAGGGTACAAACACGCATCAGAACCACTTAAGGCATCTATTATTGCCCTCTTAAAAGCAGGCAAGTCTACGAGAGAAATTGCAGAAATTGCTATAACCTCACAATCAACTGTCTCTTGAGTGCTTAGAGCACATAATGATGCCACTCCTGATCCAAGGAAGGAAACAAGGGGACGAAAGAAAAAGATTGATGATAGAACTGGCAGGGTAATCAAGAGAGAAGTTGCAAAGAATAGGACTATAACTAGCCAAGAAATTGCAGCCAGTCTAAGCGAAGAGCAAAAGGTTAGTCTTGCCTCTTCAGCAGTCCGTCAGAACAAGGTTACAAATCTTGTACACGAAGGTTTAAGCTGCTAATGAGCAAAGCCAACAAAGCCAAGAGACTTGAATGGGCTCACTATTACAAAAATTTCACCGTAGAAGACTGGAAGAATGTTCTCTTCTCCGATGAAATGAAAGTTGAGCTAAATTCAAAGGATAAGATGAGTCACTTTTATTGAACAGTACTGTATGTGGAGAATACATGGACCAAACATGTGATCAATGATAAAGTTTTACAGAGAATGGCAATAAAATGACCTTTATATTTAACATCAGGAAGAGACAACTGAAAATTGTTGGGCACATCATGAGGAAAGAGAGCTTGGAAAATTTGATACTCAAAGGACAGATTGAAATTAAGAGGCCCAGAGGAAAGCAATGTACAGCATACTTGGCAAGCTTGAATGGATAGATGGCAGAGCTAGGTTTGGGAAAGATAGCAAAAAGAGAAAAGTTATTGAGTGCTACAAAGAACAGAAAATTGTAGAGGGCCAGGATTACCAATGTTATTAAGGTACACGGTATATAGAAAAAAAAGAAGCAAAGATGATCACTGGGGAACAATGAAAATTGTTAAAGATGAAATTAGAAAAGTTAAAAAATTGAAAGAAAGACTGTTGAATGTGATAGAATTATCAAGGAGTGTATATTACCAAGTGAGCAACTCTTTGTAATGTCTTGGACTCACATTTTCCACTGGCATGAAATGGAGTGATTATATAGAGTCAATTGCTCGGTCTACTGCTAGGAAAATCGGTTCACTGTGTATATATGGAGATGACACTACTATTTACTCATATCTCAATAGCAAATCTGTCAGATCTGACAAAGTAAACCTAGTGGTTGCTTTTGAAAAGAACCTCCAATCAGTGATTTACTGGGACAAGAAAAGGCTTGTAAATTTTAATGCCTCCAAAACAAAACTGCTTTCATTTAACCATCATGGAGAAGCATTTCTGCCTACCCACCAGCATGGCTGATGCTAGACTCCAGGAGAGCAATACAGTGCCTTCTTGGCCTCACGTTTTCCACTGGCTTGAAGTCGAGCAACAACATCAAATCAATAGCTGTATCTACAGCAAGGAAAATTGGGTCACTGTGTTGTGCCAGAAAACATTTCTCATCAGAATCTGTCTTGCACATTTATAAATCTACCATTTGTCCATGCTTTGAATATTGCTGCCATAGTCAGTCTGGAGCACCTATCATATATCTCAAAGTTCTTGACAAAATTCAAAGAAGGGTTTGTAATGGAATCGGTCCTGATCAAGCATCTCAACTTCAGTCACATTTCCATCGATGTAACATGACTTTCCTCTGACTTTTCTATAAATATTAGGTTGGTGCAAAAATAATGATGTAATAATGTCGTTTTTTGACGTATTTTTTAACGTCAAAAAACGACATTAGTACGTCATTATTTTTGCACCAACCTAATATTGTCATGGGAATTCTTCTGATGATCTTTTTTTCTTGGTGCCTCAACTGCATGAATTTAAATTTGACAACTATGTCTCACCGTTTTACTGTTGAACTTAAGCTAGATGCAACCATTTGTTTTATTTTAAGCATCTCTTGTAGTTCTCACTTGTAGAACTCACTTCTGATATCTTGCTTCCCTGCTAGTAACAATCTTCAGTTAGTCACGTGCAATGAAATATATACGCTTAGGTGATCATGTATCTTTTGATACATGACTGACAAGGCAGATTTTTTTCTTGCAGTATGTTGCCATTTCTTTCTGCAGTAGACCAGTTGCCATCCAAGGTTATAGAACCCGGTCTGTCCTGCTATTTACCCATAGCTAGGGGAGAATAGGATTCATACCTTTCCCAAGGGTATTAGCATGTAAGTAAATGTAATGTATTCGATTGGAATTTGAACTCGGCTCTCCAATTCCTCAATCTGAGCTGCTATTCATTATTCCACTGTGCCTTCAATAAATTTAAATGCAACACCAAATCATCATTTTCTGTCTCCTTGAAAACTGTGCTGCTATGATCCTTTCTCCTCACTAAAGTCTTCTCATTCTCTTTCATTCCCAGTAACCCCTGTGCATCTTAGTGGCATTATCGTCATCTGTCTTGAAACCTGTTCTTTTAGTGTCCTTTCTCCTCAGTAAAGTCTTTTCGTTCTGTTTCATTCCCAGTAACTCCTTGCATCTTAGTAGCATTATTGCAATTTTCTGTCTTCTTGAAACCTGTTCTTTTATTGTCCTTTCTCCTCAGAAAAGTCTTTTCGTTCTCTTTCATTCCCAGTAACCCTTTGCATCTTAGTGGCATTATTGCAATTTTCTGTCTTCCTGAAAACTGTTCTGTTATTAGCCCTTCCTTTCCCTAAAGTTTTCTAATTCTCTTTCACACCCCAACAGAAACTCCTTGCATCTTATCACCTTGCCTGGGGTGAAAATTAAAAAGATAAAAATAAAATAAAGTAGCATTTTTTTTATATCGAAATTTTAGTCAGCCTCATTATAGAGCACAAAAATGATATTTTACAAAAATAACATTAAACAGATTAGTCGCTTACCATTGACCACAATTTTGATATATAAAATGCTACGCTAATTAAAAGAGAAAACAATTCACTAAGACAAAAATGTATAGAAAGTTCTTTAATTACTAGATCGTTCACAGCAAATTTGTCTCTCATTTCTTACAACATTTAATCATTATTGGCAGATCTTTTATTATCACAGCATTCAATACCAAAAGTGATGGAAACAAAAACAATTTAAATGAAATCAGTTAGATTATAAAAAAAGATTTAAATTTAAAAAAAGAAAAATTGTTTAAATTTAATATTGCCAGCATCTCTCAGTTGTTTGCATGTATAGTCGCATGAACATAAATAAACTTATGATATTGTCCTAAAGGATGAAATGCGTCACATGAAAACTTTTTCCACTTTGTCAGACATATTTCCCCCCAAATACTTAGTGATATATAAAAATTTATATATCATTATCCCATATATATATATATATATATATATATATATATATATATACACACACAGAGTGCGATGGATAAATTGTCATCTAAATTAGGCAAAAATAAAAATAACACTGACATCTCATTTTAAAATATATGTTTACCAAAATTACACAAAAATATCTTGAAATACTAAAGAGTAAATTTATTCAATAAAATCCCCATTGACTTCGACCATGACCTCCAGATGACTTGGGATTCTCCTGCAACTCTTCTGGATGGACTCCTTGTTTAAGTTGGTGAATGCTGCCATAATCCCTGCCCTCAGTTCATCTTTGGTGTTACAAGGAGTTTTGTTGGTTTCTTGCTCAATTGTGTCCCACATATAATAATGAAAGGGGTCGCAGTCTGGGGAGTTAGGTGACCAGATATAAGGGGTGATGTGGTCGCAGAAATTATCTGACAGTCATGACTGGGTTCTCCTGCTTGTGTGACATGGTGCAGAGTCCTGTTGCCAGACATAGGATCTTCCAATAGCCACTCTCTTGACCCAGGGCAGCATTACCTCTTCAAGGCACTTGATGTAGGTCTCCATGTTGAGTCTGAGGTCCTCACCAACAAATTTGGGATTTCTTTTCTTATCAGAACAATCAGAGTGAGTTTTCCAAGCTGTCATACCTTTGTAAGCACCATTAGACTCATCCAGCTGTTTCTGAATCCTCTGCACTGTCCTTGAATTGACACCCAAACACTCTGCAATGTTTATATTGGAGCTTCCAGCATGAATGCCAAAAAGTACAGCATGTTGTTTCCAAATTTCTGATGGAGTGAATTGCATCATGGTGCTCTTTTTCTTCAACTGACCCTACTATATTGTGCAGTTGACAAAATCAAAAACAATGCACACATGCAAAATTAAAAATATAAAATGGCGACAACTTATCCATTGCACCTTGTATCTCACAATCAATCAACAAATCCAGATACTGAAGATGAAAATATTCTCCCCAAAGTAGTGTTCAGCATAATCTTTTTCCTTGTCAATGCACTTAATTCAGTATAGTAATATTAATTGTATAGTTAACAGTTCTGATCACAAGCTACAAATTTATTGATGCAATCTCGTGTACAATGTGGTCCGATAGTCTTGTTACCCATACATATAATTTTCTATTTCAGATGGCTGACATGAGTTCCAACACAAAAATGATGGTGTTCAATACAGACCTTCTCGATGTTTAACAGCGCCAATGAAAGTGAATAAACTGAATCCAGTACATGTGCTTTGTATTACTGTATAACTTGTTCTTCTATTGATCTCATTACTTTTTAGTAGAGGGTGACAAGACTTTCAGACCACCCTGTAGTACTGAGCTTAAATTCATAAAGTCCATATAAGGACTATGTACCATAGAGGAAAGTTTATCAGAACAATGTCCATGAAAGTATTTATAGAAATGACACAGGAAAGCTGTATTAAGGCAGTGGAAAAAATTACTAAAGCCGAGATTCCAAGTCAGGACCAGTTGATTTTTTTTTTGATTTTTTTTTTTAAATGTTTGCTACACTAGTAATATTAAATGTAAAATTATTTGAAATTTTTAGATGAAGTATCTTTTATCTTATTTTTGCTGTTTTGATCATTTTATAGATATTAAGCAAATAGACCTGGAGGCAAATAAAACTGGAGGCTGATTCTTTATTTTCAATCTTTGCTGTTTGCTTAATGATTGCAGAATAATAGTTTGGGAATTTCAATAAAAAGCAACAGAAATATGATGAAAGAATTTTAGCCAAAAAACAATAATTGTTTACATAATTTTCAAAGCATTTCTCTTGACATTTGATTCAACAGAATATTTTCAAGATGTAAATTAAGCAATTATATAGTGCAATGATTTTAAACTGAAGGAATATTTCTGCAACCCATAGCAAGAGAATTTTAGGGATTCTAGAGAAAATCTACATGGTGGTCCGAAAGTCTTGTCATCCGTACATAATATTATTTTCTATTTCAACATTCTGCAGAGTATTATCAAGGAGAGAGTTCCACATGAATACTCATCAGTTGAAGGATTCCGTTCAGAGAGCCTTTGCAACAGTCAACAAAGCACAGCTTCATAAAATATCACACAGGACATGGTGCCATATTGTCTTGTGCCACAAAAAGGGTGTTCATACAGACCTTCTCAATGTGTAACAGCATCAATGAAAGTGAATAAACTGAATCCAGTACATGTGCTTTGTATTACTGTATAACTTGTTCTTCTATTGATCTCATTACTTTTTAGTAGAGGGTGACAAGACTTTCAGACCACTTTGTATATATTTCTAGTATGTTTTATTTTGTTTTATGGCATACCAACGTCAATGGGTTATTTAATGCTGACAAGATTTTTAGGGTAGGCCCATATGAATAGAACATATATATTCTTCATAAGAAATCAGATTGTACATCAGGTTTCATTGACATATTTTTGTAAAGTGGGCTTTTATTGACAGTCAAGTGTATTGCTGATAATATTTTTTTTTTCCAGAAATGTATAGCTGGTATTTTTACTAGAAAAATCTATTTTTATACTTTCATTGTGTTTTGACCCCAGTTTGGAAGTTAACTATTTGCCCATAGCTGGGACCCTAACAGGTGCTACCACTCTGGGTTGGGATGGAACTGGGAACAACAGCAATTAAGAGGCGGTTCCATGCTTCTCAAAACCTCCCCCTGATCAGAGAGGACTTGCTGTCTGATGTACTTTATCGTCATACCAGGACAATTTCTAGTGTTAAGATATCAATTAAATTAGCCACCCTTGTTGCATTATCAAATATATTTCCTCTACATTCACCCCACAAACCTGGGTTCAAATTGCACTCAGTGTATATCATAAATTAATGATTTATTGACTGAAAATCAATGCCCATATAGACGTGCGATAAGACTTCTATATGCACACAGGCAAACTTAACTTTACTGCCATTTTCTGCTTAATGATAAGACCATAACTTATCAATAAAATAACATTAAGTTTTTCTGAAACCTATTTTCTTTTTAAGAAGAAAAAAATGTGGAATTTTAGTGGTTTAATTTGGCTGATAATTTTTTTACTTGTTATTTTCTTTAACTTAAAAAGAGAATTATTTTTCACCAATATATTTTTGCTATTTCTCATTATGTATTTTCTTTTCATTCTCCCCCCCCCTTATTTACTTTTATTGGCATTTTTTTCTCTTACACTGATTGTTCTTTATCAATTCTTCCTTGCTAGCATCAGAAAAATATAATTAAAATAAAATAAATAAATATCAAGATTACGCTAAAAAGAAACTATTAACTTGCTGCCATTGCAACATTTGAATTAACCTTATAATAAAAATTTAGCAACACATTAATGTCACTGAAAAAAGAACTTTTTTTTTCATTTGCTTAATTGAATTCAAGCATAAATATCTACAGTATTGGCCAAAATTTTAAGACAACGTAACAAAAATGAACATTTCTTTATTATCCAGAATATTCTGTTATCCATTTTAGCTAATGTAGAGTAATGAAATGTTATGTAATATCAGTTCACTTATATGCCAGTAAATGCTGGACAATCTCCTCAAAGATGAAGAAAAGACTTGAAGCAACAGAAGGATGCTGAGAATACAATCGACTGAACATGTGAGCAATGACAATGTTTTAGAAAAAATAGAAAGAAAAAGGACACTTATATAATATACATATATATGGAATCATATTTTTAAATAAATAATTATATATATATATATATATATATATATATATATATATATATATATATTAGATACACCTAGTGAGCCAGACAAACCTACCTAGGTTTGTCTTGCTCACTAGGTGTATCTAGGTTTGCTGTATGGTTTTATTGAGCTCTTTTGTTAGTTAGTTGTTTACTCGTATCGGGGTTTTTTCTTTGGGCTTCTGTGCATCTGTGCGAATTTTTTTTTCGACAGACTTCCATGTTTCTAGCTTTTTCTTTTTTTAAAACCTTTTTTTCCCCTTCCATGTTTCTAGCTTTTTCTTTTTTTAAAACCTTTTTTTCCCCTCGAGATTGATTTGATTATTGGCAAATCAAAAATTTGAGTTTTTTTCAAAACGAGTATAGTTATCTATATTTGTGTATATATATATATATATATATATATATATATATATATATATGTGTGTGTGTGTGTATGTATATGGACAAAAAGAATGTAAATTCAAACATTCATAATGTTAATTTAAAAAAGGGCTTAATACAAGAGTAGACCCATAGATATTTATTATAAACTGCTATATTGGGACATGCAAGTTACCACAACAAATTGCAGGCATATTAAGGCATTAACTTTACAATCTTGTTAAACTCAATAATCACTCCCCTTATGTTATATTACCTGTAGATAAACATTTTATTGTTATCCTTTGTGGTTTATTCTTAATTAAGATATTAAATAGGTTAGTATTCATAAATTACTGGTTGTAAGGTTAGCCATGAATTGGCTTATAATTATTTTTTTAGTGATGTGGTTTGATAATAGTTTTTAATTTAATTCAAATATATAAAAGTCATATAAATGTTTAAAATTTAAATTGTAATCAAATTTATGATGTACGGTTGGTATAGTTAAGCAGTTGTTTTGTTTGTATATGTTTTTTCTTAAAGGGTCTTTTATTTATGTACTATGTTTAATTTTGTTTGAATATGTGATCTCATTCAAAATGTCGAAGTTTGAATTGCTCATTGTATCTGTAATTGTCTTCATTGTCTAAATCTGGTATCAACAACTTCTCATATCTTATTTTCTTCTTTTTCCTTTTCATTTGTATCTGTATGATTTGGATATACTCTTCTTTTTCCTTTCTTTTCTCTTCTTTCCCTTCTCTTGGTAGTAGAGTTGATTTCTTATTTTCTTTCTTTTTTACTTTAATTTGTTTTTTTTTTCTTTCTTTTCCTTTTATGGAATGAATTAATTTTTTTCATATATTTTTTCTTTACCTTCTACAAAAAATTTTCAAAAATGTAAAAAGAAGTGATGTTTCATAAATTGTATTTTTAACTAAAATCATTTATTACCACCATTGTCTTTAGATGTTGAAACAAATATGCATTTTTGTCGCAGTAGCTTGCATCTTTCAATGTAGCAGTTTATAATATATTTATTTGTAGGTCTGATGAATTGGATCGTAATTGTGATTCCAATGTAATAAATTATAACCATGGAATATTAATGTTTAAGCCTTTTTATTATATATATATATATATATATATATATAAAATGTATTAGAATAAATAATAAAAAATAAAGAATCTTCACTTATACTTAACATTGAAAAGGATAGTTGAAAGTTTCAGGCTACATAATGAGGAAAGAGAGCTTGGAAAATTTGATACTCACAGGACAGATTGAAGGCAAGATGTGCAAAGGAAAACAATAGATAATCCACATAGTGAGCTTGAGTAAATGGATGTCGGAACAAGGTATAGGAAAGAGACCAAAAAGAGAAAATTTATTAAGAGTTACAAAGGAGGACAGGAGATTGTGGAGAGCCACGAGTGCTAATGTCCATGAATTCATACATCCAACTCTATTGCACAAAGTCTGATGAATGACTCCTGACTTGAGTCGTGCTGCTGGCACCTCACTTTTTATGCCAGTTTGATACAGCCAAAATTTGCATGTGTGCAAATATCGTCTTGTTTTGGACGAGATCAGGGCACATAAATCGTGTCTTCGATAGCGGCCATATTTCTTTTGCTCTTACTTTGCAGGCAAGACATGTTTGCACTCGTTTTGAACTCCGAGGTAAGTCATGTCCTTCATCACAGAAATTATTCTAAAACTTATTTTTATACATTAGAAAAGGGCAAACATTTCTCACTTTCAAAGAGCTCAAATAATAACATTGCATAGAGAAGGTTACTCAGTGCATAGGATCTCAGTTCAAATGGGTTGTATTAGGTTGGTGCAAAAATAATGCCGTTTTCTCACATATGTTACTATGTGAGAAAACGACATTATTTTTGCACCAACCTAATAAGATTTCATAGAGCTATTGCCAAAAACAAAGTTGATTGCTTTTATTCTGAATGAAAGAAAAATGGATGTCTCAGAAAATCAAACTTGAGAGATGCTTGTATCATTAAATCCATCCTTTCATGATCTCTGACAAGCTCACGCTTTGAGGTTCTGTTCTATGATGCTGATCTGCAACAAACTACCAAAGTGTGGATTCATCAGAAATTATGTTTCTGTCCATTCTTTTTGACAAACAATGTACAGTTCATTTTCATAGACAATATTGGTTTTTGGGTTGGTTTGAAATGGTTAGGTGAAATTCATTGACCAATATGCAAGAAACAGTCCTGCAATTCAGATCTGTGACTCTCTCCATGCAATGATTGGATTCTTTGAATGCCAGAATGTTATTATGTTTGCTCATTTGTAATATATAAAAATGTCCTGTAAATTATTCTTTAGAACAACTTCACAACTTTCAAAATAGTCTAAACTATATTACAAAGTTTCAAACCTGAGAATTGCAGTGTTCCTTATAATTGTGGTTCATTTAAATAAAAGTGGATGATCCAAATACCCTGCAATAATAGAGAAATGTTAATTTTTACCAGATGATCTTATTTTAGGCCAAGACTATTTTTGTTGATTGTACAGTATAGTAGGGTCATCTGGGTACCATCTGTGAGATAAAAAGCACCATGATGCCATTCACTCTGCCAGAAACGACATGCTGTACTACTTGACAATACAAGCATTTCAGAGTGTTTGGGTGTTAATCTGAGGAGAGTGCAGAGGATTCAGAAAGAGTTTAATGAGTCTAATGCAATTACAAAGGTATGGGAGCCCAGAAAACTCACTCAGATCATTCTGATAAGAAAAGAAATCCTGAATTTGTTGGTGAGAGCCTCAGACTCAACATGGAGGCCTACATTAAGTGCCTTGAGGAGTGTTGCCCTGGGTCAAGAGGGTGGCTGCTGGAAGACGCTATACCTGGCAACATGACTCTGCATCATGCAAAATAAGCAGGACATGGCGAAGAAAATGGCAACTTACCTCGTCAAACCAAGCGACAGTGTGTCGTGTGTATTCTACAATGGAAAAAGTGGTGAAAAAGAAAATTACTTACCAAACAAAAGGCTATGTATTCCGCATAACATGCTGAAGATGGAATATTTGAATTAAAAAACAAGTCCATCACAGGAGTCGCTATAAAAGTATTTTGATATGCAAATTACTGAACATCCTCTCCCAGCTGTCGACGAATGGAAAAAATGCTCAGCCAATAAAAGCAGTTGGTGTTCTCGAATCAGGGAGGAAAATTCAGGTATTTTGGCTACTGCGTTTGTTGGAGAATGAGTTATTTTTCTGACTGGTTGTGTGCATTGTGATTTGTGAGATAGTACCTGTGAATCGAGTTTTCGGCATTTCTTTCTGCCCCCGATGTTTGAGTCTGAACTTAGTGCTTTATTCTCTGTGACGTGGAAATAATCTGTGACAAGCATTTCCTTTGTAATCCCGGATCGCTTACACAGGAGAACCTAGTCATCGCTGTTAGACAATTTCTGCAACTGCATCACCTCTTACATCTGGCCACCTAACTGCCCAAACCGCAACACCTTTGATTATTGTATGCTGGGTCCAGTTGAGTGATAGACGAACAAAACTCCTTGTCACACCAAAGATGAACTGAAGGCAAGGATTATAGCAGCATTCACTAAATTAAACTAGGAGATCATCCAGAACAGGTGCAGGAGATTCAGAAGTCATCTGGAGGCCATGGTTTAAGCCAATGCTGATTTTATTGAATAAATTTACTCTTTAGTAT
Source organism: Acanthosepion lycidas (assembly GCA_963932145.1). Lineage (NCBI taxonomy): Eukaryota > Metazoa > Mollusca > Cephalopoda > Sepiida > Sepiidae > Acanthosepion > Acanthosepion lycidas. The sequence goes on from OZ010604.1 coordinate 55,454,644, forward strand.
TTCAAGATAATTTTGTGGAATTTTCGTAAATATATCTGTTAAAATGAGAAGTCAGTGTTATTTTCATTTTTGTGTAATTTAGACAACAACAATTTATCCATTGCATGCTGCATATTTGTATGTATCTATCTAGCAATGTACTGGGGTTGGTGTCCAGGCACATGCTTAGCCCATTGTAAGCGATGGACTCTAAGCCTTTGATAAAGTATCCATCTAGCAGGTGCTTCTTGTATCATTATATCCATTGTCACATGCTCTCTGATAAGTTCATGCAAAAAATTCAAACTTCTCTGCCATGATGCTGATCTGCAACAAACTACCACACTGTGAATTCATTGGAGAATACAATCTTTCATTACAGTTCCTCAGACCAATGCTTTTGACAAATGACATACACTGCTTTATTATTTCTACAGTTAGTCTTAGTTTCCAGGCTTGTTTGATTTTAGTTGAAATTCATTGGCCAATTAGCAAGAAACAGTCTTGCAACTCATTTCTCTACCTCCCTCGATGTAATGATTGGGTTCTTTGAATGCCAGGCTATCATGATGTTTACCCATTATAATGGGAGCACGATGGAGTAATGGAAAGCAGTTCAGATTGAGAAATTGGAGAGCTGAGTTTGAATTCCAGTTGAGTTCAGTCCATTCACTTATGTGCTACTACCCATGGGAAAAATCTGAATCCATCTCATTCTCCCCCCCCGGCTATGGGTTAAATAGTAAGGCAGACAGCTTTTCAGCCTAGGTTGGCAATCAGTCTAGAAGAAAGGAAAACTCTGAATTCATATGAGCTTGGAGAAGGTTTCGCTCTGTCAGGCTTGTCTTACCCAGAAATCCCCACTGCTATGGTGGCAGTAGACATGGTGCCTCTAAGAGGTTATGTAAGATTGAATGTATAAAAACTTTATGTAAATTATTCTTTAGAACAACTTCATGAGTTTGAAAGGATATAGAACTAATGGGGTTGGTTGTCCAGGAGCATGGTTAGCTCGCACTGAGGGATGGATCTCTTGATAATGTAGGGAGTCCTGATAAAAATAAAATATATAAACAAAAATAAAAAGAATTCAAATTAAAATAAGGCATTTGTGTTTTCCTTTAAAGCCATTATCTCTTTCTCTCACTTTCTAAACTTCTTTTTATATATATCTCTCTCAACTATTGAGAAGGTAACCCTCAAAGAAAAAGTTGAATCCAGCTGAAAAATGCCAAAAGTTTGCAGGAAAAGAGCCTACTTATTTGTGACTAAAAAAATACCAAAAATCAGGGTGGCTCCACACATAACTTCTGTCATAAGAAAATAAAAAAGAAAGGAACACTGGAAAATAAAATAAATTTTGACCAATCAAAAAAAAAAATTTGATTTTAGTTGAAACCTAGGTTTTGAGCTTGGTCAAAGGATATAAGCTGACACCTCTGAGCTAAAAGCAGAAAAGATGGCAAGAGTGATGAACAGAGATGCTACCACCATAAACCAGTCATGTGTGAAGTAGTTAAGAGTTCATCTGCTAATGATATTTCTGTCCTGCTTGGGCTGAGAAAAAACAGCAGATTAACACTGACCTATCCTATCATGATCTGACTTACAAACACTGCTACAGGACATTTCTCCAAACTGCTACCAATATCCACCTTATAAGCAAGCATTTTGCCACACTGAATACAAAAAGAACTCACTCTAAAGAAAAGAAAATTATATTATTTATTTTATATCCTTGTGTTTTATTTGAAAAGTTCTGATAAACATCACAAAGAAAACTTTACCACACTAGTGACCTTCCAATGTGAACAAACTTACTACAATAACATTGGAAGAGCCTGAAAAGCATACTTTGTGAGTGAAATTTGGAAAGATAAAACTAATTAGCTAGTAGTGGACTTCATAGTCTCTCAAGATGGATGGATATCTTCTGCTACTAATGCCTTTTGAAAACTTTAAATAAAATAAATGTTGCCTTGACTATTCAAGGATGATTTTATTTAACATCAAGTATATTTTTTTAAATGTCTTAATGTTAATAAGATCAAAACAAATGATGAATTTTATAAGAGATATCTACATTTCCTGCCAAGTCAAAGCTTTACGGCAAGAACATGCTATGCCACTTACATAGTAGAAAACCATCCATATTCCCTTAGTATTCCATCAGTGAGAAGTAAGTTCCACTAGAGCAGCTTCTTCCCACAAACCACTGCCCTATGGAACCAACTCTGAACAATATGTTTCCTTGATCACTACAATCTTAACCTGTTCAAGGCTAGGGTTAACCGTTATCTTCCACTCCTATATGCACAAATGACCTCCTAATATAACCCTCTACCTTGAGTGGCTCCTGAGACTTGTAAAGGGTGACCATGACTGTAAAAAAAGAAAAATGTCAAAAATTTATTCAGGAAAGTCCTGTATCAAAAGGTGTAACTCATGGTTAAATTACTACTGGATTCACCTTTTCCACTTCAAGATGGCTTCCCTCTTCTCTCTGGGTTACTTATATATATATATATAAGAAAAATATATGGAAAAAAACAAACAAAAAAAATCCTAACATGCAATTATGCTGTTTTAATGTTAATATAATGTCAACGTCGGACGTTTCGGTCTAGTAGACCATCTTCAGGACATATTCATAAAACATAACAGACTATATTTAATTCAATTAAATTAATTGCCTGTTTTGATTAGTCTTACTCTTGTGTCTATCGTCTTTTCATGTTGAATTAAATATACATCCCATTATTTTACAGTTGAAATGGCTAGCTAAAACCATAGGTTATATGTTAATTGTTTCTTCTCTCACATTTCTCACTTGTAGAACTCTTTTCCAGCTTCTTGCTTTCCAGTCAATCTTGATCTTCAAAGCTTTAAATGCAATGTCAATTGATATCTCCTATTTGCTTAATTTCCGTTCTTTTATTTTTCTCTCTAATTGATAGTGTTTTTGTTCTTCTCATATTCTTTCACTCAGAAATCCCTTGCATCTCAGTGGCTTTATTGCCTTGCTTGGTGCAAAAGGAAAAAAAAACATCAAACATTATTACTATAAATTTTATTTTTAGTAGATACACTTGTTTGTATTTAACTCCATGTTTTAAACACTGAAATTAATGCCGACTGACTTACAAACTGAGAAGTTCTTACTAACAAAAATATAGCGTGGTATTGCGTTGACAGCAAGTTCTTATTTTACACTTGAAATAGATAGATGTAAGTTCTATGCTAATAGTTTCTTCTCTCACAGTTCTCATTTCTGGAACTCTCTTCCAGCTTCTTGCTTCCCAGTCAACTTAGCTCTTCCAAAATTTAAAAGCAGTGTCAATTGTTATCTTAATAGTATTTTTTCTCACATTCTCTAACTCATTAACTACTTGCGTCTTAGTGGCTTTATTGCCTTTCTTGGGGTGAAATGATAAAAAAATATACAAAAATTTACACTTTTTCATCTATGCTTGGGGTAAACTGACTATTAAACATCAGTAAATGCTTAACTATGCTCAGATTCTTTATTTGGTCTCTGTAAACATTCAGAAAGCATTGATAGAGGAATTCAATGAAATTGTTTTATCAATATTCACTTCTATCACTTGCAAAGAAAATAGGTGTTATTTAAATCTATCAAACGTTGATATGCTGTTAACCAATTTCAGTTTATATTTTCTTGAAGGTTACTGTGTTTTTTCACCCCTTTGTTCTTTCTAAAAGATTTTGACCTTGGTATATGAATATAGAAATATCTGGAAAATATGGTAGATTATTATTATTTTTTTTTTTTTTTTATAATTTTCTTTTCCTTTTAATGTCTGTTTTTTTTTTTGTTTTTTTGTCTTTCAGTTTAAATCCAACTGGTTTTTTTCATTCTTTTTTGCTTTTCTTTTTTTTTTTCTTCATTTTTATTTTATATTTAAATATTTGTTTTTTTCCCCCATTTATGATTCTTTTAGGTTCTATTCATTCCCTTGCATTCCTTTTATATTAGTTTCTTTCTTTTTTCTCTTACATATCATTCCTTGTTTTCATCTTTCTTTGCCCATTTCATATCTGTATAAGAACGAATTATATATATATATATATATATATATATATATATATATTGAATATGACAGACAAGTTGCTTTTATTTTGCTGTTTATACAATTTCTCATGTGATCTAATAATTTTTTTCTTTTTGGATGATGAATTATATAAATTAATATCTAAATAAAATTTAGATATTCATGGCGACATACCGGACGCTATCCGTAACATAATTGTTGACAACACAAATACAATAGCATCATCTACATGCAAAAAAAAAAAAAATATCTAACAATAATGGAAGCCTTATTAATAAAAAACAATAAAAACCAACACTTAATAATATTAATTTTGAACATGGACACAATATCTTGGCCGTGTTTTGAAAAATGAAAACATTTTATAAAGCATACATATGATAAACTATTTCTTATTTAACAGTTAAAATATTTAATCGTAGAAAATGGCTAAATGTATAGCCGAAAGCGCTGGGATAAAAATAACATTAGTACAGTTTTATATAATTTAGCATCCGAAAAGAAAAAAATTATTAGATTGCATGAGAAATTGTATAAAAAACTAAATAAAAGCACCTTGTCTGTCGTATTCAATGAAATGTGCATGAAAGAAGTATTGCTGCCTAAATACACAAATATATATATATATATATATATATATATATAATATTATATATGGAATTAATACAAATATAAAGCTTGTCACTTAGCTGATTTTTCTTACCTTCAAAATTCTGACTCCAGAGCTTCATAGACAAACTTTTTGTAATTGCTTAGCTCACTCACCAGGAGGTTTCAGCAATAAACTCTCCAGCAATCATTCAGTCCACTTGTCAGAGACTTTATATTTCTTGTTTTGCTTTTATATATGCACTTATGATTGATGCAAAGTTGATTTTTTTTATTGTGTGTTTAGCAAAAGTAGGTATACAGTAAGTATTACACCAGCATTATAATAGTGGTGCTAGGATTCATTTAATACCAGAATTCATTTTTAATATTTTTTATTTTCCAAATTTTTACTATAATACATTTATCATAATTTTATTTTTTAATAAATAATAATAAATGTTTTGCAGGTAAAGAGAAGTGTGAATGATCAAGGCAAACAGTTTGATGATTTGAGTGATTGATATTTTTATTATTCATATGTTTGTATAATCAATACATCTTGTGTGCATATTTTTTTCATTACTGTATACCCACTTTTACACACCCTATATATATATATATATATATATATATAGCCCTTTACAAAGTATTAGAATGTCAAGGTCAATTACTTTGTTTTTGTTGTTCACTGAAGACATTTGGGTTTAAAATCAAAAGATGAATATGAAACGAGTTCAGAATTTCAGCTTTTACTTCCTGGTATTTACATTTAGGTGTGTTAAACAACTTAGGGCATACCACCTTTTGTTTGAACCAATCCATTTTTCGAGTGACAAAAACTATTGGAACATGTAACTGATAAGTGTTTCTTGTTGTCCAGGTTTTGCCTTTTAAATCGATTGCTTAAACATTAAATAGCTTTGAATGACTACTCTTGGTTTTAGTCTTGGGTTTCACCTGTAAAGACTATTTGTTTTTAAAAATGATAAACCAATATGAAGACAAGAGAACTGTTTACTGGAGAAATGCAAGACATATTGAAGCTGAGAAAAGAATGAAAATTGATCAGAGTCATTGGACAAACATTGCGCACAGCCAACACAACAATTTTGAATGTCCTGAAAAAGAAAAAGTATTGGTGTATTGAGCAACAGACATAGAACAGGTTGTCCAAGGAAAACAACAGTGGTTGATGACAGAAACATTATGAATGCTGTGAGGAAAAAACTCAAAACAACAGTCAGTGACATCACCAACAAAACTCCAGTGCATAGAGTGAAGGTTTCACAACCCACTCTTTGTAGAAGACTTCAAAAGCAGAAATATACAGGGCATACCACAAGATGCAAACCATTCATCAGCAGTAAGAATTGGAAGACCAGATAGGAATTTCCAGGGAAGTACAGAGATGAGCAACAAAAGTTCTGGAAGAAAGCTTTATGGACCGATGAAACCAAGATTAATCTCTACCAAAATGATGGAAAGGCCAGAGTGTGGAGAAAGAAAGGATCTGCTTATGATTCAAAGCTCATCTCTGAAGCATGATGGAGGCAGTGTCTTGGCTTGAGCTTGCATGGCTGCTTCTGGAACAGGCTCATTCATGATTTAACTCATGATGGTAGAAGCAGAATGAATTCAGAAGTCTACAGAAACATTTTTTTCTGCCAATTTACAGAGAAATGTGTCTAAACAAACTGAGAAAAAAATTATCATGCAGCAGGACAATGACCCAAAACGTACTGCCAACTCAACAAAGGACTTCATCAGAGGGAAAAAAAAATGGATAATTTTAGACTGGCCAAGTCAATCACTGGATATAAACTTAATAGAGCATGCATTTCAAACCAAATAGAACATGCATTTCATCTCCTGAAGAGGAGGCTGAAGGAAGAAACTGCCCGAAACAAATGAGAACTGAAAGAGGCTGTGTTAAAAGTCTGGAAAAGTATCACAAATGAAGAATTTAACAGTTTGATGATGTCAATGGATCACAGGCTTGAGGCAGTTATTGCAAATAAGGGTTATGCAACCAAATATTAAATGTTATTTACTTTAAGACTATCTGTTCCTTTAGTTTTGCTCACATAAAAATGAGGTGATCTGATACAAAAGATGCTATGTCCAAAGCAGTTTAAGACATCTAAATGTAAATACCAGAAAATAAAAGATGAAATTCTGAACTCTTGACTCGTATTCATTTTTTGATCTTAAACCCAAATGTCTTCTGTGAATTACAAGAACAAAGGAACTGTCTTTGCCATACCAAAACTTTCGAAGGGAACTGTATATATATATATCCTTAAAAATTAACTGTCACTTAGCTGATTGATGTTATATTGAACAACCCAACTCTAGAGTTTTTAGGTGAACCTTTTAGTAATTTTTTGGTTCACACATCAGTAGGTTTCATACACACACACACACACACATATATATATATATATATATATATAGATAGAGAGAGAGAGAGAGAGAGAGAGAGAGAGGGGGGGAGAGGGAGGCACAGTGGAGTAGTGGATTGCAGCTCAGATTGAGGAATTGGAGAGCTGAGCTCGAATTCCAGTTGAATCCAATTACATTCACTTATGTGCTAGTAACCTTGGGAAAGGTATTAACTCCCTCTTCTCCCTCCAGCTATGGGTAAATAGCAGGACAGACTGGGTTCTATAGCCTTGGATGGCAACTGGTTTAGGAGAAGGAAAACTCTGAATTCAAAACCTGTCGAGAGTCGTTTGGGGACTTTGTGGCATGTAGTGCACCAGGTCTCTGTATTCAGACCTTCAAAAAGTGTGGTTGGTTCTGAACAAGGCCTTCACCACTATAATCAAATCATATGCGCTGGTGTCTGCCTGTCAGTTCATAGGAACTGAGCTGCTTGACCCTCATACACTGAATATGACAGGAGAGTCTACCATATATATATTAGAGTAAGTGATAAAAAAATCAAGAATCTTCACTTATACTTAACATTAGCAAGAGATAATTGAAATTTCTAAGGCACATAATGAGAAAAGAAAGCATGGAAAATTTGACACTCACAAGACAGATTGAAGGTAAGAGGGATAGAGGAAAACAATGCATAACCTACCTAGCAAGCTTCAATAAATGGTGGAATAAAATTTAGGAGGAATGGCAAAAAGTCAAAATTTATTAAGAGCTGCAATAGACAGGAAGTTGTGGAGAATCATGATCGTCAACATCCTGAAGAGACATGGCACATTCCTTTTCATTAATTCTCTCTTTCCTGCTCACATTTTTTGCTCATTTTTTTTTGTTTCTTTCATTTCAATTAATTTGTTATTTTTTTTACTATGTTATTCATTTACTTGTTTTCAATTTCATTCTTATTTTTAAAGCTATACAAGACCCAAGAGCCATTCAGAGTAGAGGTTTACTGAAGACAGTTGGATAAGATTAGCCATTGTAGCCAGACAAAAAAAAAACCCAACCTTACATGACTCCAAAAACTTAGTATATAACAAACGAGCTTTTCGGCTATACATTTAGCCATTTTCAAGGATTAAATGTTTTAACTGTTAAATAAGAAATAGTTTGTTGTATGTATGTTTTATAAAAGGTTTTCATTTTTCAAAACACAGTCAAGATATTGTGTCCATGTTTGAATCCTTGAAAATGGCTAAATGTATAACTAAATGCACTCGGATAAAAAGAACATTCTGACAGTTTTTATATAATTTATCACCTGAAAAGAAAAAACTTATTAGATTGCATGAGAAATTGTATAAGAAACTAAATAAAAGCACCTTGTCTGTCGTATTCAATGAAATGTGCATATATATATATATATATATATATATATATATATATATATATATATATATATATATATATAACCTGTTTCTTTCACTATTTTCTTTGTCATCATTTTGGATTCCAAATATGGTGAGAGAATGTATGCTTGGGTGTAATAATAATAATACAATCACCCACCTCTCTTTTGTAAACCTGAGTGCTTCCAAACAATGGCTCCTCAAGCTTCTATTCTTTCACACATTCTATGATGAGTCCATCAAGATATTTTTGGACAAGACCAGTTTTTTTTTTTTTTTCCAAAGGCAATATTTCTAAAGTACTTTGTGAGGATTGAAGCCAATCTGAATGTCTTGTGAGATCAGGATGCTTCTGCCCGTGTGATGACAGCTCAAGGTAACCAACAAAAGAATTGAATCATCAACAAAAATAGAATCTAATTCAAAACTGATATGCAATATCTTTCTTATTGCATTCTGAAGACGGAGAAATCTTCCTCATAACTTTTGCCATTCATTGCAATGGCAGACCTTTGACCTCTTGCTGAGTGGATGTTTGATAGGGATTGAAATCTGGATTTGATGTGATGAAAATTAATCTTTCAGCCTAAAACTGTGGAAAAATGAAATAAAAATTAATAAATAAAATAATGATAATAAAAATAAATTTTTCCATGACACTAGTGTAGTGTCTTTTAATATCAGGAGCCACCCTTAAACATAGTAGAAGCCCTAAATAAACCATGTATCAGCAGCAGTTATGGAATATAAAAAATACATGAACCCTAAAGTAACTCTCTCTTCCAGGTTTTCCTTTTTTGAACTGTCTGACGAACTTTCAATGCTGAAGTTAAATGGGCTGTGAATGCTTCACACTAAAACATACCAACACAATAAGTGCAATTCAAATATATTCATAAACATTTTGTTATGTATGCAATTTACTTCTAGGAAAAGAGACTCTTGTTTTAAACTTTCCTTTTGTTAATTTTGTTTAATAAATAAATGTTATATTGCAAATCAATTAGTCTTCTATCTTGTGCATAATAGTGGAGTAATGTATAGCAGCTTGGGTTGAGGAATTTGAGAGCTGAGTTCGATTCCAGTCAAATCCATTGCATTCACTTACATGCTAATACCCTTGGGAAAGGTATGAATCCTTCTCCTCAAGCTATGGGTAAATAGCAGAGGAGACTGGGTTCTTTAGCTTTGGATGGCAACTGGTCTACTGCAGAAAGAAATGGCAATGTACTGTAGGAAAAAAATCTGCCTCATCAGTCATGTATTGAAAGATACATGGTCACCTAAGTGTGTATCATTCATGGCATGTAACGAACTGACCCTTTTTCACAACCATTATTTCATGTAGCATAAAATGTTCCCATAAGAAACCTTACACATTTAATTATTGAAGTAGCTAATCACTAAATCATACTTATTATAAAATCCAGGTTGTGTGTGTGTGTGTGTGTGTCTGTACGTTTATATATTGGATAGGATTTCCTACGTTTTTCAACCGATTTCAACAAAACTTCACAGGACTACGTAAAATTACCTTGCGGTGGTTCTGATAGCACCAAAAATTGGAAAAACACAATTGTTTTTGCATGAAATCAATTTGAAAACACGATTAAGAGTCATTGCTGTCGAGAATGAAAGGGGGACAACTCATTTCGAGTTATACTTATTATAAAAACCCAGGTTGTGTGTGTGTTCGTTTATATATGGGATCGGATTTCCTATATTTTTCAACCGATTTCAACAAAACTTTTTTTTTTGGCAGGTAGTGTTTCTTATTGTCTTGCACACATTTTTCTTTATTTTTACATTCAGAATGCTTTAAAAATTCCATTTACAAGGCAATTGTTTATAATAAAATTCTATTCAATCGGTAGTCTCATAATGATTGAAAACATTGACCAATTCGTAAAAAAAAAAAAACTAATATAGACGTGTGTCCGTCAACCTTAAACAATAATCTTTGTCAATTTTATTTTTCAGTCTTTATGATGGTCGATACTTGATCTATCTCTTACTGTTACATCCCCGGGCAATGCCGGGCTCTACTGCTAGTTTATAATAAAGGAACTGGGATTTTAATATGCAAATTGACTTCATCAAATGCCATCTAAGTTTATAAAAGGACAAAAATCTCTCTTTTCTCTCTCTTGCTCCAAGATGTATCATCACATGGAAAAATATCCCCCCCCGGTTTATTTGCTTGGTCCACTGACAACTGAAGTCTCTTTCCACTTTCCAACACATGGCATTTGCCAAACCTTCAGTTATGAAGTAAACCTTTTCTTTGGTCGTTCCAACTCAACACAAGGCTGACTTGAGCTTGACCATAACAACCATACCAACCCTCCAGTTATGAAGTAAGTACAAACTTTTTTTTTGGTTGTTCAAACTCTACACAAGTCTGACATGAGCTCAACCATTATAATGACGCTTATCTTTACTTACCTTAACTACTGGATCAAGAAAAAGAAAACTGAGATACCCAAGAGACATTGAGAACTTTGTTTCACTAGTTTATAATAAAAAGAGAATAAACAGCCGATGGTAGTAACCCATGTTTTTGTATTATTCTTTTTTAATTGTTTACTCATGAACACGCACTCCACATACAAAGAAAAAAAAATACCAACATGCAACTTTTAAATTCCATAAAACAAAACGTCTCCCTTTTAGTCATCTTAGAAGACCTTTTTTGCCTTCTGTTAGTATGGCTGATGCTAACCTCCAGGAGAGCAACTGATTGTGCCTTCTTAGAATAACATTTTTCTACTGGCATGAATTGGAAAGATTATATTGAATCAATTGTTAGGTATTCTGTTATCAAAATTGGGTCATTGTGTCATGTTAGAAACAATTTCTCTTACCAGAATCTCTCTTGCACCTTTACAAATCTACCATTCATCCAGGTGTAGGGACACAAACGATGGTTTGGTTTGTTTTGTTTTATAGTATATCATCCTCAATGGGTCATTTAATACTGATAACTTTTTTTTTTTCCTGGTAATATTTTTGTTTTGTCAAAAATCTATTTCTGTTAATATTTTTCCACAATAATGTATAGCTGGTAATATTATTTTTTCAAAAACGTATAGCCAGCAACACTATTCTTCCAACAAAAAATGTATAGCTGGTAATATTTATTTATTTTTTTTCAAAAACGTATAGTCAGTAATATTATTTTTTCAAAAACGTATAGCCGGCAAAACTATTCTTTAAAAAAAAAAAAAAAACGTATAGCTGCCAACATTATTTTTTCAAAAACATACAGCTGGCAACATTATTTTTCAAAAACATATTATCAGAAGCATTGCTGTTGGATGTAGTTTATCGTCATACCCAGGGCGTGGATGTAGTTTATCGTCATACCCAGGGCGTGGATGTAGTTTATCGTCATACCCAGGGCACGGATGTTGTTTATCGTCATACCCAGGGCACGGATGTTGTTTATCGTCATACCCAGGGCACGGATGTTGTTTATCGTCATACCCAGGGCACGGATGTTGTTTATCGTCATACCCAGGGCGCGAATGTAGTCTGAATGTTAACTATTTGCCCATAGCTGGGACCCTAACAGGTGCTACCACCCTGTGTCAGGGTGGACCTGGGAACACCAGCAATTAAGAGGTGGTTCCACAATCCTCAAAACCTCCTGATCAGAAGCCTTGCTGTTGGACATAGTTTATTGTCTTACCCAGGATGCGGATGCAGTTTATCATCATACCTAGGACGCGGATGCAGTTTATTGTCTTGCCCAGTATGGGACACAAACAAAGATTATTTCCATTTCATTGAGATAGTCATGAGGGTCAGATGATAGTCGATGTGTGACATTTGGGGATAGGGTAAAGGAGAGTTGTGATTTATAACCCAGAGAAGGATATCCCTAACCCACAGTGGTATGATCTATCGAAAAAATCACATAGCCTAACCAGGTTCATAGAAAAACCACAGTGACTCATAAATTTGATTTCTCTCTGGTTCTACACTGTAAATTTCTGATCGTTTTGCAGTGGGCATAGAAGCTACTTAAAGAGGCAATTGTCTGTGATTACAAACACAGCAAGAAACAGCAAATCAAATTAGCATCCCAGAATACAGCGTACAGGAAATTAATTTTTGCAAAGATCCAATCAAGCAAATGTTGACAATATGCTTTGCCATAATATGGGGATTATCTTAATAACTATCTTAATATGGGGATTATCTTAATAACCAAAGAGTTAAGCTTCTTACAAGAAAATATCCAACAATTTAGATAATATATAAAAGAACTCAAATTATTGTTTGATAAAGATTGAGAAAATTTTGGTAAAAATATAATCATTTAAAGAAAGAACATTTAATTTTTTTCTGCTGTCTACAGTATTACATGATTTTTCTTTTAATCATTTCAACTCATGCAAGGTGATAAAGCCACTAAGATGCAAGGGGCTACTCTGAGTGAGAGAAATAGAAAATATTATTGAGGGCAATAAAAGAACAGGGTTTAAGGAGACTTAAGACAACAATTGATTTTGCATTTGAATATTTTTCAAAATATGCCATCCATAGCCTGAGATCAAAGTGTAGTATTTGTTCAAGGGGTAATATGCAGTAAAACTGTCCTTTTCAGGACAACACTCTTCACATATTCTACACGAATATGCACAGATCTATTGCCTAGTGAACTGATAATGTCATTGCATTTTCTTTAACAATAAACTTGGCAATAGCCTTTCTTTTTTTTAAACTAAAGTCTTTGTTTTGTTTGTTGTCTTATATATACTACCTGTAACAAGATACAAATGCAAAAGAACACACTCAAGTGTACCAGAATACAACATCTGGCCAGTCAGTGGTTGTATTCTGGTATGCTTGTATGTCTTGTTAGTCCACCAACTAGTGTCTGCTTACACTTATATATTGGTAAGCCTATCAACTTTACAGACGACCTTTTTTTATATTGGAGTTTGTAAGCATTTACTTAGTTTGGGGATAGATAAATATTGGTTATTTATATTTGAGTCTATAAACATTTACTTGGTTCTGGAATAGGTAAATACTAGTTGTTTCTACATGAGCCTGTAAGCATTTATTTGGTTTGGTTATAGAGAAATATTAGTTGTTTATATTTGAGTCTGTAGACATTTATATGGTTCAGTGATAAGTAAATATTGGTCACGTATATTTGTATCTGTAAATATTTACTTGGCTCACATATTAGTTGTTTAGATTTGTCTGTGAGCATTTTTGGGTAGACAACGCTAGTCTACCTGTAAAGGCAGTCCATCCAGGAGAAAGAAACCTGCAGTCATGTGGCCATATCCAGACACAGAAAAACTATAAAAGTAAAGTCAGAAAGAAAATCTGGAGTGGCGATCTGCAGTCAACACTGACAAAGTTCGAGCAACTCCTGCAGCCAAACCGGCTGTGAATGTAATGCTCTGTATTCCTTTGAATTTTCTTGGTACAAACAAAATGGAGACCATGAGGTTGAGGGATTGAATAACCGACATATACCATTGCCCAGGCCTGCACAATGGAGAAGCCATTCCAGTCTTATCACCAAAGAACTGAATTTTGACCTAACAGGGAACTACCTTTATTTTGTAAGATAAACAGATGCCTACTTGGTATTTACTTGGGAATAGATAAATATTTGTCATTTATATTCAAGTCTTATAAGCTTTTACTTCGTTTGGGGATAGTTGTTTATTTGTTCATATTTAGCAGCATATCAACCTATGAGTTATTTAATGCCAAAATCTACATCTAGTTTTTTTTTTTAAATAATAATAATGATTTTAGTAATACAAGTTTTACTAATTAACCCATAGCTGGGGAGAGAAGAGTAGGATTTATACCTTTCCCAGAGGATATTTGTGCGTAAGTGAATATAACAAACCCAACTGGAATTGAAACTTGATTCACTGATTAAAAATTCCAAGCCATTATCCATTACAACACCCACACATCCAAGTTTACAGTATCTGTTATTCTCAAGCAGTCAGCCATATGGTTTAGGGACAGGTAAGTAGTAATAGTAATATTAGTTGTTTCGCTATAAGGAAGCATTCATTGACCAAGCAGTTAGTACTGTTTCCAGTTGAAATTTATAAAATCTTTCTCTTAAAACACTTTTTTTTTTTTTTTTTTTTAGAAAAACAGGTTTCGCCAGTAGTTATTGTTCTTTCCAGTATTGATGGAGGTTTCCTTCCTAACCTTTTGTTTGAAGTAGTGTGGAATATCAACATCTTGATTATGTTCTTATTTTCTCTTTGAGTTACATGTGCTATACATTTTAGTTGTTTCTGTTGTTAGTGGTCCTCAAGTGAATAGTGGTTGTATTTACTAATACCCTTGGGAAAGGTATAAATCCTCTTCTTCCCCCAGCTATGGATAAATAGCATGACAGACTGGGTTCTATAGCTTTGGATGGGAACTTGTCTACCGCAGAAAGAAATGACAACCTACTGCGGGAAAATATCTGCCTCGTCAGTCATGTATCAAAATATACATGATTGCCTAAGCGTGTATTATGCATGACATATAACTTACTGACAGTATTTACTTGGTAGGTGATTCCTTTTATGGGGGTGCCCTTACTCCTCTACAGGTGATGTAGTCAGTATATCCTAGGCTCTACTATCAATATATGTAGTTATAGTGGTTTTCCTAATTCCCCACTCACAAACTCTTCTCCATCAACCACTATGATATGCTAAAGAATAAAAATTTTTGTCCAAATATTTTTGGTAAGGGAGAAATAAATTCATACCTTTATGAACATTAAAATGAACACAAGTAACATCAGTCAAAACTTTCTTTTTTTATTTTATTATTTTATCTTATATATATTTTTTTTTATCTTTATCTTTTTTATCTTTATCTTACTCCATTAATTATCTTTATCTTACTCCATTAATTTCAGTTCCATTCATTTTGCATCTCCTCACCACAATTTCATTTTTATAAACTGCTTAACCTAAGATTTGAACTCATGACTATAGCTATTTTTTTTTCTTTTTCACAGTAAGGTTCACCCTGTACAAGGCCATCCTGGATATGACAAACTACATCCGATGGCAAGGCCTCTGATCAGGAGGTTTTGAGGAGTGTGGAACCACCTCTTAATTGCTGTTCTCAGATTCGACCCTGACCCGGGGTGGTAGCACCAATGCTGTTCCCAGCTATGGGCAAATAGTTAATATAAAACAGAAAGATCTTCCTGGATATGACGATAAACTACATCTGACAGCAAGGCCTCTGATCAAGAGGTTTTGAGGAGTGTGGAACCACCACTTAATTGCTGTTGGTCCCATGTCCACTGTAACCTGGGGTGGTAACAATTGTTAGGGTCCCAGCTATGGGCAAATAGGGAACCCCAAAACTGGGGTCAAAACCGTATGAAAGATTAAAAATGAATTTTTATACTAAAGATACCAGTAATACATTTTTGAAAAAAGTAAAATATTACTGGCAAAAAAAATCTTGTCTGCATTAAATAAGGCACTGAGGTTGATATGCTGTGAAACAAAATAAACCGAACCAAACCAAGCTCCAGCCATAGCAACAGTCTTGGGTAAGATAACCTGATGGAGCCCAACCCTCTTCAGGCTGGTTTGAATGCAGAGTTTTTCTTCCTCTAGACAGGTTGCCAACCAAGGATATAGGACCCAGTCTGTCATGCCATTTAACCCATAGCTGGTGAGACCACAGACAGATTCATACCTTTACCAAGGGTATTTTGCATGTAAGTAATGAACCTGACTGGAATTTGAACTTAGATCTCTAATTACTCATTCCAAATCACTATCTACTACACCCTTTGAATATCCATTAATACCACCAGACATTCAACCTGTTTTTTTATATAAGAAAAAAATACTAAAGCAAAAAAAAAAAAAAAAAAAAAAGTAAGGATTTATTTTGAAAAAAACAAATTAAAAAGCTAATATTAAAAAATGTTCCTTGTTTAATATATGTGGCCATAAGGAAGCTGTTTTGATGGAAAATTACAAGTTATTTACATAAATAATTTCTTAAAACTATATTCTTGCTTATTAGTGTATAATTAAACCAATTTGAAAGAACAGAATTCAAAACAAATAGAAAAATCACTCCATGATGTAATGGAATAGCTTAGCACCCCTATGAGTGACTACACTATAGGTAGTAAGTACCTATAAAGTCAACGGACTACATGAGACTTGCTGGGATCTGTTGAGTACGACTCCATCTTACTCAAGAACTATTTGACTTTTCAAACAGCAGAACTCATTACTGGTTTTACAATAACCTTTATTTAGTTACCCATCATGTTGTTCCAGCGATATTCCTATTAGTACAGAATATAACACTCCATTAGTAATATGGGATGCTTCCACACCAATAAACAAATAGAACTGCTTTTAATTAACACTAATATTATGACTAAAGACAGAAATTCCTTGACAGAGGTATTCAAAAAACTACTTGACTAATCATGAAAATTTGACTTGTCACTTGCTAAATATTAATAAAACCTGTGTTCAAAATATTTAAACATCTCATAGTACAAGTTTTGGTAGTGGAATTAGAACATTATGTGCAGAAATAATGTTCCATAAGAAAATAAACAAAATCAAATAGAAGAAATATTGCACAAAATAATCAAACTAATTAGAAAGCACCTCTCAAAAGGGGGAAAAAAATCACCCCAGTATTACTTGGGGATACTTTCACACTGTGAAACAAACAGAACTGCATGTAATTCACATCAATGACTAAAGCAAGAAACTCCTTGACAGTTTTATTCAGAAAGCTACTTGATTAATCATGAAAATTTGACTTGCCACTTCCCTTTTTTTTTTTTTTTAAGAATCGCTAAAACACAAGGGGTTACTGCGTGTGGAAGAATTAAAAAACACAAACTTTTTCAGGATCAAGAACAAAAGAAAAGTAATCAGAACGACGAAAGAAAGTGATTGACATTGCATTTAAATTTTGGGAGATTAAAGTTAGCTGGAAATAATGAAATATGAACTGGATTACGTCAGGGAGTCACATAAATCCATACAAGCAGTGAATCTGGATGAAAAAAGTAAGTGGGTGGAAAGATGGTGTTACTTACTTCCTCCTCTCCAATCCCTAGGTCTATGGCATTCTGTGGCTATCCCAGAATTTTGGTACAGTACCACGCTTAAATTCTTAAAGTCTAGATACCCTGGTAAAGAAGCTCATCTGAACAGTTTCCATGAAACTATTTAAAGAAAAGTCACAGGAAGCCAATTTATGTCAGTGAGAAAGAGACTGAAGCAAAGATGCCATATCAGGACCAATAATATTGCTGATTCTTCTTTGGATTTTATCAAAGGTCTCTAGATATGTGTCGGGAGCACCAGACCATATGTGGCAGCATTATTCTAAGCATGGACGAATGGAAGTGTTATTGATATGCAAGATAGATCCTGAAGAGAAAATTGTTTCACATGACATAGTAAACCAAATTTCTTAGCTACTGACCTAGCAATAGATTCAATATAGTCTTTCCACTTCATGTCAGCTGATAACATTAGCCTGAGAAGGTGCAATGAGTCACTCTCCTGGTTAGCATCAGCCATGCTGATGAAAGACAGAAAGAGATCTCTCAGATGATTAATGGAGAGAAGTTTAGTTTTGGAGATTTTAAAATCAACAAGCCATTCTTTGCTCCAGTTAACAACTGACTGAAGGTTGTTTTTGACATCAGCCACCAATTTGAAAACAAAGTAGGACTCAGGATACCTTTACGAATATTAAAGAAATACATTTTTTTGATATTCAAGCGGTACTAACAAAGAGTTAACAGAATAATAAGACTTTATCTCAGGACTTTGAACAGAACTAAGAAACCCAGATAAATTCTACTGATACATAGCTATCAAAAGAATAAAATCTTGGTAAAATTCAGGATTTTAACGGTTGACTTGCTAAGTAGGCCGGCCCTCACCATTTTAAAAAAATGGTATAACACAATCTTTCCATGTCATTCCTTTGTGTCTCCTTAGCTCAAGGAAAAAATGGGCAGGATTAGCTAGAAAGTCTTACTCACATCAGACCCTTAAAAGTATGTGTGAAGACATAGTAATCCCTCAAAGTGGTGATATTGAGAAGAACAGAATTGGTTAGAGCATGTAGCTGAAAACAATCTCTCTGTAGAGAGCCATTTTGCTGACTGATATTTTCCACAAATTTTATTAAATTTAATAAATTTGTTTCCTGCACTTTCCATATTTATGCTGTAATAATAGATTCCTTCCTCATTGATAGTACCCTTGTGACAGGCATGCCTTTGGTCGCTGTATTTCTCCTTCAACATGCAAAAACCCTATTCTATCCTTAAATTTGAAACCCCTGACCTACAATCTTGTTAACTGGGGCAAGAAATGGCTTGTTAATTTTAATTCCTCTAAAACAAAACTACTCTCTATTAATCATCTGAGAGAACTATTTTTGTCTTCTATCGGCATGGCTGATGCTAACCTCCAAGAGAGTGACTCATTGTGCTTTTTGGGCTAATGGTTTCTGCAGACATGAAATTGAAAGATTATATTACAGTCTGCTGCTAAGAAAGTTAGTTCATTGTGTTGTGCTAGACAGTTTTTCTCACACTTTTATAAATCTACCATTAGCCCATGCATTGAATATTTCTACCACATCTGGGCTGGTGCTTCTGCGATATATTTAGAGATTCTTGATAAAATACAAAGAACTTGCAACCTGACATCTAAATTTCAGTCACTTTCCCCATTGACATAACATAAGTTCCTTGTGTTTTTTCTATAAATATTTTTTGGTAATTGTTCTGATGAGCTTTCCTCTTTGGTACTTAGACTTTATAAATTTAAGCATAGTATTAGATTGGCAGCAAGGTCTCATGATTTTACAGTTGAAATGGTTAGATGTACTAAGTTCTATGCTAACAGTTTCTTTTCTTGCACTTCACACCTGTGAAACTCTCTTACAGCTTCTTGCTTTTCAGTCAAGTTTGATATTCAAAATTTTGATTGTTATCTTTTTTTCCTTAATTCCTGTTCTTTTATTGTTTCTGTTCTTTAATAACCAGTTTTTTCTTATATTCCATTACACTCAGTAACACCATTTGTAATAATGGCTTTATTGTCTTACTTGGAATAAAATGATTTTCAAAAACATGAAGAAAGTCTTTGTCTAATAAGGAGAAGCTTACTTAAAGAGAGAATAATTCCTCTCAAAACAACATTTTTGTTCTTAACTTAATCTAAGAATCAATGCAGCTTGTCATTAACTTGAAAGAACAGCAATTTTCTCTCCATGTGTTTGTTACTGAGTAATTTGCCATGTCTTTGCCAAAAATAATTATATTATTTATCCATTTATAGCATTTATCTTAGTCTATGGTCAGTCAGTCAGTTATGTGTCATGTGTGATAAATGCTTAGGCGATCATGTATCTTTTGATACATATATGGTCTGGAGCCCCTTCTCTTTGTCTCAAGGTCCTTAATAAAATCCAGAGACAGATATGCAATGTAATTGGCCCTGATCTGGTATCTCGTCTGCAGTCACTCTCACAGATGTGCCATTGACTCCCTCTGTCTTTTTTACAAATACTGTCACGGTAACTGCTCCGATGAGTTGCTTTCGTTGATTCCCAGATTTCATGAATTTAAGCGTTCAACTAGGCTGGCATGTGGCTCTCACCCTTTTACTGTTGAAACTGTTAAATATAGCCGTCTCTTCTATTCCAATAGCTTCATGTCTCGCACATCTTACCTGTGGAACTCCCTCCCCTTTTCCTGTTTCCCTGATAGCTATAATCTCCAACTATGTCAATTAACATCTCAAAATGCCTTGATCTATCCCCTATCCTTCTCTTCACCCTTTCCTCTATCTTTGCTCGCGCTCCAACTCTCTGTAACCCCTCATGTGCTAGTGTCTTCTCACCTTGCTTGGGGTGAAATGCTAAAAAAATAAAAAATTTGACCAACAAAGCAGATTTTTTCCCACAGTGGGTTGCCATTTCTTTTTGTGGTAGACCAGTTGCCATCCAAGGCTATAGAACCTGCTCTGTCCTGCTATTTACCCATAGCTGGGGGAATAAGAGGATTCATAGCTTTCTCAAGGGTATTAGCATGTAAGTGAATGTAATGGATTTGACTGGAATTTGATCTCTGCTCTCCAGTTCCTCAATCCGAGGTGCTACTGTTAAATTTTATATTAGTGGATACCCAGGTTTGAGAAGATTGTCCTGTTTTTTTTTTTGTTCTTTTTTTTTTTTAAACAGTGGGAATTATGTCTACCAGTTTGTGCTGTTTATTCGAGAAACTTAATGAAGAAAATGTGCTCTTTGACAGGGTTTGAAACTACATCTCTTTTTGTAGGAGAAATAATCTTCTGACCCAGCATGCTTGAGACACTTCAGTCACAAAGAACTTTCCAGATTAGATGATTTTTTCCCCAACAAAGAGAGATGCCGGTTTAAATCCTACCAGAGAGAATGCTTTCTTTATTAAGTCTATCACATACACAGACCAGTTAACCTAATTCAGACTGTTTAAAAAAAAACAAAAACAGAGTATCTACTTACACATGGTGTCTACTAAAATAATGTTTGGAGTAATGTTTGCTAAAATCCAAAGAAGAATCTGCAATGTTATTGGTCCTGACTTAGCATCTCAGATTCAGTCACTTTCCCTTCGCTGTAACATATCTTCCTTTTACCTTTTTTATAAATACTTTTAAGGTAATCGTTCTGATGATTTCCTCTATGGTACCCTAGACTTTATGAATTTAAGTGCAGTATTAGATTTACCTCAATGTCTTATTTTACAGTTGGAATAGCTAGATGGAACCGTAAGTTCTATGGTCATAGGTTCTTCTCTCATAATTCTTGCTCATGGAACTCTTATGGCTTGCTTCTGTGTCAACTTTGATTTTTAAAAAGTTAAATGTAATATTAATCGTTATCTTCTCTTTTAAATTCTTGTTGTTTTCTTGTCTTCTCTCCTTAATAGTATATTTTTCTCACATTTTTTGACACTCAGTAATCTCTTGCATCTTAGTGGCTTTTTTGCCTTGTCTGGGGTGAAAAGAAAATGTTGGAGTAAGAAATGTTGCATTAAGAATAGAATCCGATAATTGCTTAGAAATTACCGAGCACTCTCAAGAAAATCAGTTCTTTATGCTAAAAAAAAAAAAAAAAAAGAAGAAGAAACACTAATACTTCTGTCTCAACAGTTGACCAATAATTTCTCTCTTGGAATGAAGAATCATCTTTTATTCACATGAGAAAAATTGCTGCTTGGGAAACATTAAAAAATGAATGAACATTTTTGAAATGGTCTTGGAAATATACAGATATGTGAAAAAGGAAAAACTGGTTTGTGGTTAAAAACCTACCTTGATCCATTGGCATACCTAGAGGCAGGTATGGTCTATCCTGGATAGCAAGTTTTTTTTGGGGGGTGTATGGCATTTAAGTGAATTACTATGCTAAAGAACCATTCAAAATTACTTCATTTGTGCCTCAAATTCCACTTGTGACTTTTTCCTTCCCTCAAATTCCACTTGTGACTTTTTCCTTCCCTCAAATTCCACTTGTGACTTTTTCCTTCCCTCAAATTCCACTTGTGACTTTTTTTTGTTCCTCAAATTCCACTTGTGACTTTTTTTTGTTCCTCAAATTCCACTTGTGACTTTTTTTGTTCCTCTCATAATGTCCTGGTTATGACGATAAACTACATCCGCATACTGAGTAAGACAAAAAAAAAACCACATCCAACGGCAAGACGTGATCAGGAGGTTTTGACAAGTGTGGAACCACCTCTTAATTGCTGGTGTTCACAGGTCCACCCTGACCTGGGGTGGTAGCCACCTGTTAGGGTCCCAGCTATGGGCAAATAGTTTAACCCTCAAACTTGGGTCAAAACACTACGAAAGTATAAAAATAGGTTTTAATACCAGAAATACTTTGTTAAAAAATATTGCCAGCAATAACTTTTTTGACAAAAAAAAAAAAAAATTACCAAGAATATACATTTCTGAAAAAAAAAAAAAAAAAAAAAAATGACGAGCTATACATTTCAGAAAAATTTTTTTTTATACCAACTATACATTTTTGAAGAAAAAATATTACCAGAAATAGATTTTTTAAAAAACAAAATATTACCAGCAATAAAAATTTTGTCGACATAAAATAACCCATGGAGGTTGATATACCATAAAACAAAACAAACAAACCTCTCATTACATTTGTGCCTTTTTTGTTCCTCTGAGTCCACTTGTGACTTTTTTTTTTACCTCTCAAGTTCACTTGTGACTTTCTTTGCTTCAATTCACTTATGCCTTTTTCCTTTTTACCTAAATTCACTTTATGGCTAAGTAATACATGGAAGATTTACTTTATGCATTACACGCTATAAATCAGTTATTGTCGGGGCATTTTCTTTTTAATACTGCCTATATTGTTTATTTAATAACATTTTATGGTAAAAATTGTTATTTATTGAAAAAGCTTAATTAAAATACTTTTAAATATATTTTTCTATCTTATTTTGTTATTCAGTTTGTTCTTGTTACCGTTTTTTTTTATCCACACTCAAAACAAAATAAATGTAATTTTCATTTGTCATTATATCTGTCTTTTCATCCGTCTTCATTAACCAGTTTGGGAATTTTATCAGCACGGTGCAAAATTCTATAGCCACCCCATGTGGCACAAATGCTGTAAAAAATAAATCTATAGTTAAATAACAAGGAAGACTTGACTCTCTAGCCTTGATTGGTAACCATTTTCTAAGAACAAAGACAATTCTGAACTCAAAGCCGATTGATGTGCTAATGGGCAGATAGGAACTTCTCAGTCTTAGTTGGCAATCAATCTACAGAGAGTGATGCAATCAAAATCACCTATACCCCAGTAGCCTGGGTTACTTGTGGGAGGAGTTGACCTGAAAAAATGTGCAAGGACTAAAACTCTTAATTTACATGAGTTGTACTATCTGGCAGTAACAAATTTTTAATTAAGGAGAACCCAATAATCAATCTGATTTTTTGTTTGCCAATATACTCAATTCTCTTTTTGCATGGGAGATATATTCCAGAGACTACCGTGCAAAATAAAACCATATATATATATATATATATATATATATATATATATATATATACACTGTGTACATATGAAAATTAGAAATAGGTCTCATAAGTTATATTTAATAAAAAAAACAATTTTCATATACAAATAAATTGAATTATATATATATATATATATATATATATATATGTAAAACAATCATTCAGTGTCACTACTAGACAGTAAAATGTCCACTTTCTGTTGTTTTTTTGGTGGCTCAAAATCACTCTCATCACTAGAAATATTTAATGTCTATATATCTTCATGTGTATCTTGAATAAAATTAACATCTTGTGTTTCTTTTGGTTCACTGGTTTTGAATATGAATTTGGATATCAGATGTTGTGATTTTGTTTTTGTTACTTCTTTATATGATTCCCCATTACATGTTGGAATTGCACAGCTTGTTCGACATTGTTATCATTTGTAAGAAAATGATTTCTAAGTTTATTGGCTATTTGGAGGCCTTCTAGAATTCTACTTGAAGATAGCAGAACCACTTCATCATCACTACTAACATGGAATCATATACTTTTTATGAAATACTATGTATGTACAGTGCATAGGTCCCAGCCACAGTAGAGAGTGGGGGATCACTATATGAAAAAAAATAGATTGAACTGTATTTTACTTTGCTAAATTGTTACTTAATCATGTTGCGTAAAGTTTCAACATTTTGTAAATTATAATTCATTGATGTTACTTAATTGTTTACTTGCTATTAGGTTGGTGCAAAATAATGTCTTTTTTTGACATATTTTTTAACGTCAAAAAACGACATTACGTCATTATTTTTGCACCAACCTAATACTTGCAATAAATTTGGTGGCCACAGAAACAATGTTAAAGTAAGAAAAATAATTCTTTTTGTTGAACCGTGTTATTTCAAAACCATGCAAAAAGAGAATTGAGTCTATTTGTTTTTTAAATTTTTGTATCTGAATCAAGTGAAAATTATTCAAGGTTCAGTAGCAAGTTCTAATAATAAAGTGAATGTATTTAAAGTTTACACAGATTTTTTTTGGAGAACTTATTTTTTATTTTTCTGTAACACAATCTTCCTGAAAATATGACTTGGCCTGGTGCTGAATTTGCCAAAAAAAAATTGAGAGAGGAGGCATACTTCCTTTACAAGTGTTTATCTTTATTTTGTAACCTGGGTTCAAGCACTGATATTTGGCACTGATGAACAGTGCCAGACTTAGATTTAGTGAAGCCGTAAGCTATATGAAACCTGGAGGCTTCTTATTAAAAATTTATATCAGAATTTTAAAAAATATCTTCTGCATAAAACAAGAAATTTACAATTTCTTTTAGATACATGCAGATTGTGAGATCTTAAGCTGTAACTTGTTTATATACATAAATCAACTACTGAAAAGTAATATTTGTCGCAAATGTGAATCAACCCACAACGAAGAAAAAGGGGAGAAAGGTGTTTAAATATAAATTTTTTTTCTCAGCGTGTATGAGTGTTAAACGTCTTATGTTAAAATCCCTCATTTGTAGTTGTTTGTTAAGATGAAAAGAAATGTGATTTCTTCATGAGCATGTGTGAAAAAGAGGCAAAAGAGAAAGTGAGGAGGAAAGTGTAAGTGTCACATAGCTTGGCGAGAAAGAGTGTGAATGTCACATAGCTAGGTGAGGAAGATGAGTGAATTAGTAACGGAATCCCTTTGAAGCTACCATTATGAAGTCATGTCGCATATATTAGAAAATAATATATTTTTGCACCAACCTATGTTACTATGTGAGAAAACGTCATTATTTTTGCGGCAACCTAATATCTGTCTATCTCCTTACTGGCTTCTCTAGTCTAGAAACTTTGCTTAAATGCTCTTCAAAGGGATCAGGAGACACGTCTTTTATTGTTAGTGGGAACCCAGCCTGTTGGTTGGAAAATGTTAAATATTTATTTTCAAAGGATTAATTTATTAAGTGGAAGGATGTACAAATCCTCTAACTCAGAAACCATGTTTTTGTCATTTGATGTGTCACTGTTTATTTCTGCCTTTGCTTCACATATAAAATTCATGCCAAAGTTCATAGACTATTTCCTGCACAGTGTTAAAAAAATCTTAACAGAGTCTTTAAATATCTGTCTATATTTCTGAGATGAGGTATTATATACACTATTTACATTATTCAAACTATTGTCCTCATATTTGTCGCAATATTTACCACAACATTTCGGCCGTTGTACACTCCGGCCTTCTTCAGGTGGTTGGAATGTTGAAGTGAACCCTTTATTTTACTCACTGGCGTGCTAGTGGTTCTCCCGCCTGGGGTGAAAGGCTTAAAAAAAAAAAAAAAAAGTGTAAACAAATGTGAACTACACTGAACAATCAGCTTAATGAATCACATGACAAAACTCATGATCCAAATTCTGATGAATAGAGTATGCAGCAGAATTTTTTTTTAATCAATTCACCCCAAACAAGGCAATAATGCCTCTAAGATGCAAGGGGCTACTGAGAGTAAAAGAGGTTAAGAAGATTTTAGAAGAATGGAAACACAATCCTAAGCAGGAAATAAGATAAACTACTACTCCTTTTCAAAAGACCAGGGAGGAGTGTGAACCGGATGATAGGCAAACCTATCTACTCCTATAATTAGACCTGAAATAAAACATGAACAGTGTGGTTTCATTAATGACACTGGAACAAGAAATGCAATATTTATGCTCAGAATGATATTAGAAAGAGTAATGCAAATGGAAAGGGATATATATATATATATATATATATACCTATGTTTTATAAACTATTCAAAAGCGTTTGACAACATATGTTCCTAATAACTGTTAGGTAAGCTTGATTTATTTGGAAACGATATTAAAATAATCACTAACTTATACTGGGATCAAACAGCCTGCAGAAGAATAGAAAATGAATTCAGTAAATATACAAAAATGAAAAGGAACATAAAACAAGGATGAGTCTTCTCACCAGACTTACTCAACCTCAACAGTGAAGCAATCCCAAGAGACTTAGAAGACCTACCAGGATTCATTATTGGTGTTTATAACTTTAACAACATTAGATATCCAGATGACAGTGTTGATAGTAGACATAGAAAGGGATGTACAAGGACTCTCACAGAAAGTAGAAAAGAAAAGTGAGAAGGAAGGTCTAAACATCAATTGTAAGAATGTAGAATTTATGGTTCTAAGTAAAAGAAAGAGCCCGATTACAATGGGAATTACATATTGGAGATGCCAATGACAAGTGCAAAAATTTAAATATCTACAAAATGTTTTAGCAGAGAATGGAAAATGTGACACTAAAATCCAAAAGTGGATTGAATACCTTCCAAAATTTAAGCAAAGTATTAAGAAATAGGAAAATATTATTACAAACAAAGAAAAGAGTACTTAACACTTATGTAATATTGATACTTGTACAGGGCAGTGAATACTGGACAATCTCCTCATAGATGAAGAAAAGACTTGAGACAACAGAAATCTGGTCCTACAGAAGGATGCTGAGGATACCATGGATTGAACAAGTGAGTAATGACAAAGTGTTAGAGAAAATGGAAAACAAAAAGAATTATACTTAATGTCAGAAAGAAGCAGTTGAAATTCTATGACATATGATGAGGAAAGAAGTTTAGAAAGTTTGACACTCCCAAGACATATTCAAGGACAGAGGAAAGTAACACATAACCTACCTAACAAGATTGTTTAAATGGTTAGCAGAACAGGGATTAGAAGTGTTAGCAAAAAGACAAACTTTACTAAGAGCTACCAAATGATCAGAAGCTGTGAAGAGCCATGTTCGTCCATGTCCTGAAGGGACATAGCACATAGAAAAGAATGAGCTTGTGTAAATGGTTGGCAGAACAGGGATTAGAAGTGCTAGCAAAATGACAAAATTTATTAAGAGCTACTAAAGAACAGGAAATTGTGGAGAGCCATGATCTTCCACATCCTGAAGATGTCAGGTTTGTCATTGCACTCGGAATGCATTTGGAATTTTGTGCCAAACCCTTTATTGAATTTCAGGAGATAGACTGGTCTCATTCTGCTTTCCATGCTTAGGGGAGATAATTCCGATCAATTAGGGGAGATAACTCCTATCTGTTAATCTTCACTTGCCTCAATCATCTTTGTGTTATTTGTTTGTTTCTACATTTGAACTGACTTTTCAGCACTACCAGACCCAAGGATTGAACTCAGAATTGCTAGGGGACTATTGATACTTTATACAAACATTGAAATTTTATGAATATAACAATCAAGATGAGCATACTGGTGTGAATAGCAAAGCATATATAATAAATTCCTCGTCTCAAATATTCTGATATAATAATCAAATTTATTGGCTGTGAAAAAATCATGATATTTCTTGTATAAACTTTTCCTGGGATTGAACTTGCAAATGGCAGAGAAGCAGATGTTTTATTCTATGCTCTAAACCAATGCTGAGTACAACAACCGAACATATAATAATGGCAATTACTCATCTCAAAGACATAAGAAATAATTTTATCTCATGAAATTATTTTAATGGTTGATTTTTCATCCTGAAGAATGGGACATTTTGTGTTGACCAAATCAGGATATTTTTTTGAATAAACCTCTTTTTTTTCTAGTGTTCTTAACATCAAGCATGTGTAAATAGTGTAGTGGATATCGGCTCAGAATGAGAAAGTCGAATTCATTATATTCATATATGTGCAAATACCTTTGGAAAAGGTATGAATCCATCTCTTCTCCCCAAGCTATGGGTTAAATAGTAGGACCTTTATCTGAAAAAAAAAAACATTTTTTTTCTCAAAAAAATTGTTAATATTCACTTGTAAAAATAAAAGAAATTATTTTTACAATCCAAAATATGCTTTGACTTTAAATAATCCACAAGAATTGAAAAACCACAAAAAAACAAGCAATCTTAAAAACAAAGACTATTGTCTTCATCTTTGCCATTAGCCATTGTGCCCTTCGGCCTTCATCAACTAGAACTAGACAATATTCATGGGCAGTGGAATGAGAACAGTCTACTGCTGTAGATTAAATAAATGGTTCAGTTCAAAATTCCCTGTAGGTTACCCAGATCCAATCTACACTTGATGAAGGGCAGAGATCACACAGCTGAAATGTTGGGATGATAACAACAACAAAGGTGAGGATAATAGTTCAAATGTAAATAGTGTAAATGATAGTGTAATTAACTCCTTATCCCAGAAATTCAGATAGAAATTATGAAGAAATAATCCAGAATTCACTGCCATAGATATTTAGAAGGATTGATATTACATAGTAATTCAGGACACTTTTCCTGTTTCTTAATACTTTGTTTTGTTTTTGGAAGGCATATTTTCTTACCTTCAGAATTTCTGTGTCATTCTAGTGTGTTCACATCAGGAGGTGTTGAGTGTGGATAGATGGTAGGTAGGATAATTATTTTATCAGAAACTTTGAAATAAAATGAAGGGCATAAAGTATAATCAAATATTTTTATTTTAGCCTTTAGAGTGACGAGTTATTGCTTTGATATTCGGTGTCACAAAAATGTTCATTTATAAGGCAGATATTGGTAGCAGTCTGGAGAAGTTCCAGTAGAGTAGTTTTGAAATTAGACCATGATAGGGATAGTGGTAATGTTAGAAAAAGGTCAGTGTCAATCTACTGTGATTTTCTTGGCCATAAACAGGGCAGAAATATCAGTAGCAGATCACCTCTTAATTACTTCTTCAAGTGTCATGCATGGCTGGTTTCTGCATGGTAGCATTCTTTTTTTTCTGTCCTCTCCTGCTTATAATCCAGAGGTGTCAGCTTATATCCTTTTTGACCAGGCTTCGAGACTCTGGTGTGAACATTGGTTTTGGCTAACATCAAAAGTGTCTGTGTCAATTCTTTGATTGGTCAAAATTATTTTATTTTTCAAACTTTCCTTTCTCTTTCATTTTTTTTTTTTTAAATGATAGAAGTTATGCATGGAGCCTAGCTGATTTTTTTTTATTTTTCAGTCACGAATAAGTTTCAGTCTTTTTCTCTTCTTCCTTTTTTTATTTGAGGGTTGCTTCCTTGCTAGTGGAGAGCAGTATATAGAGAGAAGGTTAGAGAGAGAGAGAGAGAGAAAGAAAGAGATAAGGGTTTTACAGGAAAGCACAAATGCCTTATTTTAATTTGTATTCATTTTATTTTCATCTATATATTTTGTTTTTTATTGGGACTCACTACACCTTCATCAGTTCAAATATTTTCCAGATTCTGCTATCTCCATTTGTAACTTGCATCTTGGGCAGCCTTTTCTAATGAACACACACCCTTGTGCAAATTAATTGAAATGAAATGAATAATTCCATTATTATTTACTTTTTTTGTATTTTTCCAATGAAACATGACCCAGTGCACATGTTAGTACTTCATATTTTCTTTCTATAAAGACTTTCCTTGCAAACTGACCACAGATTCTGGATTGGATTTAAAGAAGCCAGTTGATAGTACTTTGATTTGCTTGCTTGTAACACTTGCCATTGTGACAATTTTTGTATGCTTCCTTGGAGTAATAACCATCACAGATAATGGTCGTAGGACAACTAATCAACAGTCAAGACAACAGTGTCTGGGTGTGATAAAACATACACCCTGAAAATAGATTCATTTTACTGCACACCACTGCAGATGACCTAACCTGAGGCAAAAACAGAAATTGATTACACCCTGTTACTTTAGTGGATCTAAAACTGACCGTATGGTGAAAGAAAGGAAACTAAAGCAGTTGTTTCAATTAATTTTCACAAGGTTGTTGTGTCTTCTTACAATTGATGGTTAGTCCTTTCTTCCTGCTGTCTTTTACTACTTTGTCTTGTTTCTGTAGTTTTATTTCTAGGTCTGCCACCATTCAAAAATTACTTTAATATTTGCGTTATTTCTTGTTTTTTATGACACAGGGATATCATGTATATACAGTGTAAGAGAGTTGTTGGGACCGGAGAAGAAGTCTCTTATATCCGGTTTTCTCTTATATCCGGGTCTGGTCGATTTTGTTTAGGTAAATATGGCTCTAATTTGGGATCTGATAAAATATCTCTTATATCCGGTTTTCTCTTATATCCGGGTTTGGTCGATTTTGTTTAGGTAAATATGGCTCTAATTTGGGATCAGATAAAATCTCTCTTATATCCGGGTTTCTCTTATGCTCTAATTTGGGATCAGATAACACCTCTCTTATATCCGGGTTTCTCTTAAATCAGGGTTTGGTTTATTTTTGTTTAGGTAAGTATGGCTCTAATTTGGGACCAGAGAAAATCTCTCTTATATCCGGGTTACACTGTAGTCATTACATTAAAAGTTTAGCCAGAGAAAATTTTGAGTTATTTATTATATCAAAAGTTTTGAGTTTCCGTGAGAAAGATTTTTGCAGATCTGATTAAATGAAAATTTTTTAACCAATTTAGGCAAGTGAATTTTGAAAATATGGTAAAATATTCCAACCTAACAAGTGAATTTCCTTCGGAATTTATTTTACCGAGTGCTGACTTGCATTCTGTCTCTGAAGAATAACATTTTTATTGATCAAAACAAATTAAAGAATTTTGCTCATTCAAGTTGTTAACAAAGATTTGTTTGGAGTTCTTTTGACCTAACAGCTACTAAAATGAGAAACACAATTTAGATCAGTTTCTCAACCCCTTTTTTTTTTTTTTTTACTTCAGGGTGCACTTGTAAAATAACTAAAACTTTAAAATTTTAATAATGAAAAATTATTCATGAGATTTGAAAATACAGTGTAACCCGGATATAAGAGACCCAGATATAAGAGAAACTCTGGTATAAGAGAAACCCTGATATAAGAGAGCTTTTTCTCTGGTCCCAAATTAGAGCCATACTTACCTAAACAAAATAGACCAAACCCGGATATAAGAGAAACCCGGATATAAGATACAACTCTCTTATATCCGGGTTACACTGTATGACATTTTGGTTTAGACTTCCCAAAGAATAATGCAGTACAAGAAGAATCTGTTATTTAGCTTTGTTTTTGTTTTTTTAGAGAGACCTATAATGACCTTGAAGAAGTCAGAAAGAACAGGATTATCTACTCCTCCTTTAAAGATTAAGGAATTTAGCATTCAGTTTAAAATATCAAACTTAGACATAGAAGTTATTTGGTGTCTCTAGCTTTTTAAAAAATAAAAATTTTTTAAATATAAAAGTAATTCATAAATTACTCTTCTGTTAATTTAGGGTGCACCTGGTTACCTTTTAGGATGATTTAGTGTCCCTAGGTGCACTGGTTGAGAGACTACCATAGAATGTCGCATCATTGGTCGATTGATACAAATGAAAACATTGACATGCATAATAATATCTGACATCCTTTGGACATGTTAAAGACATGTTTCTCAAGCTCTTTTACCTCAGTGTACACTTGTAGAATAACTAAAACTCTGGGGGTGCACTTTAAGTTTTAATAAGGAAAAATTAGTCATGAAATTTGAGAATATCGTATTTCCATTTAGCATTCCCAAAGATTAGCCAGTTTTCATTTAAAGGGATTTATAACGGTTCGCTGAAAAGTTCACAGACTGACCAAGATACTCTCATGAAATATGACCAGACAATGAAATAAACGATGCAGTTATTTATTTTTTTTTTTTTAAGCATTTCACCCCAAGCAAGACAGGAAGCCACTAGGATGCAAGGGGTTACAGAAAATTTAGAGCAAGATCAGATAGGAGTGATAGAAGAAAGGATGAGGGTAGTGGATAGATCAAGGCAACTGGAGATGTCAACTGACATTACACTTGAATAGCTGGAGATTATAGCTCACAGGGAAACAAGAATAGGGAAGGGAGTTCCACACGCGAGAGGTGCGAGACATGAAGCTATTAGAGTAGAAGAGACGGCTACATTTAGGAGTTTCGACAGGGAAGGGGTGAGAGCGGGATGCCAGCCTCGTAAGGCGCTGGAACTCATGACGTCTGGGAACCAGCGAATGCAGCTCCTTAGAGCAATTTCCATGAAAGTATTTGTAGAACAGACAGAGGGAGGTGACGGCGCGTCTCTGAGAAAGTGACTGTAGACGAGACGACGACAGAGCAGGGCCAACTACATAGCATATCCGCCTCTGGAGCCTATCAAGAACCCCGAGGCAAACAGAAGGGGCACCAGACCATATATGGCAGCAATACTCCATGCAAGGGTGAATTGTTGATTTGTAGATCTAGAGGATCGACTCCGGGGAGAAAAACTTCTGGGCGCGGCTCAGGGAGCCAACTTTCCTTGCAGTGGACAAAGCAATTGACTCAATGTATTTATTCCATCTCAGGTCAGCAGTCAACGTGAGACCGAGAAGCTGCAGAGAGTTGCTCTCAAGAAGTTGAGCATCAGACATTCTAATGGAGGGAAGGGAAGGATCTCTCTCTGGTGATTAATAGAGAGCAGTTTTGTCTTAGAAGCGTTGAAGTTGACCAGCCAATTCTTGCCCCAGTTCACAATCGATTATTAATAAGAAGAGTTGAAATTAATACTTGCAAGTCTTCACAGCTCTGGCATCATTCCTCTATAGTCAGCCTATGAACTTTTCAGCCCACTCTCATATAAAGAAACTTTTTTTCTTTAGTGGGGGTGGGTTGTTGGCGGGGATTGGAGAGGTCAATAATTAGAAATTTAAATTTATTGAGTAAGGCACAACGGAAAAAAGATTATCCACATTTTTTTTAAAGATTAAGGAATTTAGTATCCAGTTTAACTATCAAATGACTAAGACTAAGACTAAGACTAAGACTAAGACATGGAAGCAATGTGCTTGGTGTTTCTAGAATTTTAAAAATTACTCTTCTGTTAACTTGGGTCACACCTGCCTACCTTTCAGGGTACATTAGTGTGCTTGAGCACACTAATTTAGATACTGACAGCAGCTCTTCATCCCAAATCATAAAATTCATAGAAAGTTGGTTCACTATGTCATGCTCGACAACTTTTCTTGACAGAATCTGTCTTACATATTTGTAAGTCTACCATTTGTCCTTGCTTTGAATATTGCTGCCACATCTGATTGGGTGCTTCTGCTATATATTCACAGGTTCTTGATAAAATCTATAGAGGAATCTGTGATGTTATTTTTCATTACCCTGCATACTGGCTTCAGTTACTTTCCCACTGCCATAGTGTAGCTTCCTTGTGCCTTTTCTAAAATTACTTTCATGATAAATGTTCTGATGAATTTTTCTCTATGGTGCCTAGACTTTATGAGTTAAAGTGCAGTACTAGATTGGCAGTTAGGTCTTATCATCTTACAGTTGAAATAACTAGACGTAACTAAGTTCTATGCTAACAGTTTCTTCTATTGCACTTCTTGCTTGTGGAACTCTTTTCCAGCTTCTTGCTTCCCAGTCAAATTAAATCTTCAAAAATTTAATTGCAATGTCAATTGTTATCTTCTGTCTTCTAAATTCTTGTTCTTTTACTATTCTTTCTCCTTAATAGTATTTTTTTTCTATATTCTCTAACACTCGCTAATGCCTTGCATCCTAGTGGATTTATTGCCTTTCTCTGGGGTGGGGGAGAAGGATTTAAGAAAATCTAATTTTTTGCATAGTGTGAATGGGTCGGGCATATCAATGTGGTGTATTGGTTAGCAAAATTGTCTCACTAGATAAGTTTATGACTAAGTAATGAGTTCAGTCCTTACATTCAGCCTTGTGCCATAACTAAGCCTCGCAAACTATTTACATTGTTCAGACTGTTGCCTCATCTTTATTGTCATATTAACAACGTTTCTGCCATTGTATATTCTGGCCTTCTTCAGGTGATTGGAATTTTGAACAGAACCCTTTATTTTGCCCACTGGGGTAGATTGTTCTAGTTCCACATGCCATGTCTCTTCTGGATGTCCCAATTATCTCCCTTTAACTCAACTCGCCAAGTTTTTGTTCACCACTGCAGTAGCCAGGTATTGAACTCACAATTCCTTGGGTCAAGTCACTGGGTCCAACCAATGTTTTTATCCACTGGGCTTTTATCAAGGACACATGAAATGTAATATCAGTGAATGCTGGACAATATCCTCATAAATGAAGAGACTTGAAGAAAAAAGAATGTGGTTCAACAGAAGGATACTGAGAATACTATGGACCGATCATGTGAGCAACAATGAAGTTTTAGAAAAAATAGAAACAAAAAGGACACTCATCTTACTTATTATAAAAAGGAAATTGTGTGTGTGTCTGTACGTTTATATATTTGATAGGATTTCCTACATTTTTCAACCAATTTCAACAAAACTTCACAGGACTACGTAAAATTACCTTGTGGTGGTTCTGACAGCGCCAAAAATTGGGAAAACAATTGTTTTTGCATGAAATCAATTTGAAAACACGATTAAAAGGCATCACGAGAATGAAAGGGGGACAACTCATATCGAGTTATACTTATTATAAAACCCAGGTTGTGTGTGTGTGTGTTCGTTTATATATGGGATCAGATTTCCTACATTTTTCAACCGATTTCAACAAAACTTCACTGTTTTTTTGGCAGGTAGTGTTTCTTATTGTCTTGCACACTTTTTTCTTTATTTTTATATTCAGAATGCTTTAAAAATTCCATTTACAAGACAATTGTTTATAATAAAATTCTATTCAATCGGTAGACTCATAACGATTGAAAACAATGTTTTTTTTTGAGTTTGGGTTTGACCAATTCATAAAAAAAAAAAAAAAACTAATTGAGACATGTGTGTCCGTCAACCTTAAGCAATAATCTTTGTCAATTTTATTTTTCAGTCTTTATGATGGTCAATACTTGATCTATCTCTTACTGTTACATCCCTGGGCAACACCAGGCTGTACTGCTAGTTCTTAATATCAGGAACAGATAGGTGAAATTTTGTATGGCACATAAGGAAAGTGGGCTTGGAAAATTTGATACTCACAAGACAGATTGAAGGTAAGAGGAAAACAATGCATAACCTACCTAGTGAATTTGAGTAAATGGATGGTGGAACAAGGTTTAAGAGAGATAACAAATACAAAATTTATTAAGATGATGGGAAATTGTGGAGAGCCAGGATCGTCAACATCCTGAAAGTATGCAGCATATAAAAGAAGATGAAACATCAAGAATCAACATCCAAAGATTAGAATTTAATGTTAAAATCAAATATGAAGTGGAGACTTGATGCAACAAAGGTGTCATTCTACAGAAGGATGATGAGAATACCATGGGCAGAACATTTTTTTTAATTGGTATCAACCCATGCAAGCAGTAAAGCCACTAAAACACAAGAGGTTACAGAGAAAAATAGGAACAGTAACATTAATAATGAGTGGAAAAAGATGAGTAATCAGGAGGACAGTAAATAGCGATTGACATTGTATTCAAATTTTTGCAGATTAAAGTTGGCTGGAAAGCATGGAACCAGAAGGGAGTTCCACAAGTAAGAAGTGTGAGAAAAGAAACTAGAACTTACAGCTGCATCTAACCAACTCAGCTGTATCTCAATGGCGGTCTAGTATTGTGCTTAAATTCATGAAGTTTCAGTACCATAGTGAAGAGCTCATCTAAAGGATTACCATGAAAGTATTTATAGAAAAGGCAGAGAGAGGCAACCTTACAGGAGTGGGAAAGAGACTGAAGCTGAGCTGCCAGATTAGGACCAATAATATTGCCGATTTTTCTTTGGATTTTATCAAGGAGATCAAAGTAAATAGCAGGGGAATTGAATCTTATGTGGCAGCAATATTCTAAGCATGGATTAATGGTAGACCTATAGATAGTTTCTGGATAGAAGAATTGCCTCGCATGACACAATGAACCAATCTTTTTGGCAGCTGACTGAGCAATGGATTCAATATAGTCTTTCCACTTCATGTCAGCTGAGAATGTGCAGTGAGTCATTTTCCCGGAGGTTAGCTTCAGCCATGTTGATGGAAGGCAGAGAGGAGTCTCTCAGATGATTAATGGAGAGAAGGTTTGTTTTTTTTGTGAGTAATGAGGAAGCTTTAAGGCTACTGTAATAAAAAATGGATAGAAAGAGAGAATTGAAATTTGTAAGATGCATAACAAGGAAAGAAGAAGAAGCATCAAAACCACAGAGACGACAGTATTATTGAATAAGCATGGATACTTAAACAAATTAATATTTAATATAAAATTACCCTTGCAAATAATCTAATAAATAGAGTTTAATATTTGTAGGATTTAGTTGGACAAACAGACCAGTACTCAGCTGTATTGCAAGTTGAGTCTGTCATTATTTATTGGATTAAAAAATACAATTATGGCACAAGGCCAAAAATGGGGAGGGGTTGAGACTGGTCTTAACTGACTATCCTATACCTAGCTAATCCGATTCATGACCCATTCGCTCATTGCAAGCTGAGTCTATCTGTCTGGGACAGTTTGCTGAATGGTTTATATAACAGGCTGAGATGTTCCATGATGCTACTTGGGCCAGTCTATTCTCTAGCTTCTGATTGGCTGTTGACTTTGGTATGGCTGCAGTGATCAATAAATATCCATCTTTGCATGATTGAGTACAGGGGGGGGGGTCTGTATTAACTTATGGCCTGCTTTCTGTTGTCTACCAACTGGATGCTAGTTCGGAACTTTCTTGTGAGGGTGAGTATCATATTTTGATTCTGCAATATTTTTGTTGTAAATTCTCAAGAACAATAAAAAAACATAAATAAATTCACATTCATCATATGTTTAGACTTTATTACAATTCTATTCATCACTTTTTAAAACAATAAACATTACTGGGGAGTGAAGATGGTTAAAATAATAGCAGTCTCAAGGGAAAAATTGTCATTTGGACACTGTTTTTTTTTGCCAAATTTCCAATCCGACTGACTTTAGAAATGTTTTTAATTTTAATTTTTTTTTTTTTTTAGCAAAATCTCTTTGCATATCACAAAAATAAATACAAAAAATATAAGTATTTTCAGGAGAAGTATATATTTTCTGTAAACATCCGTGGTGACAGGCTAAGTGTTCTGCGAGATAACATCTGTTTTTGTCAGAATCAGAAATGAACTCCTATATAATTTTTTTTTTTACCTATATCGGTCATGGCTTAACGGCATATCACGTTGAAACACTCGTATGATCACTGAAGTTAAGCAACATTTAGCCTGATCAGTACCTAGATGGATGACTGACTGGGAATACTAGATTTGTAAACTTGGATGTGCAGGTGGTGTAATTGATAATGATTTGTTAATTGGAGAGCAGAGTTCCAACTTCTATTGGGTTTGTTATATTAACTTCCATGTAAATACCCTTGGGAAAGGTATGAATCCACATCTTCTCCCCCAGCTATGGGTTAATTACTAAGACTTTTATCACTAAATCATTATTATCGCAAAAAAATTCTTTCAATCTAAAAATATTTTCTTGATTTAAATAACTTTTAAAAGCTTAATAAACCATAGAAAAGAAATCAATCTATATTGGCCAAATTATAAAATGTGTGCATGTTGAGTGCATCTATATAAATATATTAAGATTGTATATGCGTATAGTAGTGTTAATGTCAACTGTTTCCTTATAAGGAAACATCTGGCATTTATTGAGCAAGCAGATGCAACTAGTTTCAGTTGAAATTTATAAAATCTTTTTATAAAAACAGTTTTCCAGGAAAATATGTTTCTCATGCCTCTTTCCATGGGGGAAGGCTTCCTTCCTAACCTTTTGTTTGGGGTAGTGTGGAGCATTTTATCTTTGAGTTACATCTTCTATGTGCTATATTCCTTCAGGACATTGGCTACCATGGCTCTCCACTATTTCCTGTCCTTTGTAGCTCTTAATAAATTTTGTTTGATTTACATGTCCTATTGAATTGCTGTTGTCGAAAGTCTTCAAGTGATAGGTTTTCTATTATTTGGTATAGATCTTTGGTTTAGTCTGTGTAATTCTGTAGCACCAGCCCACAAGGTTCAAAGAAGGATGGTCCTTGCTAAAACCTACAGGCTTTATTCACACAAAGTCACTTCTAACAATTGATTTGATAAAGTGATTTTATATGGCTAGCAGTTTAGATATTTCTGAATAGGTTTGGTTCTATGCATGACATTCATATGATCATCTCAATCTGATGATGTTACTAGTTTTAATTGAAATTGATAAAATCTTTTTATAAAAACAGTTTTCTAGGGAAAAGGTTTGTCAAGCCCAGTAACTTATTGCTTTCCAGTATAGATGAGGGAGGGCTTCCTTCCTAATCTTTTGTTTGGGGTAGTTTGAAGCAATTTCTCTTTTTCTGCCTAAGAAGAAAGCTCAAAATTTTTAGGTTAGTGTCTTGGTTTCCTAGCTATTTTCAATGTTATATGAAACTACCCCTAGCATAGCCTATCCAATGTTCGATTTCCTTATGTCTAATAATAAATTTCTTATAACTGATAGCTGCTTAAATTTATTATTGAAATAATTTGGTGGGGAGACTCAAAGAAAAGAAAATCTGAAGATATTTGAGAGATTCAATTAAAAAAGATTAAGGAGAATACAATGAGGGAGCTGGTGGTCATTCTGAAAGGAAGACTTTACAAATTTTTAAGGAAGTATGTGAGGTCCTAGGGAGGATTCTTTAAAGGGGATAAAAGCACCATTGCCCTTGGTAAGCTATTGTAATGTTAATGGTAAAGAGATGGATACTTTCAGAACACACCTCATATATTCTTTTAAATTTCTAAAATGAAAAAAAAAAAAAAAAAAAATTGCCCAAAAATGAAACAGTATTATATAGGAATAAAGTGTCACTGTCATCACTAGTTTGAACATAGAGAAAATGTGTAAGTAGAAAGTAGCATGACGTCTAAACAATCATCATTTCTAGTCTATCCTCTATTACTATTCAGATTGCTATTTTTACTCTATCCTCTATTACTATATGGACTGCTATTCTCTACTTTATTCACTATACTATTTCTCTATCCAGATCACTATATGGATTACTATTTGAACAAGTACTATAAAACAAGTATCAGGTTGGTGGAAAAATAATGACGTAATAATGTCGATTTTTGACGTTAAAAAATACGTCAAAAAACGACATTATTACGTCATTATTTTTCCACCAACCTAATACTATTAGAGGGAGTTATATTTAAATGTGTCTGACACCAGTATTATACAACACCGTACTATAGTTGTATCTGCAATTACAAAGTCTCTACTACAACAACAAGCATTACAAAAGTGACAACAAGTATTTGTTGACATTACAAAAGTGTCAAAAGTACGTTCGTTGACATCACAAAACACAGGTAAGATGCTAAAATCCAGATCTGATTTTGAAAAAGAAAAAAAAAAAGAAAAAAAAAAAAAAAGAAAAGTAAAACAATTCTTCTTGAAAATGTCATTGTTAAAAAAAAGAATTAAATAAATTAAAAACAAAAGCTATATCATTTTTGGATTATAATCTAAGATAAAAACAACAAAAAAATAATATATCTACCTTCTGATGTCAAACATGGCCTGTAAGCAAAGGACCCTGAAATAATAAAATTTTAACCACAATAAAAAAACATGTACAGCATTGTAAAATAATAAACAAAACTATTAAGGAAGTGTAAGGGTCACTGACTCATTGAAATTACATTTTTGAAGAATAACAGTTATCTATTTATATTTAAATGTGATTAAATCTACCAGAAAAATCAAAGTGAGTCAGTATATAAAAAAAAGATAAGACTGGAAGATCAAAAGTTCAAAAATAATCAGAAATTACTTCTCGATCAGTTAGTTTAGATGTCAGATAATCGATCAAGTCGCTTAAAAGAGGTCCACAAAATATTTCATGAAGAAAATCCATCGATGTAATTGGATCTAAATACATATTTCAGAACAATATTAATATTAAAAAAAATATTTGATCAA
Source organism: Acanthosepion lycidas (assembly GCA_963932145.1). Lineage (NCBI taxonomy): Eukaryota > Metazoa > Mollusca > Cephalopoda > Sepiida > Sepiidae > Acanthosepion > Acanthosepion lycidas. The sequence continues at coordinate 55,495,023 of OZ010604.1, forward strand.
TAGTATTCTTAATAGAATAATATTAATCTTAATATTTGATCAGTATCAATTTTAATATTCAATTAATATTAATCTTGATAAAAGGACAATATTAATCTTAAGGGCACTATTAATCTTAATATTCAAACACTATTAATCTTAATATTCAATCAATATTAGTAAATAAGAATGTAATTTTATTACTATTTCTCTCTGGAATAAGGAGTTATCATTACATATACATTCAGAGTATTATCCTCATATGTTGTTATTATTAACCAATCATTTTCCATCTCAATTTCCTGGGATTAGGAGTTATCATTATTTACATTTGGACTAATGTCCTAATCTTTGTTATCGTCAGCATTTTACCCCTCTTGCCCACAAGACAATAACTTAGGTGATGAAAGTTTTGTTTGTGGATTTGGTGGCATAGTAATGGTGAGTTCAATCCCTGGACCAAGTAGTTCAGCTCAAACAAGCAGAGCAATAATTGAGCAGTACTAAAAAGACAAAATATCCCTAAATATGGGAACAATCTATCCATGTAGATAAAGGATTCACTTTGAAATTTTTTCAATATTACACAGATTGACAGATACCTGAAGAAAACCAGAGAACACAATGGTAGAAACATTATGATGAAAAAGATAAGGATATTAGTCCAAATGGAAATAATATAAATAGAGTAATTATACATGAAATAATAAAATGAGGTTCCAGAAATACTAAAATTATCAATATTTTTAAATAATCTAGACTAATTATTTTTGTTGGATTTTCTGGGATGAGGAGTTTATATTATTTGCATTTTAATTAATATCTTCATAATAGAACAATATTAATCTTAATATTCAAACAATAGTAATCTTAATAAGACAGTAATTTTATTACCATTTCTCTCTGGAATATGGAGTTATCATTACATATACATTCAGAGTATTATCCTCATGTATGTTATTAACTGATCACATTTCATCTCAATTTCTGAGATGAGGAGTTATCACTATTTATACTCAGACTAATGTCCTCATCATTGTTTTTATTATCATCTTCTGTGTGGATTTCTGAGATGATGAGTCAGACTAATATCTTCATCTTTGTTTTTGTTATCACAACTTTTTGGCAGCTTTGTCATCTGACCTTCAGATCAATTTCAATTCAGGTGACTCTTAGGGAATTTCAAACTGAACCTTTTTGATGGCATAAATTTCAAAGAATTTAAAACTGAAACCTCCATTTAATCTACAGGGAACAGATTGGTCTCATTTCCACAAGTGGATGCTATTACTTGATTCATGAGTTTGCTGGCATAGCGGTTGTGTGTCCAACCTCTGAGTAAGGTAGTGCAAACTTCAATGGAAAAAGTACAAGCAATAACTGAACAGTATTAAAAAAGAACATGGACAGCAGAATGAAAACAATCTTCTCCATAGATTAAATAAAGTGTTCAGTTCAAAATGCCCTAAAGGTCATCTGAAAACATCTGGAGGGCAAAGCATCAAAAAAGCAATGATAATAACTAAAATGAAGATATTAATCTGCATATAAATAATGATAACTCATCATACAAGAAATTCAGACAGAGGATGATCAGTTGATAATAACAACAAAGATGAGGATATTAGTCTGAATGTAAATAATGATAAATCCTCATCCCAGAAATTAATGCAGCTGCAAATGTTATAATTCATCAAACTTAGATGAATTGATGTCATTAAAGTTAATTTCTGTTTGAATTTCTGGAATGATGTCTAGTCTCAGACTAATGTCCTCATCTTTCTTGCTATGATCACATTGTTTTAGCAGTTTTGTTCTCCAGCATATTTCATATGCCTGTCAATCTGGGTCACTTTCAAAGAATTTCAAACAGCATGTTCTATTTCCTAGATGGGTCTAAAGCCTTATTTGACCACCTTCCTAGAGTTGTTGTCTCAATAAAATTGCCCAGGCTCCTGTGCTATTATCAGGTTAATAGGATTAGATAGGATCACCTATCTTCCAGATTGCACTCCTTCAATTTTTATTGAACAGAAGTAGGGGATTATCTCTTGTTCCCTATTTAGGATATTGTTCACTGGTTCTTTCAAGGCCATCAGGATTTGTCTTAACTTTCTGGTGATCTGACTAATCAGTGGTTGTGACTTTTCACCAAGAGGGTACTGGGTTAGCAGTTTGCTGGCTGTTGCATCCAACTGGTAGTAAGGAGTCCAAACCCTTTGATTACACTTAAAGAGGTTGCTCTGATCAACAGTTACATAATATCATGGTATTTGTAATGCCATGTCATGCATGGGTAGGTGTCCCTGCATATATTTCTGCTGTGCAATCCTGAGGCCACATTATGCTTATTTCTCAGCCACATTCTGCCTCATTTGTATTTCCATTGATAACAGATAATGATATTATGTTGGTCTTTTTTCCTCAAAACAAAATCTCTTTATGACAAACAGAATGAAAAGAAATATGAGTAAACAAAACAAAATCACCAACCCCTGTCAACCTTTCTTTAGTATTCATGGTATCTATTCCAACTTTTGCAGTGCAGAATCTTTTGTTTTTGAACACTCACTTAGCACTTTGTGAAACCAATTTAAATTATTCTATTACTATTAAGTTGGTGCAAAAATAATGTCGGTTTTTGACCTTAAAATATACGTCAAAACCGACATTATTTTTGCACCAGCCTAATACCAATGAATTCTCTATCTCAAGCTACTTCCTTTATGCAGAAAAAACTTTAGCATTTGTATGCATGACCTTGGTGTTTACATACATGATAATCTTCCAGTAGTAAGGGAATTGTCACTCAATTAGCTATCTCTTTTTCCTTCATTGCTCTCCCTCTCCACAGGACTGCAATATATTAGACAAAATATCTGACAGTATAGAAACAACTCTTTCTCTTCCCCCATCTGTGAATATTTTTGTGGTTGGTGATTTTAATGCTCATCATGTGAAGTGGCTTAAACATTTAAATGTTAATGATATTGCTGGTATTCAGACTTTCAATTTTTCCGCTGATCAGTCTCTTAATCAAATCGTGAATTTCCTTATTCATTTTCCTAATAAATCTGATCAATATGCTTATTTACTTGATGTTTTCTTTAGATTCTCACCTAGCTCTTATCTAGCTTTTCAACATTGTCCTCTTAGAAACTCAGATGATGCTGTCATATCTATTGATATTTCATTCCAATCATCTATTAGGAAGCTTCTATTTACAAGACCACCTTCTGTTTCCAGCTTGCTGATTGGGATTCACTTTGTGACTTTCTTTGAGATGCTATGTGGATTGATATTTTTAACCTTCCTATTGAGAATTTTGTTCCTTCTTGGAAATACCAAGTGAAACCAAGTTTCTCCATGGTTCACACCAGCCTCTTCTACTGCTATAGTCCACAGGAATCACAATTTACAGCTATTCCAGCATGACAATTCTGATCACAACAGATGCCTATTCATGGCTGCACATAATAAATTTAAATGAGTTCTCAAAGGATTTCACTGAGACTTTACTGAGAGAATGAAGCACAGTATTGCATCTAGCAATTTTGGTTCTCATGATTACTGGCGGCTCTGTAATAGAGTACTAAATAGGAGCAATTTTTTCTATTCCTCACATCATAACTTTGAAGTGTTAACATCTACTGATAGAGTAAAATATTTTGCTTGTAAATTCTCTTTAAACTCTACTCTTGACTCATTTGGAGAATCTTTGCCTGACTTTCCACTAAAAACCAAGTCTCTATTGAGTGATATGCATATAACCCCTTATTATGGTTTCTGCTATCATCTCTAATCTGAATCCCCAAAAAGAATGTGAACCTGTAATAGTCCTGAAGAAATTTGCTCCCAAACTGGCTCCTGTTCTCTCTAAGCAGCATAATAAATGTCTCACTGTTGAAAATCCTCACCTGTTGTTCCAGTCATTAAGAACTGGAGTGAACTGTCCAACCCTTTCAACTATTGGCCTTTTACCTCATTTCAGTAAACTGCTACCAAAATACTTAAGCATCTCATATCATAGGGACTTCTTTCAGACAAGCAATATGGCTTTTATTTCTTTAGATCAGGGTTTCCGTAACCCTAAGGTTGCGCAAAAGGTCCCCAAGGGTTCCACGAGAACAGATGAGATAAACTAATGCACTTTTGACTTTTTATTTATTTTCATATATGTAATATTACTAAACACATACAATATATTCTTTATTGTAATATTCTAATAGGGTATTTTGCATTGATTTACCTCATGTCTTTTCAACATTGCCAGTGAAGGATTAAAAAATAAAAAAACTGATGCAGCAATTATCTGTTTACATTCTGTTTACATTTATATTATATAATATTGTTTACTTATGTTTATTTTTTGCATTTGAGTGTAGAATTTTTTTGTGTAAATGAAAACTCTTTGATGAAGTATTATAAATGAACAGTATGAACTTTATTTAGCATTACCAAAACATTTGACAAAGACAAAGAAGTATTAATTTTTCCTTAAACCAGTTATTCAAAAATATATACTATGATATTTACCACTTGAACTACGATGAAAATAAAATGAGAAATATGGTATATAATTTTGTTTTTTGTGCAGGGGTTCTTTGAGACATGTAATTTATTTTAAGGGTTACACAGGGGTAAAAAGGTTGAGAAACACTGCTCTAGATCAACTACTGATAGATTAATAATTATTGTGGAAAGAGTCTATTAAGAACTGTGAAGCTTGGGCTTTTGCTTTGGATGTCACAAAAGCATTTGACACAGTTTGTCATATTGGTCATCTTCATAAGTTGAAAAGTCGTTGTTTCTTGACAAACTTTTGAACTGAATCAGGCTTTATTATGAAATGAAAGTTATCCTGAATGGCCACTCTTCTAGATCTTTTTCTACTAATACAGGTGTCCTCCAGGACTCTGTCCTTGGTTATACTCTGTTCTTAATTTTCATTAATGACTTTCCTGATAGCATCAGCTCTCAACTTGATATCTATCCTGATGGCACAACCATTTACTCCTGGCTTGATACTAAGTTTGATCAGTTCGATAAGGTCAAATTAGCAGCTGATCTAAAAAAAAAAAAAAAAAAAAAAAAATTTACCCAATGACCCAATGACTTCAGGAAAGTGGCTGGTTGCACTTTATTGGGCTAAAAATTCTCAGCTGAAATGAAGTGGAAAAATTATATTGAATCAATTGCTAGGTGTACTGCTAAGAAAGTTGGTTCATGTTTTGCTAGACAATTTTTCTCATTAGAATCTATCTTACATATCTATAAGTCTGTATTCATCCACGCTTTGAATATTGATGCCACATATGGTCTGGTGCTCCTGCCATATATTTAGAGATTCTTGATGAAATCCAAAAAAGCATCAGCAATATTATTGGCCCTGATATGGTATCTTGTCTGCAGTCACTTTCCCACTGCCATAAAGTTGCTTACCTGTGCCTTTTCTATAAATATTTTCATGCTCGGATGAGCTCTTCGTTATGGTACCTAGACTTTTTAAATTTAAGCACAGTACTAGACTGATGACAAGGTCTCACCAATTCACAGTTGAACTGGGTAGATGTAACCATAAGTTCTATGCTAACAATTTCTTTTCTCACACTTTTCACTTGTGGAACTCTCTTCCAGCTCCATGCTTTCCAGCCAACTTTGATCAACAAAAATTTAAATCCAATGTCAATTGTTATCTCTTGTCTTGCTGATTACTCTTCTATTGTTCTTGCTCCTTCATAATGTTTGTTTTCTAAGTCCCTCACACCCAGTATCTTAGTGGCTTTATTATTTCATTATTATTAATAATAATAATAACACAACTCTCACATGAAGGTACAACAAAGCCATCTTTGAAAATAATATTGAACAAAAATCAAAAACTCTTTTATAATGGCATATGAAATACAAACGTATTCAGACAACCAGATATTGGAGAATTTATATTTACAATCCAAAATATGTTTTAGCTTTAAATAACCCACAAAGGGTTGATATGATATAAAAAATTGAAAAACAATCGATAAAACCCTAATGAGAATCAGCTTCAGTCACTTTCCCACTGCCATAATGTAGCTTCCCTGCGCCTTTTCTATAAATACTTTCATGGTATTTGTTTGGATCAACTCTTTGCTATGGTACCTAGACTTTATGAATTTAAGTGCAGTACTAGCAAGCTCTCATCAAATTACAATTGAATTGACTAGATGTAACTGTAAGTTCTATGCTAACAGTTTCTGTTCTCACACTTCTCACTTGTGGAACTCTCTTCCAGCTTCACACTTTCCAGTCAACTTTGATCTTCATAAATTTAAATGCAATGTCAATCATTATTTATTGTCTTACTAATTACTCTTTTATTGTTCTTGCTCCTTCATGATCCTTCTGTTTTCTAATTCTCTCACACCCAGTAACCCATTGTGTCTTAGTGGCTTTCCTTATTTCATTATTAATAATAATAATAACTCTCACATGAAGGTACAAAGAAGCCATATTTGAACATGATGAAAATGATATTGAACAAAAATCAAGAAGTCTTTTATAATGGCTTATGAAAGCCAAAAGCATTCAGACAACCAGACATTGGAGAATTTATATTTAAATATGTACTGCAAACCAAGAATCTGGTTCAAAACATAGAAAAAAAAATTTTTTTAATTTTCTAACACTTTTTATATGTGGAATTCTCTTCTGGATCTATGCTTTCCAGCTAATTTTGATCTTCAAAAATTTAAATGCAATGTCAATTGTTATCTACTGTCTTCCTGATTACTCTTCTATTGTCCTCACCTTCATAAGTTTCTTTTTTTTTCTAATTATTTCACATCCTGTAACCCCTTGTGTCTTAGTGGCTTTACTGCCTTGCTTGGGGTGAACTTGATTAAAAAAAAAAATTAGTCTACAGAGAGCAGATTGTTCTTATCCCCAGGATAATCTCAAAAAAGCATACCCGCTCGGCCCGGTGGCTAGGATCAAAGTGTAGTATCTGTGTTTTGTGAGCTGCCGGGTCGGGTGTCTGTCAAACTCTCTGCTTGCAGGGAGGAACCCTGACGAAGCTCCGCCGAAGGGTAGGGTTTCGTTGGGGGAGGTTAACGGAACTGCCCCCCCCCTCGGGGGTTTGGATGGTAATTTATTTTTGGCTGGGCCTATGGGCTCGGAGATACCCACATTAAAAAGACCTTGTGCCACATTCAATCCTCGTGGGTGGATTGATAAATATCATCCCCAGGATAATAACCTAGTAGATTAAAACGTGGCATCGTGAATTTGGTGGCATAAGGGTTGTGAGTTCAATCACTAGGCAAAGTAGTGCAAATGTAGATAAATGTGGAAAAAAAGGGGCCTACTTATTAATCATTGTGAATGATGCCCTATAAAACATATTGGATGTTAAATAACCCAATTATGGTCAATATCTGTCTATATGTCTCAGATGAGGTATTGTAATTAAATGTTGTGAATATGGCAACAAAGATGAAGACAACAGTTCAAAGAATATAAATAGTCTTATTATGGTCAATGTGTTATGAAATTCACCAACCTAACACCGTCATGTACATATTCATAGACACAAACATGTACTCACACATGTATATACATACATACAGATACACATACAAATAACTACATAAATCAATGCTCAAACACACACACAAAAAGCATATGTAATAAAACATGATATACCATAGATTGATGATTAGCAACTTCAGAGGCCATGATGGCATGTATGATCCTCACTTGGCGCTGCTACTGTAACCTTGCGCAAGACTAAATTAAACTTAGTATTTTCTGTTTAAATTTATGGAACAAAGAGTTTAATTTATTTATATTTAGATTAATGTCTGCATTTTTGTTGTCGTTAAAACTTAATTACCATTCTGAATTTCAGGGATGAGGAATTAGCATTATTTATATTATTTACTTACATTTACATTTACTTATTTACAAACTAATATTCCCATTCTCAGGAGCTCATACATGGATGGTGCTCTAAACAATTCACTTAAAGAAGTCTCATGTTAAGGAATCGGAGAGCAGAGTTTGAATTCCAGCCGGATCCATTACATTCACTTACATGCTAATACTCTTAGGAAAAGTATGAATCCTCTTCTCCCCCCAGCTATGGGTAAATAGCAGGAGAGACTGGGTTCTATAACCTTAGATAGCAACTGGTCTCTAGGAGAATGGAAAAAACTAAATTCAAAACTTTCCTGGAGAGGGTTGGTCTCCATCAGGCTATCTTGCCCAAGAAACACCGCTTCTAATGAGGCTGCAGTACACATGGTGCCCCTATGACCTTATGGGTCACTGGATTAAAAAAGAAAATCCCTGTCTTTGCTGTTATTATCACCTGATTATCTACCTGAATTTTGGGGGATTAGGCCATTATTATTACTTACATTATTTACATCCATACTATTAGATTGGTGCAAAAATAATGACGTAATAATGTCAGTTTTTGACGTATTTTTTAACGTCAAAAAACAACATTATTATGTCATTATTTTTGCACCAACCTAATATCTTCATCTTTGTTATTATCCCCTGACTGCCTTCTGCCTGAATTTCTGGGATGAAGAGTTATCATTATTTATATTATTTACATTCAGACTAATATCCTCATCTTTGTTATTATCACACACTTTAATCCATGGGACAATAGCCTAGTGGATTAAAGTGTTAGTTTATGAATTTAGTGGTCTAGTAATTGTGAGTTCAATCCTTGGGCAAGGTAGTAATGACTTAAACAGTGAATGAGGAATAATGAAACAGTACTAAAAACGAACAAGATGAGATATCCCTAGAGATGGTCAGCAAAATGAGAGCAGTCTAGCTCCATAGATTAAATAAAAATTTCAGTTCAAAATTCATTGGAAGTTACACAGACTGAAAGATATTAAGTAGGCCGGAAGTCTTAAGGGTTGAAATGTGATAATAACAAGAGAAATTACCATATTTGATGGTACTATCAAAGACCCCCACCTCCTAGGTTTATATATTTTTTTTCAAGCGAGGTTCAGGAGGAGTCAGGTACTTACTGGAGCAGTACAGGGAGCCAACCATTTTACCTGCATCTTTAGTGATGGATCATATCTACGAGTTCCACTTGAGTTTAAGGCCCAATAGTCACTCAATGCATAGTGACTCCCTGAGGGAACATTTGCTCATCGTGACTGCAATAACGTCTGGGATGAGCTTAAACATTTTCTCATCTTAGCAGTGTTATTGTCTTGCTTGTGGTGAAATGATTAAAAAATGACTATAGAAATAATAAAATATATTTCTAAAGCTTCTCTTAAATGCTAAAATACAGAATTCCGAACATTGGTATTTAGATGTTGACACGACTACGTTACTTACAACAATACACCATCTTTTATCACACATCAAGCACGACATTGTATACATGAACAATTTGCTCATTTTTTTTACTGTGGTGTTCACCTTGTACTACGACCTGGGAGCCACTCAAGGTAGAGGGTTACAGAGTAAGAGGCGTAGTTTATATAGATATGTTGGAAAGATAATGGTTAACACTAGGAGTGAACAGGTTAAGACTATAGTGATTGGGAAAACATCCTCTTGGGAGTTGGTTCCACAGAGCAGTGGTTCACAGGAAGATGCTGTTCAAGAGGAACGTACTTCTCACCAGTGGAATACAGAAGAAATGAGGGTGGTTTACTACAATGCATATAACACAGTGTGTTTTAGCTGTGAAGATTAGAACTGGTGGAATTAAGGGATGCAGTTTGTCCCAACACTTTCCATGGAAGTAGTGATAGAGCAGTGAGAGGCTTGCAATAATTCATCAATGAGAGAGGGGTTGTAGGGATGAAAATAATTTGTCACCCACAAGGATGCAAAAACACTTTTGGTCTCTACTGAGACGGGGAAATGAAGACTGGGAAGTTCCTACTTAAATATTACTGCAGTATTTCATCTTAGGTTTGATCTGGCTCTTGTAAAGTTAGAGGATAGCATGTGGAGTCAGGTTCTTATAATGGAAAAAACTTCATCACCCACAAGGACGTAGAGGCACTTTAGGACTCTATTATGTCTGGAAAGGGAAAACCAGGAAGCCACTGACCACATATTGTAACAGCAGTTCATGTTTGGCCTGATCTGACTCTTGTAAAGGTAGAGGATAGAATGTTGAGTCAGGTTCTTACAATGGAAAATAATTCATCACCCACAAGAATGTAGAGGCACTTTAGGACTCTATTACATCTAGAAAGGGAAGACTGGGAAGCTCCTGACCACATATAATAACAATAGTTCATTTTTGGCTTGATCTGATTCTTGTAAAGATAGAGGATAGCAGGAGGATTCAGGTACTTACTGGAGCATTACAAAGAACTGATCATTTTTTTTCTGTATCTTTAGCAATGGATCATATGCACGAATTCCATTTGAGGTCTGGGTTGAGATTATATAACAAAATTAGGATGCAAAGTTAAGTACAAGTACCAGTAGTTAGTAATATTGTTAGAGTAACTATTAGCTAAGCAGATATTTAAACTTTGCATGTCAGAATTAGGAGACATGTTTTTATAACCATTTCAAATGATGAGTTCCCCACCTCCATTTTTATTTCGCATCCTAAATGGTAAATTCATTTAAATCAAATATCCTTATTTCCTTCATATTCCATTAGTAAGGATGAAGTTCAGCTCAGACAACTTCTTCCACAAAACTGTGCAGCTCCTGCCCAAATATGACAGCTGAACTCCAATTTGTTTCTCTATCAAATTCAAGTATTCTTATTTCCTTAATATTCCATTAGTAAGGAGGAACTTCTTCCACAAAATTGTTAAAATGTGAAAGACTCCCAAGGGGATGCTTCCATGGTCACTACAATTTTAACCTTTTTAAGTCAAAGGACAACTGTTACACCCTTACAACATCCCTATTCCATAGCCCTCTACCTTGTGTGGCACTCAGGTATTGTAATGAGTGAGAAAAAAAACATTTTAGATAAGCAATTTCATTACCATTCTCAGGTGGATGATATACGTTAAACGAACGAATGATCAATTTTATTACATTGCTTAATTTTTTTAGCATATATAAGGCTCAAGAACGAATCAGAGTAAAATTTTATTGAATGAAGTTGTTGTAAGGAGTTAAGAAGAAGTAAATGCAGATTATGAGGATTTTTTTTTTCATCATTTCATTCCAAGCAAGGCAATAAATCCACTAAGATGTAAGGGATTAAGGAGTGTGAAAGAATATGAGAAAAAGAAAACATTATTAAAGTGAGAGACCAAAGAAGAAACACATCATAACGATTGAGATTGCATTTAAATTTTTAAAGATCAACATTCACTGAGGAGCAAGAAGCCAGAAGAGATTTCCACAAGTGAGAAGAGCAAGAGAAGAAACTCTTCACAAAGAAGTGTACATTAAGTATATGGTGGCAGAACAAAGAAGAAATTATGGAGTTTTAAAGAAATACACAATTGAGATATCAGTGTTATTTTCATTTTTTGCATAAGTTTGATGACAACTGATCTATAGCACACTATATATATATATATATATATATATATATATATATATATATATATATATTATATATATATATATACATACATATATATATATATATATATATATAGTCATCCACAGACAGACTGTTTCACTGTTTCACAGCTCTTCAGTGTGGCTAGACATCTGGTTGCCTCTAGCTAGGATCGAACTCCGGCTGAATTGGCATCAGTTGGAGATTCTACCACTAAGCCGTCGGCAGGGATGAAGGTGAATTTTAGCATATTTATTTTTAGATAGACACACACAGTGACCGACAGTGGCTCAATTCGCTTTTGCCGAAAAGTCTCGCTATATCAGCCATAATAGTCACTGTTTACAAACTCACATCTCTTCCCCAGAGAGCTCAACTGAAATTAATTTTTTCAGGAGCCTATAAAGTCATCCACAGACAGACTGTTTCACAGCTCATCAGTGTGGCTAGACATACAGTTGCTAGGATTGAACTCAAGCTGAATTGGCGTCAGTCAAAGATTCTACCACTAAGCCATTGGTGCATGGCAGGGATGAAGGTGAATTTTAGCATATTTATTTTTAGATAAACACACACAGTGACCGACAGTGACTCACTTTGCTTTTGCCGAAGAGTATTGCTATATATATATATATATATATATATATATATATATATATATAGCCGTTGAATAAGCAGCTAGAATAGAAAATATTCATGACAAGATTTGTACTCATTAGGAATACATCTGCTGATGATTTATCAAGTAGTCTATTAGTGCAACTAGCAAATGTCATTCACATTATTTAATCAGATCATTACATTCTTAATAAAGTGACTTAATATACAATTTTTACAGTATGCCATATTGTTTACTTACACTATTGTGGTTATTATTTCTCCTCCCCCCCCTCATACACACAAGCACATTTTCTCATCATTCAATAAAAAGTAAATGAATAAATAAAACAATAAAAGCAGAAAGGCAAAACAAAACATGAAGAAATGTAACATCTACATCAACAGCTGAGAATCCAGTGCAATGGACAGGAATCCCTGGAGATCCATTGTTAGAAATGGTACAACAATCTTCAAATCTAAATGATCAGCCGAAATAAAAGAAAAAAAAGACAGTGAAAAGTAAAACAACAACAATCAAGGCCTAGTCACCATCTGGAACAACCTGTCCTTAATATTGAAGGACCTTATGGCTTCATGAGCCATCTCAAAGTCCACCTGACTGAGACAAACAGAACAAGACTATCATCCTCATTGACCTAGAGAGAGAGAGAGAGAGAGAGAGAGATGAAATGAATAAATAAAATAAAACCAGAGAGGCTTTCAGTCATCTAACACTTAATGCCACAACTTTCACCACTGTTATATTAAATGTATGGTGGCAGAACAAAGAAGAAACAATTTGGGTTTAAAGAAATAAAACAACTGTGTTAACGTAAAATATAACAAATGACAAATTGGTGTAAATGTCTCTCATTGAAAGGAGGAGACAAGTGGAGTTGTAGAGGTTGTCCGCTGAGGCATACAGTAGGAGAGGGAAGGTGAGTTATGACTTACTGCAGCGAGGAACTTTGGTGAGCTGGGAGGTAACTTTCTGATGAGCATTGTGAATCCAGACTGTTATGCTGTTTGACTGCTGAAAATGTCTCTTTGATGGGTTTTTATGTCCTTTTCTCAGGCTCAAATCAGCTTTGCTTTTTATTTTGTTTCTTTAGTGGGTGCTACTGGGGGAAAATTCTGAATTGTATTGCTTCTTTTTTTCTGAGTATGTGAGTAAAAACTGAAGGTATGTGCAGTTGATGGAATTTTAGGGGGACATTCTTTTTGCCAATGGAATATGAGTGGCAATGAGCATTAATCAAATTGGTAGATGTGACAAAGTGAATCATAGCTGGAAAGGTCTGAAATGGTAGAACTAAATAATGTAGGTTATCTGAAGTGATAAGATTACAACATTTTTTCTATAGGAAAGGATCTGTAGTGCTGAAAATAATTCATCCCCTAAAAGGGATGTGTAAATATTTTGAACTCTGGAAAGATTGGAAAATGTGGGTTGGACAGATCCAGCCCAGATATGACAGCTATACTGTATTATTGGTCTGACCAGTCTCTTTTAATGACAGACATGGTTGAGGGGAAATATTTTAGTATTATTCTGAGACCAAGAGAAAATCTTTTGGTCTTATGCTGATAATCTAAAAAGGGAAATAAAATCAAATATATTGACCAGAAAGTCCTGACTCATTTAGGAAGCAGAAAGAAAACAAATCTTGATCACTGTCTGATGGAATTTCCAAGGAGTACTGCATTTTGAGCTTGTTCCACATTGTCATGACATCAATGCTAAACTGTATTGCTAGCAGATAGATCACATGTACGATAAACTAAAGAAGGAGTATCCTACTTTCAAGGATCAATTGAGGTCAAGATTTGTTTCAGCAAGACAATGCAAGGCCACACAATGTCAGGTTGACTAAAGAAAAGTTCAAACAGATGGACAGTGTTGTGATTCTTCCACATCCACTATTTGTCCCTATGCTGCTGCTATTCCACTTAATGCCACACTTTCTCTGCATCATATTTGATGAAGTGAAGGAAGCTTGTTTACAGATTTTTTTATTCAAAGCCAGTAGACAAGTATCTGGGATGCTGGCTGACTGCTGGCAGAAGATCAATGAGAATGATAGACTTTATACACTATTTACATTATTCAGACTATTATCCTCATCTTTGTCACCATATTTATTACAATGATTCAGCCGTTGTACACTCCGGCCTTCTTCCGGAATGTAGAATGCTTTATTTCGCTAACTGTTCTAGTCGCATGTCAGTCGACTCAGTACTTTCTGAGTGACTGTTCGGTTATACTCTCATCCTATGGATGGGAGGAACCTGAAGGATGCTACGCCGAAGGGTGGAGTCTCCTTCGGAGAGGTAGACCGGCCCTGAACCTGTTACATACCGGTTCAATGAGCATATTTTTGGCCAAGCACACGGGCTCGGAGTGCCCACATTAGAAACCCTCGTGGGGGGGTGACTGAATATCATTGCATGTGCCATGTTTAATGGATGCTATCAGTTATCTCCTGTTAATTCCCCTCTCCAAGTTCTCCAGTGCCTTAACCGGGTATTGAACTCTCACACTTTGGATCCTGTCACTGGATCTAACTAATGCCTTTATTCACTGTGCCATGTGTCCTTCAGGACATCTGTGTATGAATTTCTGGGTATTGTAAACCTAATATCTTCAGCAACTATATTTTTACCAGTGCTCAGATTGCAATTTTTGTTATTATTGCTTTTCTCTAGCACTCCTTATTGCTGGTTTCCATATTGTATTCATTTCTATGCTTGGTCAGCTCAGGAGATAAAGGGTTCAGTTCGACTTTCTAACCACCTGATGAAGGCCAGAGTGAACAATTGCCGAAACGTTGCTCCATAAAATTGTTGTTTTCTTTCCACTTCTTAAGCGAGTCAATATTTGGTATTTTTCATAATTTGATAACTTGAGATAAATTCTAATTTCATTATTTTTTTTTATGACTACTGACACTTGTAGTAACTGTGTTTTGTTATTTTCCCCCGATTCTTCTTCTATGGGATACATCACTTAAAAACATAGGTGGTCATGGTTCTTCACAACTTCCTATCTCTTGTGGCCCTCAGCAGTTTTCTTTGCTTTTCTAAAGCTCCTGCCACCATTTCATCATCCATTCATACAAGCTTGCCAGCTAAGTGACTTGATGCCTTTGTAGTGATAACAACAAATAAATAACCTCTAACCCTTAGTACTAGACTAAATAATAGTATGGAAACAAAATAATAAAATTACTTTGAAATATAGATAAAAATGATAATTAACAATAAAGAATGAAAAAGTGAGATTATTGTGACACTATTTAGCTATGGTAATTGGCTAACTAATTAAGCATAGAAATTAAAAACGAGAAATACTTAAGGCGAGAAAGAGCTATATTGAAAGACAGACCAAGCAACATTTTTTTTAACAAAAAATGGGAAAAGATTTTATTTCATTTACGAAGAAAGATACTTTTTCACAGAAGACAAAAAATTCCATAACAGAAAGCCAGATTTCAGATTCTGTCAAAATTAATTAATGTCATGATCAGATAATGACATACCAAAGGAAACAGAATTCAGGGAGGAATGACAAAGCTGACCACACACGGCGACCATAAAAAAATTTCAGCTTCGGTCAACTGCATACAGGTAGAAGAAATCAATATTGGTTATCTATCAAAGATACCATTACTATTTTTCATGCTTGGATTCCAACAAAGAAAGCCAGCCATTAAGTATACAGATCTTGATATGATCATTGTTATTGCTTATTCAAACTGTTGACGAAAAATAAAGAATTTGATTTTCAGGTGGAACACGACTACCCAGTTTAAAAGTTGACTAGCAGTGATTAATGAGTTGGTAGAGATTCTGCTAAGTGGATTTTGGGTGGCTCAGGATAAGAAAAAAATGTAATTATAGCCACGTGGGATTCATAAGAATTCTGGCTGATAAAAAAGAAGGAAAGAAAAGAGAATTTTTTTTCTAGATAATTTTAAGAAGGCCAAGTCTAGCCACACCCATGCTGTTGAGCAATTATTGACCTAGTGGTGGCGTGAGTGATAGGCGAAGGTGAATGTATGAGAAAGGTGGAGAAATTGTTGACACCCACTGAGAGGATTGGTGTGAGATACCAATATGAGAAAGGAAGAGTCTAGGAGGATAATTCTCCTCCGACCTCTCCTCACGGACGACGAAGAAAACCCCCAAAATGGAAAGTGATTAGATTCCAAAAATGGGAAGTAATAAATTTTCCTGTCCTGAGGACAAAGAAAATTTTTGTTGGGAATTATGAATTGTCAATGAACCCAAACCCTGACAGGCCCCAACCCAGAGTTGGTCAGTGTCCATATAAACAAACATCTTGAGGCAGCTAGGAGTGTTTATTTGGCAGATTTTCAAGAGAGTTCGGAGTTGCAGTTGGAGACCAGCCTCCCAGGAGCTGACAGAAAGATTTCCATGCCTTTCAACTTAGTCTTCCTACCAAAAGCAAGTTTTTATTGACAAACGACTTAAAATACCATAACTTGCTTAAGGAATGCAAAAAATGTCATGAATCCATAGAAATGGGCCAAGAGAGAAACACTCCTGTATTCAACAGATAAAGTTAGTTGTTATTTCTCAACATATTTGACCCTCTTGAGTTTGTTTTATTATTTTTCTTTTACTTATACTTCTGCGGTATCAACTTTACCCCAGATTCAGCTTGCACTATGGCTCAATGCCTGATTGATTTCATCTAACTAAGATCAAAGTCACAACATGGGTAGGTTAGACTTGAGATCAAAGCAGTTACTTCAATGACCAAGCGTTGGAGGCGAGCTGAGAACGACAAAGCTGGTATTGAAACGGAAATGACCAGATCAACCCTGACACAGACTGGTGGTAGCAACAACGAGTCAACCCCAAATACTGGTGGAAGAAACCTTACAGCTTTGCGCCGCAACTGGGAGTTGACCACGGGCTGACAGCCTCGTGTCATATGTTGATGTCACGACCAGTGGATGTCCCATATTGGTGCTGGCACTGCAACTGTGACCATTGGTGGGTGTCACATTATGAAAAAACAGTTAAATAAATATGAAAACTCCCATCATGCACTGAAACAATTGTTTTGCTGCTAGTTAAAATAGAAATAAAATATTCTCTCTCTTCCTCCTTGATGGTGAAATGAAACAGATGTTTTAGGACAGCACTCTCACATACATGTTGTTACCAAACAGATCAACATAATCTTTTTATCTTTGTATGCATATTTTTTTAAAATATACAATATTTTCTCTGAAATGTATATGAGGGCCTTATATTTTATGTTTACACTTATTTTTTTGTATCATGATTTATGATTTGTTTGTAATTTATATATTTCATTGTGTGGCTGATGATGTCTTTCCTACTCCCTCCACAAAAATTATATATATATATATATATATATATATATATATATATATATATATAGATAGATAGATATAGATAGATAGATAGATATATATACACACACACACACACACACACATATAGATAGAAAAAGTTGCAAATTAAAAAAATAATAATGTTCTTTTATGAAAGTATTTATTTATTTTTATATATATTTCATATTTCAGACTGGCCTCAATCAAAGATTTATTTCTGAAGAAAGATTGAGGCCAATCTGAAATATCAAATATATATACAAATAAATATTTTCATAAAAGAACATTATTATTTTTTTAATTTGCAACTTTTTCTATTTATACATATTAAGAAAGTATATGTGGTCCTCATTATGCTATATATATATATATATATATATATATATATATATATATATATAAAGAGAAGTTACATTTAGGCAATGCTGACACATCACCAGAACAGCTCACAAAACCTTCCCCCCTCTCTTTATCCCCAAAATACAACATGTGAACAGTGCTGGATTTATATATAGGCTGCAGTATTTATTTTCAGATTTAAATCCACCCCCATTGAACTAATTTGAAACAATTTTAAGTATTTGGGTCCCTCTAGTTGCAGTGAGGCTTTTAAATTATTTAAGTGTTCCTTGTTTTACACCAAAAATGCATCATCTAAAAATGTATCTTTTTTATAGACACAGGGTGGAAGGGCTCAACGTGGTAATGAAGGTTCCCAAAACTATAATCCTGGTGACCTCTTAAGGCCTAAATCTGGCCCTGCCTTGTAAATGTTAAGTTTTCCAAGCTTTCCTTACTCATTGTGTGTTCAATAAATTTCTGCGGCCTTTTTTACATTGTGAGTAAAATTGTCCTATCCGTTGCCATTTTTTTTAATACTTCCTGGTAGTTTACCCCCTCCACCCAATGGAATTTTTGCTATTCTTCCTCATAACCACATTTCTGCTACTTCTAGTATTTTTCCTCGTCCATGGGGAGATTGTCCAACATTTACTGCCATATAAAAGGATGGATAGCACATAGAAATAAAGAAAAGTGTGGGAATGTTATATTCTGTGCTAATAGTAATATATACTTGAAAAACATGGTGGATAAGATAAGTAAAGGTTTATTGTAATTACCAGTACAATAAGAATAAAGGCAACCATCATGAAAGAGGTCATTGCAAATCAATCCAGTAGGGAGGGCTACTATTGGAAGGTCAGTACTTCTCGTGTAAGTCTGAGTCATACTCAACAGGTCCCAGCTAGTCTCTGTAGTCTGTTGACTTACAGATAGTTATAGGTAGTTACTACCTATAATGTAATTACTCATGGGGGTGACAAGTTATTCCATTACATCAGAATGCTAACAAAACTTTTCTATTTTGAAGTACCTTTAATGCAATGTTCAGTTGTTGGTGTCACATTTTCCATCCTCTGTCTATATCTCTGAGATGACGTATTATGATTTCTTACATTATTTGGACTGTTATCCTCATCTTCATTGCCTGAAGGTAAGACTGCAAGAACATCGTAAAGCAGTAACATAAATGGAAATAGAAAAATCAGGCATAGCTGACAACATATGTGGGATGAAACTATAATAATAGAGAGCATCACTAGAAAATACAAAAACTTAAGGAATCAGCACATATGCTAGGCCACAAAAATCTCCTGAGCTAACCAAGCATAGAAATGAATAAAATATAAGAACCAGTAATAAGGAGTGCTAGACAATAAAAATTGCAATATAAGCTCTGGTAAAAAATATACAATGATAACAGCAAAAATTGCAATATGAGCAATGGTAAAAATAAGAGCCGAGACATTAAGTTTATAAATCTGAAAAATTCATATGCAGATATCCTCAAGGACACATGGCCCAATGGATAAAGACATTGGTTACATCCAGTAACTAGACCCAAAGTGTTGTGAGTTCAATACACAGAAGAGGCATGGCATGTGAAACTAGAACAGTCTACCCCAGCAGATGAAATAAAGGGTTCAGTTCAAAATTCTAATCATCTGAAGAAGCCTGGAGTGTACAATGGCTAAAACACTGAATATGACAATGAAGATGAGGACAACAGTCCAAATAATGTAAGTAATTTTCCATCCTCTGTTAAAATATTTCACAGATATTGGTATCTCCATTTTGTAACTTACGTTTTAGGGTTTGTCACTTGCTGATGATCATAATTAGCCTTATTTTTCTTACTTACCTCTATTATCATGTCTAGTAGTTCTGTAGTTTTCTTTTCGTATCAGCCATGATTACAGTGTAATCTGTGTATCTTATATTGTTATAATTTGATAACTTGAGATAAATCCTAATTTTGTTTCTTTCTCATGACTGGCAGCGTAATAGGTGTAATTTGTTATTTTTTCCACTAGATAACAACTAATATTTAATAAAATGAGCAAAACAAAAACTCTTTACAAAGTGATTTAGGAATCAGTAATCTTAATGACATAGATGATAATGTCAAGATGGAAGTTAGAAGATAGAAAAAAAGATAGTTCATATTTCTAGCAATATGATAAAAACAAACAACCTAGGATTGAAGTGTGCGAGACTGGAATCATGGAGAAAATAAATGTCAAGGATGCTTCAGCTTTGTGGGTAATCCATCCAGAACTAAAATGCATTCGATGAGGCTAATCTAAAAATAAAACAGTCGATATGGCCAATTTATAGCAATAAAGTAAAGTGGGTGAGAAAATTTTCAGCTTTTGTGAAAGAGCCATGAGAAGGAAATGAGAAGAAAACATTTACCTGAGCAGGTATACATCAATTTCACAAGGCACAATGCTCAAGGATATGCGTTGAAACAGATGTTGGCTCGGGACAAGAAGCTGGTGAGCCAAGTTCAAATTCCAGTCAGATTCAATGAATTCACTAATGTGCAAGTAACATTAGAAAAAGTAATAATCCGTCTCTTCTCTCCCCAGCTATAGGTTAAATAGGACAGAATAAGTCCTATAGCCTTTGCTGACAACCAGTATACAGCAGAAAGAAACAGCAATCAACTAGAGGAAAATGTTCGATCAAGTCAGACATAAATCAAAAAAAACAAGATCCCCTGAGTGTTTATAATATATGACCCATAATTGAAAGAATGAGAGACAATGTGGAAAAAGGGACAGTTACAATGTCCATACTACATTTGATGTGTGCATGCTTTTCAGATTCCTTAAACTTCTAGGTACGACTGTGTGTGTGTGCATGTGTGTATATATATATATATATATACACATATATATATACACACACATATATATATACATATATATGTATATATACATATATATATATACACACATATATATACATATATATATATACACACATATATATACACATATATACATGTATATACACGTATATACACATATATACATGTATATACACGTATATACACATATATACATGTATATACACGTATATACACATATATACATGTATATACACGTATATACACATATATACATGTATATACACGTATATACACATATATACATGTATATACACACATATATTACATGTATATACATGTATATACACACATATATACATGTATATACATGTATATACATGTATATACATGTATATACACACATATATACATGTATATACACACATATATACATGTATATACACACATATATACATGTATATACACACATATATACATGTATATACACACATATATACATGTA
Source organism: Acanthosepion lycidas (assembly GCA_963932145.1). Lineage (NCBI taxonomy): Eukaryota > Metazoa > Mollusca > Cephalopoda > Sepiida > Sepiidae > Acanthosepion > Acanthosepion lycidas. The sequence goes on from OZ010604.1 coordinate 55,516,214, forward strand.
TATACACACATATATACATGTATATATGTATATATACATATATATTATATACATATAT
>OZ010604.1:55518971-55621471 GCA_963932145.1 Acanthosepion lycidas
ATGTCTACCTTTTAGACTCTCGTGTAAATTGGTACGATGTCTACCCTTTAGACTCTCGTGTAAACTGGTACGATGTCTACCCTTTAGACTCTCGTGTAAACTGGTACGATGTCTACCCTTTAGACTCTCGTGTAAACTGGTACGATGTCTACCCTTTAGACTCTCGTGTAAACTGGTACGATGTCTACCCTTTAGACTCTCGTGTAAACTGGTACGATGTCTACCCTTTAGACTCTCGTGTAAACTGGTACGATGTCTACCCTTTAGACTCTCGTGTAAACTGGTACGATGTCTACCCTTTAGACTCTCGTGTAAACTGGTACGATGTCTACCCTTTAGACTCTCGTGTAAACTGGACTGATGTCTACCCATTAGACTCTCGTGTAAACTGGACTGATGTCTACCCATTAGACTCTCGTGTAAACTGGACTGATGTCTACCCATTAGACTCTCGTGTAAACTGGACTGATGTCTACCCATTAGACTCTCGTGTAAACTGGACTGATGTCTACCCATTAGACTCTCGTGTAAACTGGACTGATGTCTACCCATTAGACTCTCGTGTAAACTGGACTGATGTCTACCCATTAGACTCTCGTGTAAACTGGACTGATGTCTACCCATTAGACTCTCGTGTAAACTGGACTGATGTCTACCCATTAGACTCTCGTGTAAACTGGACTGATGTCTACCCATTAGACTCTCGTGTAAACTGGACTGATGTCTACCCATTAGACTCTCGTGTAAACTGGACTGATGTCTACCCATTAGACTCTCGTGTAAACTGGTACGATGTCTACCCATTAGACTCTCGTGTAAACTGGTACGATGTCTACCCATTAGACTCTCGTGTAAACTGGACTGATGTCTACCCTTTAGACTCTCGTGTAAACTGGACTGATGTCTACCCTTTAGACTCTCGTGTAAACTGGACTGATGTCTACCCTTTAGACTCTCGTGTAAACTGGACTGATGTCTACCTTTTAGACTCTCGTGTAAACTGGACTGATGTCTACCTTTTAGACTCTCGTGTAAACTGGACTGATGTCTACCTTTTAGACTCTCGTGTAAACTGGACTGATGTCGACATTTTTGAATTGTGTAAACCAGACCAATGACTACATTTATGACTCTAGTGTAAATCAGTGCTATGTCTACCTTTTTGACTAGTGTAAACTGGAACGATGTCTACATTTTTGATTCTTATTTAAACTGACCTACATTTTTGTCTATCTTCCCTATCTATTGTTTATCAAAATGGCAGAATTGTACATGGAATATCTTGGAAAACTTTGACAGGCCATGACACAGAGAAAACTAACAAGAGATTCACCATTCCACTTCTTGCACAATGTGAGAGGTATTGCTTGGAGAGGGACAACCACTTAGAGCTGAGATGAATATTAACAGGACCATGTAAGAAATACCATCTTAGGAAGTTTTGGTATATATACTCTGCAGATAAAAGGGGTTGGTGACTGTAGTTCATCAAGTTGTTTCTCAAACCACTAGTTAAGCAAGTAGAATCTTCACTGGGTGTTCAAGCATATATATATATATATATATATATATATATATATATATATATATATATATGTATGTATGTATGAATAAAAATGACAATAGGAAAACTAGTAATTGCTGACGTGTTTTGTTCAATGTGGACTTTATCAAAGCAAAATACGAAATTAATTTAATTCAACAAGATAACTAATATAAACAAAAAGAGAATATTCCTAGCAACTGGAATGTAAAGAAATGCTATTTTTATATTTTTAACTGAAAATAACATCAGTATTTGTCACGTGTGGAGAATATTGTCATTATATATGTGTTGATGTATTCAACCATTTTCTGTTGATTTTATGAATCTGTTGTGTACATTTGTTTGTGAGAGCAGTAATTTTGTTAAGAAAGGTGAAATGGGGAAAAAACCTGGATGTAGATTAATATTTGGGTAATTTTCTATGGCGGCACTTTCTAGAATTTTCCTTCTGAGTAAGTTATTTTCTTTTCTTATGAATGTAGCATTTTAAAATCAAAATCATGGTTGAATTTATTTCTATGTATGACTAGTGTATTAGCTAACTTGTTTTTTGTGAGGTCTCTTTTGTGCTCATAAAAGCATTTTTTAAACTTCTACTTGTTTCTCCAATATATTGTAGACAAGTGGAGGTGATGGGATCCCAGCCAATGTCCTAAAGAAATGTGCTTTTGAGCTGGCTCCAGTTCTCTCCAAATTCTACAATTATTGTCTTGCTGCTTCCTTCTTCTTGGAAGTCCTTTGTAGTTCCTGTTTTTAAGATCTCTGGAGAACATTCTTACCCCTCTAACTATTGCCCTATTAACCTCCTACCCCTTTTTGGGAAAGTATTTGAGGCTTTAATCAATGCTAATACGGTTAAGCATCTTAGCTCACACAACCTGCTCTCTGACAAACACTATGGCTTCCATTTTGCCAACTCTACCACTGATGTGATAATGGCGATCACTGAATATGTATATCAAGCTTTTGATAATAATGGTGAAGCTAGAGCTGTGACTCTAGATACCTCGAAGGTATGCTGATCTTCTATGTAAGCTCCAGGGCTATGGTATTATAGGATGATTGTTTGATTTAATCCAATCATTCCTATCAAATCATGAAATGAAGGTCGTTTTGAATGGACTCACTTCCAGATCCTTTCACATGAATGTGGGTGTCCTGGATACTACACTGTTTTTGATCTTCGTCAATGATCTCCTTGATGTCATCAGTTCCCAAGCAGGTAAGGAAAGCTGGGTCACTGTGTCATGGCAGAAGGTTTTTCTCACCAGAATCCATCTTGCACATTTACAAATCTACCATTTGTTCATGCATTGAATTCTGTTGCCCTATCTGCTCTGGTGTTCCTGCTACTTATCTTGAGGTTCTTGGCAAAATCCAAAAAAGGATCTGCAATGTAATCAATCCTGATTTGGCATCACAACTTCAGTTACTTTCTCACCAACATGTCAGTATCAAATTCTCTAAGCCCTCTTCTATGTGCCTGATAAATTTCAATTTTCTCTTGTCTCTAATTATCAGCATCCATTGTGTTTCCATTTTTCTTAGAACTTCCTCGTTACTCACATGTTCAGTCTATGGCATTCACAGCAACCGTCTTTAGAACCACATTTTTGTTGCCTCAAGTCTCTTCTTCCACTGTGAATCAATTATTCACCCAGTATTCACTGCCATATAGGAGGACCAATATTACACCAGAATTCAGCACCCTTTTCTTTGTTTCTAATGAAGTTTTTCTCTTTCAAAATGATCCCAGGCAGATCTCCTGTGAAATGACACTTTGATTCCAGGCAGAAGTCCCAATCTATATCTATATAAATCTTATTTTTTTCAGGTACTATGCTAGTTCATTATGTTATTCATATTTTGTGTATTGAGGTGGATGTGCAGGTGGTGTAAGGATAGTGACTTGGAATGAGAAATCAGTTCAAATTTCAGTCAGGTGCGTTACATTCACATCTACACAAATACTCTTGGGAAAGATATGAATTTATTTCCTCTCCCATCTGTGGGTTAAATAGTAAAACATATCTAGAAAAAATTATTTTTATAATCTAAAATATGAGTAAGCCATAAAAATCAATAAAATCATCCAATCAATCCATCAACAGTTTGCATATTGATATTTATTTAATGTGATTTCATATGCCACAAGGCAAAATAGAAAAAAACAGGGGGTGGAGAAAATTCTTCTATCTGATGATGGCCTACCTGCTATATATATATATATATATATATATATATATATATATATATATATATATAACTTTTATAGTTTAAAGATACTACACATATCCTGTCAGTGTCAAATTCTCTAAGCTCTCTTTCCTCATTGTGTGCCTGATAAATTTCAATTTTCTCTTCTTGTCTATCAGCATCCATTTTGTTTCCATTTTTCTTAGAACTTCCTCATTATTCACATATTTAGTCTATGGTATTCTCAGCATCCTTCTTTAGAACCACGTTTTTGTTGTCTCAAGTCTCTACCTCTCTGAGCCGATTGCCCAGCATTCACTGCCATATAGGAGGACCAATATTACACCAGAATTCAGCACTCTTTTCTTTGTTTCTAATGAAATTTTTCTCTTTCAAAATGATCCCAGGCAGATCTCTTGGGAAGTGACACTTTGATTTCAGGCAGAAGTCCCAATCCACACACAAGTATAGGATTAGTGTAGACAGAATAAAATTCTAATAACCAAAAACGCTATTCTTAAGTGGGTGCTCAATACAGAGTAGAGCAAATATTATTTATTCAAAAATTATAATATAAACATGTTATAACAAAAATAGCCAATTTGTTTCAACACTTCTAATGTCTTCTCAAGTGATGGTGTTGAATGTAGAACCAAGATTCTACATTCAACATCATCACTTGAGAAAATTCTTCTATCTGATGATGGCCTACCTGCCTTGAAAATCAGCATTTAAAATCTTAGTGGGTCATCAACATTAAATACCCAACTGTCAGTTGTGAGATTGGTTCAAACATTTATATACTTTTTAGCATATAAGACATTAAAGTCAGCACCAAATAGTGACAGTCTGTTTCATGTTTAAACACAATCATCAGGCTATGTGTATTGTGTTTTTGTATGACTATATATACTGATCAGTGATGCATTATTGGTAGACCTATTGTATTACTCTAACTTATTTGGGTGAGTGGTAACAGTTATGGAATATTATTTTGGCCTATTGGTTTAAAATGATTGTGGATCCTGGGTACAGTTTTCTGGCTATTTTATAAGGTCGTTTGATATCATTTTTATTATTGGTTAATTTATCAGTGGTTGTTATGTTTACAACTTACTTCATTTACTTAATTATAGGCTTGGATTATTTTACTTTACTTATTTTTATTTCTAAGCATAAACCTGATCAATGTTTAACCATTGACTCAAGTATAGATGTTGATTAATATTTACCTGTTGATGTAAGTATAAACCAATTTTTCTATTTTGCCTATAGATCCAAGTACAAACTTATGTTTACCTATAGACTCAACATAAACTAGTGTTTACTTATAGATGCAAGTATAAGCCAATGTTTACCTATACACTCAATATAAGCAAATGTTTACCTATAGACCCAAGTATAAACCAATGTTTACCTATAGACCCAAGTATAAACCAATGTTTACCTATAGACCCAAGTATAAACCAATGTTTACCTATAGACCCAAGTATAAACCAATGTTTACCTATAGACCCAAGTATAAACCAATGTTTACCTATATACACAATATAAATAAATATTTAGCTATACACTCAATATAATCCAGTGTTTACCTCAAGTATAAACCCAACTAATGTTTATCTATAGATTAAAATATAAACCTCATCAATGCTGCCAACAGATTCAATGAGAATTAAAAACTGAAATGTTAAATAACCTGATGAGGGTTCTAAAATGTAAAATTCACAAATCCCAATTCCCTTCAATTACATGGATCATGGACCCTATTTGGGGCCCTCTGTCACCCGAGTGCCATTACATTTTTCAGGCTTGCTGGCATATATGACACATGGAATTTTAAAAGTATTTGAAGAAATAATTTCTTCTAATACTTTTAAAATTCCATGTGTCATATATGCCAGCAGAGTCTCTTCTACATTTTGTCTTTAATTACTCGTTATTCTTTCTTAAATTAAATCTACTTTTTTTGCCATCTTTTAGAAGATTCGTTTTTTACAGCTTCTTAGTAAAAATAACAAAAAAGCACCTGCTATTGTAAATAACTTCCTCATTGATTAGGCTGAGATATCAACATTATGCCAGTCATTAACCAATACACAACAGCAACAACATACCAGTGGCAGCAGCAGTCAACAATATCTTCATCAATAGTACCAAATATATATCCAATATTTTCTATAAATAGAAATCCGTTCGATCCATCCAATCATAAAGAAAATAGAACGCTGCAATACGTTTTGATGGTAAAATGTCACAGAGACTGACATTAAGTATTTATGTCACGACTGCCAAGAGAGATTTCTCTTCTGAAACATATTGTCAGATCAAAAACAAAATTCATATAAGTCATATATGTACACATGCATGTATGGCTGGATTTCTTTGCTAACATGTCTGGATGGAATTCGATTAAACTTTCTGCCTAAGCCACAGGTTGCCATAAGTTGTATGTTAAAAAAGTTTAAAAAAAAAAAAAATTCTGGAAATAGTTGTGTTCATTTGAGGAAAGAAAAAAGAAAAAAAAGAAAAACTTAAAAAGTAATGCATTTAAATCTTATTAAGTGAATTAATCTATAAATAGTACAAATTACTTTAGTAGTAATATATTAACCCAGCAATGGCCACCATTGCTTTGTCAGTAAGCATTAATGATTTATAGTAGTCATGGTCAAAGTGCAGACCACAGGCTACATGCAGCCATTTTGGGGTTCTGAATTGCATGCCTAGTTTTGTTATGATCCAGAATGATGATATTTCATCATTCTAAAAATAACCTTGCCATCAATGATGATAGAAAATAAGGATATTTCATCATTCTAAAAATAACCTTCTCATCAGTGAAGATAATAAAATAAGGATATTTCATCATCCCTGAAATAAAAATTTCATCCTCCTAAAAACAACCTTGCCACTTTATGAAAAATGAGAAAGATATTTCATCATTCTAAAATCTAATTATAAAAATGACCCTTCCACCACAAATGATGGTTGTCAGTAGGGTAGCAGATGGCAGTAGCAGTAGTAAAAAGGCCGTAAACATAAGTGTCCTCATCCCTCCGGAAAATCAAAAAATAGATGATTTCAGACGTTATTTTCACCAATGAAATTCTTGGAACAAGCCAAAACAAGTAAGGAGAAACTTTTAAAGAAACAAAAGAGTAATACTGGGAATGTTTTTAACACACACCATCCTAATATCTGTAATTTAAATTATGAAAAAGAAAAATGCAATTTCTTGTTGTTAATGTCAAGACATGACACACGTCTTATTGTTATCGTTGTATGTTTTTCTTCATTTTGTTTCCAGTATAAAAAAGTAAAATGGATTCTTCTCACTTATTCACTCACACACTCTCTCATACAAAACAACATACATAAACAATTGATTAAACACAATGTTTCTTAAAGTTTTAAACTTTTGTTGAAGGTAACGTTTTCATCATTTTAAACCATTGGCAATTTTCACTAAGAAAGATCAGACTTGTAAATACCTCTTGCTTTAGAAACTGGAAACATTTATAATTTTTTCTCTGGAGAAGAACTATAATTTTTATGAATTTTTTTTGTATTTTCTAGTTATAAGAAACTAACCATATAAAACAGTGTATGCTAATCACACTGTCATCTGTGTTAATATACCAATATTTCTGACTATATTTCTGAGATGAGGTATTATGAACATTATTTACATTATTCAGACTATTGTCCTCATCATTGTCGCCATGTTTATCACGAGGAGGCCGGAGCATACAACGGCCGAAACGTTGTGATAAACCTGGCGACAATGATGAGGACAATAGTCTGAATAATGTAAATAGTGTACCAATATTTCTATTTTCAATTGTAAAAAAATCTTTTCTCCAAAGAAGAAAATCAAATTTTTCCCATTTGTAAGACAGGTGCTGACATGTAGGCTCTTCTGTTGTGAAAATGGCTGACGCAACTTCAACAAAAAATTATCTTGAATCTTTTTTAGTAGTGCAGCCTGCCTCATCAGTCAGTTATGTGCCATACATGATACATGCTTAGGCATTCATGTATCTTGATACATCACTGATGAGGCAGATTTTTTCCTGTAATAGGTTGCCATTTCTTTCTGCAGTAGACCAGTTGCTATTCAAGGCTATAGAACTTGGTCTGTCCTGTTACATATCCATAGCTGGGGGGAGAAGAAGAGCATTCAAACCTTTCCCAAGGGTATTAGCACGTAAATGAATGTAATGGATTCAACTGGAATTTGAACTTTGCTCTCCAATTCCTCAATCTGTGCCGTTATCCATTACACCACTGTGCCTCATAATGAGCCATATCATATTCAACCTACTGGTCAGAAAAGGCTGCCCATGCTAGGTTTATAGGAAAGAAAATATATTAGGTAAATATATTAAGAAAATTATAACCTTATAGATAAGAAAATATTAGGCAAAATATTAGTTAAGAAAATTATAGGTTTATAGATAAGAAAATACACTACTAAAAAAAAAAAAGTTTTAGTAGTATGGCCTGCCTCATAATGAACCATATCATATTCAACCTACTGGCCAGAAAAGGCTGCCCATGCCAGGTTTATAGGTAAGTAAATATATTAGGTAAGAAAATTATAAATTTATAGGTAAAAAAATATACTACTAAAAAATATTTTATTAGTGTGGCCCGCCTCATAATATGCAGCCCACTGGTCAGAAAAGGCTGCCCATGCCAGGTTTATAGGTAAGAAACTGTAATGCTGGATTTCTATTTTAATTTTTGTATTTTTTCGTCCATTGAATTTACTCCAAGCAAAACAGTAAATCCTCTAAGACACAAGGAGTTACTGGGTGTGAAAACATTATTAATGAGCAAGAACAATAAAAGTGCAATCAAAAGTCAGTAGATAATGACTGATAATGCAATTTTTGGAGATCAAGGTTGAAAAGCATGGAGTCATTAGAGAGCTCCCAAGTGAGAAGTGATAGAAAAGAAACTGTTAGCATAGAATAGTTGCATCTGGCCATTTCAACTATAATTTGATGAAACCTTGTTATCAATCTAGTACTGCACATAAATTAGTAAAGTCTAGCATCATTATGTTACTTAAATGTTCTACTGAGGTTTCTTCTTGAGTGAAAGCCAGTATTGAGGCTTTTGTTCCAGCACAGAAATATCAAGTGAAACGACAATCATGTCCATGGTTCTCACCAGCCTGCTCTACTGCAAAAATCACTTCTGGTTATATCTGGCGACAGGTCTGATTGTAAAAGATGTCTCTGTCATTGCAGTGCCTGTGTGTCCTCAAAGAAATAAAGTTACTATTTTCTGATAGTATGAAACACCATAGAGCCTCTCACAAATTTGGTTCTAGAGATTATTGGCAGCTCAGCAAGAGTGTGCAGAACAAGAGCAAATCTCCAGTCTCTTCTCTCTTCAATCAGTTTGAAGTATTGTCACTTCCCAGGACATTGGCGATCATGGTTCTCCACAATTTCCTGTCCTTTGTAACTCTTAATAAATTTTATCTTTTTGTTATTTCTCCTAAAACTTGTTCCTCTGTCCATTTGCTCAAGGTTGCAAGGTAGGTTTGGCATTGATTTCATCTTTCCCTATTGCCTTTAATCTGGCCTGTGAGTATCAAATTTTCTAACCCTTCTTTCCACATTATGTGGCCTAGAAATTTCATTTGTCTCTTTCAGATGTTGAGCATAAGTTTCCTTTCTGTTTCCATAAAACTTTGTCCTTGCTCATATGATCAGCCTGTGGTATTCTCAACATCCTTCTGTAGAACCATATATATATATATATATATATATATATATATATATATATATATATATTCATTCATACATGTTTCATTAAATAATATAGACAAATGTTGTCTATTTTATGTAAATTTTTTTCATAACATCCGATAAGCTTAATAACATTATCATTAAACGAACAAATAAAATCACAATATTGATACATATTTTTTAATCAAATCTAAGCTTTCGGCTTACATCAGCCATTATCAAAGATGACAATTACTGTACAATAGATTAAGCAATACACAGACAAGAATGTGATGATAGTCTGTTTCTGTTTACATGGATGATTTCAAAGCAACGATAAACACGTGCAAATTGCACCGCAGTTTATGGCATCACACATGACCACGCGAAAGCAAATTCGAGAACTATTAAGTATGGGAAGCTATTGGTATAAACCAATGGCTTCTGTTATCAATTATAGATATTTAAGGAGATTTTTGGAGATTTCATAGTTTATTTTGTTTAGGTTAAACTATGAAATCTCCACAAATATCCTTTATATATATATATATATATATATATATATATATATATATATATGAGAGAGAGAGAGAGAGAGCTTTAGTATCTGTTTATATTTCTGAGATGAGGTATTATGTATACTATTTACATTATTTGGAGTATTATCCTCATCTTTGTCGCCATATTTATTATAATGTTTCGGCCGTTGTACGCTTCGACCTTCTTCAGGTGGTTGGAATGTCAAATTGAACCCTTTATTTCACTCAATGGAACTAGAACAGTCTACCCCAGTGAGTGAAATAAAGGGTTCAGTTCATCATTCCAACCACCTGAAGAAGGCCAAGGTGTACAACACTTGAAACGTTATAATAAATATTGCGACAAAGATGAGGATAATAGTTCAAATAATGTAAATAGAGTAGAGTGTTTTGCTTGGAATTTCTTTTCCAACTCCATATTTGACTCATCTTGCCAGATTTTACCTCTAGAATGGAGGCTCTACTGAGTGATATGTGCATAACTCCATCTCTGGTTTCTGACATCATTACTAGATCGCTACATGGCAAGTGGATGAGATGGGATCCCTTCCAACATCCTAATGAAATGAGCTCCTGTTCTTTCCAAACTTTATAATGAATGTTTCACTGCTTCTTACTTTCCATCTTATTGAAAGTCCTCCTCTGTAGTTCCTGTCTTTAAGAACTTTGGAGAACCGTATGGCTCCTCAAATTATCACCATTAGTTTCTCAACTCTCTTCAGCAAAGAACTTGAGACCCTAATTGAATTGGTTAAGAAGCTTACTTTGCACAATCTACTTTTGGACAAACAATATAGCTTCTGTTTCATTAGATCTACCTCCAACATGTTAACAGCCATCAATGAATTGTCTATCAAGTCTTAGATAAAAATATACAAAGATGGCCAACAGGGTTTGGCATGTTGGCCTTCTGAACAAGCTGAACAACTACAATGTCACAGGATGAATATTTGGCTTAATCCAATCATTCTTAACAAATTGTGTAATGAAAGTCATTGAACAGGTATTGTTCCAGATCATTTAATACGAATGTAGTGGGAACAGGACTATTATTGGACTTACACTGATCTTTGCTAGATATTCATGCAGATAACACTACCATTTACTCCTTAGTAGCAAACCTGACAGACCTAACAAAGTAAATCTGGCAACTGCTCTATCAGTTCAATCAGTTGTTAACTGGGGCAAGAAATGGCTCCTAAATTTCAATGCCTCCTAAACAAAACTGCTTTCATTTAATCACCACAGAGAACCTTGCATGGAGAGCAACACTGAGTTCTTGAAATCAGATTTCCTACTGACATGAAGTGGAGTGACTTTATCAAATCAATTGCTATAAATATTGCAATGAAAGTTGGTTCACTGTGCTGTACCAGAAAATTTTTCATGTCAGAACCCATCTTACACATTTACTATTATGATTCATGACCTCAGGTTATTTAAAATATATAACATAAATTAATCCAAAAACTAAAATAATCTAAATACTATTTTGTATGAAAAAAGATAAAAAAAATTTCACTCGCTCAATCTTGAATCGTGTTTCTTTGAATCCTTCACAGTTTGCCTGACTTTTCAGCTAAACTAATGAATATTTATGAGTATTCTCAAATTTAAAAATTTTGAAAAACCAACAGCATTCTTGCTCTTGTATATAAATACTTGTTACAAAATAAAATCTCTCAGCCAAGATAAGTTTTTTTTTGTATAAATGTATTGCTCAATTAGGTTTTATTTAAATACATATGGAGATCTACCAAACTCCAACTGCAATATACTTATAGACAATATAATGTTATAGCCTCATCCTCATGTATAAAAGCTAAAAATAAGGAAAGCACTAATAATAAAAAAGAAAAAGCCAACACTCAATAACATCAACTATGAACATGGCCACAATGTGCAATTTTGTTGTTATTGTTTTTTTTCTAGCACTCCATATTACTGGTTGCCATATTATATTCATTTCTATGCTTGGCCAGCTTAGAAGATTTTTGTGGTCTAGCATATGTGCTGATTCCTTAAGTTTTAATATTTTCCAGTGATGTTCTCTGTCTGTTATTTCAATCTCATCCCACAGGGTGGTGATCTTCTTTTTCGCTCCATATGTAGTCAGCCACGGCTGATTTAAAAGTGTTCCTGCAGTCATAGCATAAGGAGACGACTTGTTTCTACTTTATATTTCTTACCACAGCTGCATGGAATGGTGTACATATATACTTAATCATGTTCCCCTCTACGGGCAGTCTTACTCAGAAGAGGTGTCTGCGAAGTGTTGAATCACTTTCCAAGTTTGTGCTGATGTTACATGGACTACAGATCTTTTATATTTTTTCGGATAATCCTTTCACATAGGATAGGCAGACCAAGGCTGAGTTCCATACCTGAACAAAAAACTTGTAGAGTTGAGCTAAAAGGAGATGAATGATATGGAGACATCTGGAAGAGGCATGGCATGTGGAACGAGAACAATCTACCCGAGTGGACAAAATAAAGTGTTCAGTTTGAAATTACAATCATATGAAGAAGGCCAGAGCATACATTCCTATAACTCTAAACACATACATAAAAAATACATTCAGTTAAAAGCAAACATAAAATTTTCCTTGATAATGGCTAGAGGAATAGCCAAAAATGCTTGGGCATACAGATTGGTTGGTTGGTTGGTTGGGTTTTATGGCATATCAACCACCGTGGGTCATTTAATGCCAAATTAAGGTACATATATATATATATATATATATATATATATATATATATATATACACCTATACATATATTAAATATACAGTACTATTAAACATATAGCTGGCAACATTATCCTTTCAAAAATGCATAGCTGGCAACATTATTGTTTCAAAAAGCACATAGCTGGCAACATTTTTTCAAAAAAAACGTATAGCTGGCAACATTATTTTTCCAAAAACATTATCTGAAGCCTTGTTGTTAGACGTAGTTTATCATCATACCCAGGATGCTTGTTCATACAGAATATTCAGACAATTTCTACATAATTTATGTCCAGAAGAGAAGAAAATTTTAAGAACTCAAGAAAAACTGAATGAAAAAACTTAGCTGCTTTATCTCATTAGTCATTTTTAATGAAAACTATGTATAAAAAGAGGGACTGATGGCTAAATACACCATCTTATATATATATATATATATATATATATATATATATATATATATATATGTGTGTGTGTGTGTGTTTACATATATATATATATATATACACACACACACACACACACGTGTGTCTATGTGCATTTATATATATATATATATATATATATATATATATATATACACACACATGTGTGTGTTTTAAGACATTTTTATGTTTATACATATTTATAGAGACAAATATTTAAGTAAATGCTCTGTTTATAATAAAGAGTATTAACGACATTTACCGGCCTGAATGTCCGAGAAATTGTCATAGAAAATATGCATCCTCTGACAGGAATCGAACCTGTATCCTATACAGAACCGTCATATAGCCTCATGTGCTTTTACTGATTTCGCCACAGAGGAGCATTTCAGTTAGCAAGGTCGATTTTACTGTTTTTAAACTACAATTTTCTATGATTTTCAATCGTACATTCATATCTGCTCAATGCGTATCCAAATGTAAACAAATAACATCACACATGAAATGGGCAAAGTCCAACAATTATTTTAAGACATTTTTATCTTTATAACAAAATAAAATAAATAAATTTAATAAAAATGTCTTAAAATAACTGACAGACTTTGTCCATTTCATAATATATATATATGTGTGTGTGTGTGTGTGTGTATATATATATATATATATATATATATATATATATATAAATAAAAAGTTGGTTCTATTACATGTAGTTATGAGTTAATTTTAATCTGCAACTTTCAATGTATCATGTTCAGCCTTTGTGATTAATATTCACTTCTGAATTAAATGAATTGAAAAAGGTGATTACGCTGAAAATATTTCAATCGTATGTTATTATTATTATTAGGCTATGAAATTATTGATTTGCCTATCTGTGTCTGTGTCTCTAAGCATATGCAGACTATTTGCAAAAGTATTAGCCAAATGAAAATGTGCATCCATTAATTTATGTATATAAATAAAAACACAGGAAAATGTAGACTCATGCCTTTCTGAAGTGCATTAGATCTCAAAGGAGATACCTAATGCTTATGTAAGCATTAGGTATCTTGCTTGAAATGCGAACCTGTTTTTTCTCTCTTGATTAATTCACATACGCTGTCTGACATGAAACGCTCACACACACAACTGCATGCTGTTTAAAATACATTTAATATTTAGTCACGTATTTCATGTCAGTATGTTGATGATGTTGCAACTGACAAACACACAGACACATTACCTACCATCTGTATGCGTGCAGGAAAACAAGTAGGCATCATGTGTACTGAATAAGGAAAAGTAAATGGAGACATTTTTAGCAAGAGAATGCGTTTAAAATCGGAACAAGGTCCCACTGTTCCACTTATAAATTCTATTTATAGACTGCATAAGAGAGTGACAACAGGCAACAAACACAGACTGCAAAGAAAGATGGAGGAGGAGCAGGAGTAAGGAGGAGATAAAAGGAGAAAGTTGGATGGAGGAAAAGGAGGATGAAGATGATCAAAAGGAAGGATGAAGGATGTTGAAGGAGAAAGGTGATGATGAAGGATGATGGCGGATAAGGAAAAGAAAGGTGATGATGGAGAAGAAGGATGAAGGATGTTGAAGGAGAAAGGTGAAGAAAAAAGATGATGAAGGAAAAAATGATTAAAGAGGAAGATAATTAAAGAAGGATAATATAGGAGAATGAAGGATGATGAAGGAAAGTGAATATGAAGGATGATGAATAAGGGGAATGAAGGAATGTATGATGAAGAAAAAGATAAAGCCTGATGATGGCTGATGAGGGAGAATGGAGGAGAAGTATGATGAAGGAGAAGGAAGTTGAAGAAGAATGATCATGGATGACAAAGGGTTGGTTGGTTTGTTGGGTTTTATGGCATATCAACCACTGTGGGTCATTTAATGCCAAATTAAGGTATATATATATATATATATATATATATATATATATACATACACACACACATACATACATACATATATAAATATATTAAATATACAGTACTATTAAACATATAGCTGGCAACATTATCTTTTCAAAAAGGCATAGCTGGCAACATTATTTTTTTCCAAAAAACGTATAGCTGGCAACATTATTGTTTCAAAAACGTATAGCTGGCAACATTATTGTTTCAAGGACGCGGATGTAGTTTATCATCATAGCCAGGACGCGGATGACAAAGGGGAATAAAGGAGAGGGATGATGGATGATAGAGAAGAATAAAGGAGAAAGACGATGAAGGGTAATGAAGGTGAAGGATGATGAAGAATGATAAAGAAGATGGATGATGAAGAAGAATGAAAGAGAAGGGTGATGACAGATGTTGAAATATGATAGAAGAAAATGGAGAAGTATGATGAAGGAGAAAGATGAAGTAAAAGAAAGATGGAGAAGAATAATGAAGGAAAAAGAAGGATAATGAAAGATCAGGATGATGGAAAGAAACATGAAAGAGAAGGATGACAAAGGATGAAAGAGAAGGATGTTGAAGGAGGAGTATGAAGGAGAAAGATGGAGAAGAATGAAGTAGAAGGATGTTGAAGGAGAATTTGATACAGAAGAAGAATGATGGACGAAGATGAAGGATAAAGAAAAAGAATGAAACAGAAAGATGATGAAAAAGATGGAAGAAGGAAAATATAGGAGTATGAAGAAGATTGAGGAGAAGGATGTTGAAGAAGGATGATGGAAAAGGAGAATGATGAAGGAGAAGAGCAAAGAAGAAGAACGTTGAGGATGTTGAAAGTGATGACGGAAAAGGATGATGGAAGACAAGGATGATGAAGGGGAAAGGAAGAGAAGGATGATGGAAAAGAAAGATGATGAAGGAGAAGAAGAATAATGAAAGAGAAGGATTAGAAATTAGAATGAAGGAGAAGGATGATGAAAGATGATGGAGAAGGAGGAGAATATTATTTTTTTAAGCATTTCACCACAAGCAAGGCAGGGGAATTAGATCAAGGCATCTGGGGATGTCAATTGACATTGCATTTAAATAATTGGACATTATCGCTATCAGGAAAGCAAATAAGAGGAAGAGAGTTCCACAGACAGGAAGTGCGAGACATGAAGCTATTGGAGTAGAAGTGATGGCGACATTTAACAGTTTCGACAAGGAAAGGGTAGGACTGAGATGCTGTTCTAGTGGCACGTTTAAATTCATGCAGTTTGGGAACTAGCAAAAGTAGCTCGTCAGAGAAGTTTAAAAAGAATGATGATGGAGAATGAAAGAGAAGGATGATGGGGAGGAAGAAGGATGAAAGAGAACGATGATGGAGAAGAAGGAGAATGAAAGAGAAGGATGATGAAGAATGAAAGAGAAGGATGATGAAGAATGAAAGAGAAGGATGATGGAGAGGGAGGAGGGTTAAAGATAAGGATGATGGAGAATGAAAGAGAAGGATGATGGAGAAGAAGGGGAATGAAAGAAGTATGATGGAGGGAATGAAAGAAGTATGATGGAGAAAGAAAGAGAAGGATTATGGAGAAGGAGAAGGATGAAAGAGAAGGATAATGGAGAAGAAGGAGAATGAAAGAGAAGGATGATGGAGAATGAAAGAGAAGGATGATGGAGAATGAAAGAGAAGGATGATGGAGAATGAAAGAGAAGGATGATGGAGAATGAAAGAGAAGGATGATGGAGAATGAAAGAGAAGGATGATGGAGAATGAAAGAGAAGGATGATGGAGAATGAAAGAGAAGGATGATGGAGAATGAAAGAGAAGGATGATGGAGAATGAAAGAGGGTGAAAGAGAAGGATGATGGAGAATGAAAGAAGGATGATAGAGAAGAAGGGGAATGAAAGAAGTATGATGGAGAAAGAAAGAGAAGGATTATGGAGAAGGAGGAGGATGAAAGAGAAGGATGATGGAGAATGAAAGAGAAGGATGATGGAGAGGGAGGAGGGTGAAAGATAAGGATGATGGAGAAAGAAAGAGAAGGATGATGGAGAAGAAGGGGAATGAAAGAAGTATGATGAAGAAAGAAAGAGAAGGATTATGGAGAAGGAGAAGGATGAAAGAGAAGAATAATGGAGAAGAAGGAGAATGAAACAGAAGGATGATGGAGAAGAAGGGGAATGAAAGAAGTATGATGGAGAAAGAAAGAAAAGGATTATGGAGAAGGAGGAGGATGAAAGAGAAGGATAATGGAGAAGAAGGAGAAGTATGACGGAGAATGAAAGAGATGTATGACAGAGAATGAAAGAGATGTATGACGGAGAATGAAAGAGATGTATGACGGAGAATGAAAGAGATGTATGACGGAGAATGAAAGAGAAGTATGACGGAGAATGAAAGAGATGTATGACGGAGAATGAAAGAGAAGGATGACGGAGAATGAAAGAGAAGGATGACGGAGAATGAAAGAGAAGGATGACGGAGAATGAAAGAGAAGGATGACGGAGAATGAAAGAGAAAGATGACGGAGAATGAAAGAGAAAGATGATGGAGAATGAAAGAGAAGGATGATGGAGAATGAAAGAGAAAGATGATGGAGAAGAAGGGGAATGAAAGAAGTATGATGGAGAAAGAAAGAGAAGGATGATGGAGAACGAAAGAGAAGGATGATGGAGAACGAAAGAGAAGGATGATGGAGAACGAAAGAGAAGGATGATGGAGAACGAAAGAGAAGGATGATGGAGGAGATGGAGAATGAAAGAGAAGTATGATGGAGAAGGAGGATGGAGAATGAAAGAGAAGGATGATGGAGAAGGAGGAGGGTGAAAAAGAATGATGATGGAGAATGAAAGAAAGATGATGGAGAAGAAGGGGAATGAAAGAAGTATGATGGAGAAAGAAAGAGAAGGATTATGGAGAAGGATTATGGAGAAGGAGGAGGATGAAAGAGAAGGATGATGGAGAAGAAGGAGAATGAAAGAAAAGGATGATGGAGAATGAAAGAGAAGGATGATGGAGAATGAAAGAGGGTGAAAGAGAAGGATGATGGAGAATGAAAGAAGGATGATAGAGAAGAAGGGGAATGAAAGAAGTATGATGGAGAAAGAAAGAGAAGGATTATGGAGAAGGAGGAGGATGAAAGAGAAGGATGATGGAGAAGAAGGAGAATGAAAGAGAAGGATGATGGAGAAGAAGGAGAATGAAAGAGAAGGATGATGGAGAATGAAAGAGAAGGGTGATGGAGAATGAAAGAGAAGGGTGATGGAGAATGAAAGAGAAGGATGATGAAGAATTAAAGAGAAGGATGATGAAGAATTAAAGAGAAAAATTATGAAGAATTAAAGAGAAGGATGATGGAGAATGAAAGAGAAGGATTATGGAGAAGGAGGAGGATGAAAGAGAAGGATGATGTAGAATGAAAGAAGGATGATGTAGAAGAAAAGAGAATGAAAGAGAAGGATGATGGGGGAGATGGAGAATGAATAAGTATGATGGAGAATGAAAGAGAAGGATGATGGAGGACAAGAGAAGGATGATGGAGAAGAAGGAGAATGAAAAAGAAGTATGATGGAGAATGAAAGAGAGGTATCATGGAGAATGAAAGAGAGGTATCATGGAGAATGAAAGAGAAGTATCATGGAGAATGAAAGAGAGGTATCATGGAGAATGAAAGAGAAGTATCATGGAGAATGAAAGAAGTATCATGGAGAAAGAGGAGGATGATATGGAAGGATGATAGAGAAGAAAGAGAAGGATGATGGAGAAGAAGGAGAATGAAAGAAGTATGATGGAGACTGAAAGAGAAGTATGATGGAGAATGAAAGAGAAGTATGATGGAGAATGAAAGAGAAGTATGATGGAGAATGAAAGAGAAGGATGATGGAGAATGAAAGAGAAGGATGATGGAGAATGAAAGAGAAGGATTATGGAGAAGGAGGAGGATGAAAGAGAAGGATGATGGAGAATGAAAGAGAAGGATGATGGAGAATGAAAGAGAAGGATGATGGAGAGGGAGGAGGGTGAAAGATAAGGATGATGGAGAAAGAAAGAGAAGGATGATGGAGAAGAAGGGGAAAGAAAGAAGTATGATGGAGAAAGAAAGAGAAGGATTATGGAGAAGGAGAAGGATGAAAGAGAAGAATAATGGTGAAGAAGGAGAATGAAACAGAAGGATGATGGAGAAGAAGGGGAATGAAAGAAGTATGATGGAGAAAGAAAGAAAAGGATTATGGAGAAGGAGGAGGATGAAAGAGAAGGATAATGGAGAAGAAGGAGAAGTATGATGGAGAATGAAAGAGATGTATGACAGAGAATGAAAGAGATGTATGACAGAGAATGAAAGAGATGTATGACGGAGAATGAAAGAGAAGGATGACGGAGAATGAAAGAGAAGGATGACGGAGAATGAAAGAGAAGGATGACGGAGAATGAAAGAGAAGGATGATGGAGAATGAAAGAGAAAGATGATGGAGAATGAAAGAGAAAGATGATGGAGAATGAAAGAAGTATGATGGAGAAAGAAAGAGAAGGATGATGGAGAACGAAAGAGAAGGATGATGGAGAACGAAAGAGAAGGATGATGGAGGAGATGGAGAATGAAAGAGAAGTATGATGGAGAAGGAGGAGAATGAAAGAGAAGGATGATGGATAATGAAAGAGAAGGATGATGGATAATGAAAGAGAAGGATGATGGAGAATGAAAGAGAAGGATGATGGAGAAGGAGGAGGGTGAAAAAGAATGATGATGGAGAATGAAAGAAAGATGATGGAGAAGAAGGGGAATGAAAGAAGTATGATGGAGAAAGAAAGAGAAGGATTATGGAGAAGGAGGAGGATGAAAGAGAAGGATGATGGAGAAGAAGGAGAATGAAAGAGAAGGATGATGGAGAAGAAGGAGAATGAAAGAGAAGGATGATGGAGAAGAAGGAGAATGAAAGAGAAGGATGATGGAGAATGAAAGAGAAGGGTGATGGAGAATGAAAGAGAAGGGTGATGAAGAATTAAAGAGAAGGATGATGAAGAATTAAAGAGAAGGATTATGAAGAATTAAAGAGAAGGATGATGGAGAATGAAAGAAGGATTATGGAGAAGGAGGAGGATGAAAGAGAAGGATGATGTAGAATGAAAGAAGGATGATATAGAAGAAAAGAGAATGAAAGAGAAGGATGATGGTGGAGATGGAGAATGAATAAGTATGATGGAGAATGAAAGAGAAGGATGATGGAGGACAAGAGAAGGATGATGGAGAAGAAGGAGAATGAAAAAGAAGTATCATGGAGAATGAAAGAGAAGTATCATGGAGAATGAAAGAGAAGTATCATGGAGAATGAAAGAAGTATCATGGAGAAAGAGGAGGATGATATGGAAGGATGATAGAGAAGAAAGAGAAGGATGATGGAGAAGAAGGAGAATGAAAGAAGTATGATGGAGACTGAAAGAGAAGTATGATGGAGAATGAAAGAGAAGTATGATGGAGAATGAAAGAAAAGGATGATGGAGAATGAAAGAAAAGGATGATGGAGAATGAAAGAAAAGGATGATGGAGATGAAGGAGAATGAAAGAGAAGTATGGAGAACGAAAGAGAAGGATGATGGAGAATGAAAGAGAAGGATGATGGAGAATGAAAGAGAAGGATGATGGAGATGAAGGAGGATGAAAGAGAAGGATGAAGGAGGACGAAAGAGAAGGATGAAGGAGGACGAAAGAGAAAGATGAAGGAGGACGAAAGAGAAGGATGATGGAGAACGAAAGAAAAGTATGATGGAGAAGGAGGTGAATGAAAGAAAAGAATGATGGAGAATGAAAGAGAAGTATGATAGAGAAGAAGGAGAAGGATGATGGAGAATGAAAGAAGTATGATGGAGGATGTAAGAGAAGTATGATGGAGAATGAATGAGAAGTATGATGGAGAATGAATGAGAAGTATGATGGAGAATGAATGAGAAGTATGATGGAGAATGAATGAGAAGTATGATGGAGAATGAATGAGAAGTATGATGGAG
The DNA here is from genome assembly GCA_963932145.1 of Acanthosepion lycidas. Lineage (NCBI taxonomy): Eukaryota > Metazoa > Mollusca > Cephalopoda > Sepiida > Sepiidae > Acanthosepion > Acanthosepion lycidas. The sequence goes on from OZ010604.1 coordinate 55,540,048, forward strand.
AATGAATGAGAAGTATGATGGAGAATGAATGAGAAGTATGATGGAGATGAAGGAGGATGAAAGAGAAGGATGATGGAGAATGAAAGAGAAGGATGATGGAGAATGAAAGAGAAGGATGATGGAGAATGAAAGAGAAGGATGATGGAGAATGAAAGAGAAGGATGATGGAGAATGAAAGAGAAGGATGATGGAGAATGAAAGAGAAGGATGATGGTGAATGAAAGAGAAGGATGATGGTGAATGAAGGAGAAGGATGATGGTGAATGAAGGAGAAATATGATGGAGAATGAAGGAGAAATATGATGGAGAATGAAGGAGAAATATGATGGAGAATGAAGGAGAAATATGATGGAGAATGAAGGAGTAGTATGATGGTATTTATCAATCCAACCACGAGGATTGAATGTGGCACAAAGCCTTTTTAATGTGGGTATCTCCGAGCCCGTAGGCTCAGCCAAAAATAAATAACCATCACCCCCCCCCCCCCAAGGTGGGCCAGTTCCGTCAACCTCCCCCAATGCAACCCTTTCCTTCGGCGGAGCTTCGTCAGGGTTCCTCCCTGCAAGCAGAGAGTTCGACAGACACCCGACCCGGCAGCTCACAAAGCACAGATACTACACTTTGATCCTAGACACCAGGCCGAGTGGGTATGATTTTTTTTTTTTTATGAAGGAGAAGTATGATGGAGATGAAGGAGGATGAAAGAGAAGGATGATGGAGAATGAAAGAGAAGTATGATGGAGAATGAAAGAGAAAGATGATGGAGAATGAAAGAGAAGGATGATGGAGAATGAAAGAGAAGGATGATGGAGAAGAAAATGGATGAAAGAGAAGGATGATGGAGAAGGAGGATGAAAGAGAAGGATGATGGAAATTTTTTTTTAATGTTCATATTATTCACGCTATTTTCAATCAACTTCTTTCACCAACTTAAATTGCATTGTTTTGGCTCTAACATGAAGCTACGTTTGCCTATATTTTTGCCAATATAATTCCCATGACAAAGCTTATCACATTTTCAAGGGAAATGATAATATTGTTAATGTTTGTATTAAAATCTAAAGCTGTTAGAGGAAGTAAATGCAGATGCTATTTATTTTTTATATAAATATTGATAAGTGTGTTTGATCAGGCATGATTCGGACTATCAGGAATCAGTGTCCAGTGTACTTTGAAATTTTCTCTGGGACCTTTATTGTACTTGAGCCAAAGTCTATAATATTTTATGATTCTTTAGATGATGCACTAACTTAGCTCGTCCAAAATTCAAATTGATCAATACTTTGATTTTCTTTCTCAATATCTTTTGGCATAGACATATGCTTATCTCTGGCTTCATATTTGGATTGGTTTCATTTGCTCTGGTTGTTTTTGCTTAGAAGTATATCAATTTGCCATGCCACAGGCTTGAATCATCTTCATTTTCTTTGTATTTCAGTGGTAAGAAGAAAATTCAGCTCATTTTTTTCCTAATAACTACTACTTTGCGAAACAGACAGCCAAGATCTGTTTCTCTGATCACTTGATCATTTCTTCAAATCTAGGGTCAATCGTTATTTATCCTACATATCTTCATTATCTGAACTTACTTTCTTCTCTTATATCCATGCAATAACCCCATTCCATAATCCTCTACCTTAGGTGGCTCTCGGGCCTTGCATTGAATGAACATGTTGCAAAAAAAAATTTTTTTTTAATTACAGATCATTAATATTGTAGTAGAGGAGGCATGGTGGATTAATGGACAGCAGCTTGGATTGAGGAATCAGAGCCGAGTTCAAATTCCAGTCAAATCCATTACATTCACTTATGTGCTAATACCCTTGGGAAAGGCATGAATCCTCTTCTCTCAGCTATGGGTAAATAGCAAGAAACATCAGGTTCTATAGCCTTGGATGCCAACTGGTCTAGGAGAAGGGAACTCTAAATTCAAAACCTGATCCTCCAGGTTGGGGGTTGTGCAGTAGGTTAACAATCTACTCACTTAAAAACTGGCTTGTTACAGAAACTGCAACAATATCTTGCAGCCCAATGTTGCTCAAGGAATTTAAAGGCATAATATATATAATATTGTAGTAAGTTCAGTTTTTTTTTTTAATCATTTCACTCTAAGCAAGCTGATAGAGCCACTAAGATGCAAGGTGTTACCAAAAGTGAAAAAATATTATGGAGGAGAGGACAATAAAAGAACAGTTATTAAGGCAGACGATTAATGTCATTTAAATTTCTGTAGTTGACTGGAAAGCAAGAAGCTGGAAGATATTTCCACGGGTGAGAATTGCAAGAGAAGAAACTATGAGAATAGAACTTACTGTTACACTTAACAATTTCAGCATTTAAATGATGAGACCTAATTGCCAATATAGCATTATGATTAAATAAATCAAGTCAAGGTACCAAAGAGGAAAACTCATCAGAAAAATTGCTATAAAAACTTTGTTAATGTGGTTATTTAGTCAAGTTATTTTGCCTGTTACATCAACTCTTGCCAGTGGTCAACCCCAGCTGAGAAACACGATGCCTGGTGATTCATGACCAGCCATGCTCTCCCCTTTCAAAATACCTGCAGAGCCACTCTCAGGGACAAGAGGCAGAGGAGAAAGTATTATGCCATCAAGTCCAGGCCAGACTGCAATTTCTGTGACTGTGCATGCCTGTCCTGCAATGTACTTATCAGTCACAAACAGGTCTGCAAGCCATGTATACAGACTCCCTAAATGATCTACATTTTGCAAAGCCAAGCCATGATGATGATATTTAGTCAAGTTATACTAATAGCAAATTCAAGGTCAATTTCTTTAATTCTTTAGCTCTAGTTTTAGTTTCAGTGCCTATAGACAGGCCCAATGAGTGTTACAGATTGAGTAGATATGCATGGAAGAGCAAGAAATCTAACAGGACAAAAGATGTTCATTAATAAGATATATAAAATCCAAAGATGGATTCTTTAGATGAGGCTCTTGCAGTTAGCATGTCCAAAATTAAAATTGATCAATATTTTTAACCAAAGATTTTTGTTCATCTTTCTCAATATCTTTTGGTGCATACATATGCTTATCTACGGCCATATATTTAGATTGGTTTCATTTGCTATGTTTTTTTTTTTTTTTGCTTATAAGTATATCAACATCTCTATGGGTTATTCAATTCCAAAATCTAAATATTTTCTAAGCAATTTTTATTTTTATTTAATTTTTTTTGATAATGTTTGAGTGATACAAGTCTTACTAATTAACTGATAGCTTTTTAGGGGAAATGGTGGATTCATGCCTTTCTCAAGGGTATTTGCATTTAAGTGAATATAACAAACCCAACTGGAATTGGAACATGGCGCTCCAATTAACAATTCCAAGTGATTATCAATTGCACCAACTGCACATCTAAGTTTACAGCACCTGGTATTTCTAAGTGGTCATCCATCTAGGTACTGATCAGGCTCGACATTGCTTAACTTTGATGATCTCATGGGAACTGATGTTTCAGCATGATGTATTTGGATTGGATTTGCTAAAGTTTAGTTTTTGGTGTCAGATGGCAATAGTAGCATTTAGTTTTAATTATTTTCATTCAAAATTTTTTGATTGTATTCTTTCTTTTTCTTAAATTTGGTCAAAATTGGCACTGGAAAACTGGCCAGAGTGTTAGCTTGCCCTATGGCAAGTGGGTCCCCTATATCAAATAAAAGTGCAATGAAGAAGCAAACACAGACAACCATTTTAGTACTAAAGGGAATAATTTTATAAAGTCATCTGCACACTATCAGTTACTCAATCGCAATGTGAGAGGACATTTTCAAAGCTAGAGATCATAAAGACAAAATTAAATTCACTATCTGAAGCGAATTTGGAATCACACATGTTACTATCCATTGAAAAGGAATTGTTAGATGAACTGAATGTAGAAGTAATTGGTAGATTCAAACAATTATCTACTAAACACAAACGATTGCTCTTAATATAATAATAGACAGCATGCAATGCTTGATTGTGCTTTTGAATTGTTTCTTAATGTGTAAAATGTACAGTAAACCATTTAAAAATATCAAAAACTACTTAAAGTTAAAAAAAAGATAAATAAAAAATTCAATTATAATATTCTGTATTTACATTTGTAATCTACTGCCAATAATATGTACATTACACTAACACTGTAATTAAATAAGAAATACAAAAAAATTGCACCCTTTTTCTATATCTATTTTTGACAATTTTATTTTTTTCGTTATGAAAATTAAATGATAGCATGTAATTTTGGGTGGGTCCCCTTTGTCTCCTAGTTTAGTATGTCTGCTAGTTCAATAATTAAATGTGTAAGTTTTCTTATGAGACATAAAATAATGCTAGTGAAAAATGGTAATGCACAAAATAACAGACCAATTGATTTGAAATGCAAGATAACATATATTAAAGAAAATCAATAAAAGGGAAGTTTAAAACAAGAGTTTCTTTCATTAGAAGTAAATTGCATACACAATGAAATATATTTGTGTGGGACTTTCTGTGTTGGTGTGTTGTAGTATGAAGTTATCACAGCCCTTTTAACTTCAGCATGGAAAGTTCATGTGACACAGTTTGAAAGAGGAAAACCCAGGAGAGAGAGAGAGAGAGAGAGAGCTACTTTAGGGTTCATCTATTTTTATATTCCAGAGCTGCTGCTGATATGAGTTTCATTAAGGGCTGCTACTGATATTATGTTTTAAGGGTACTACACTAATAAATATTTTTAGATAGTCCACCATGAAAATTGTTACATTTTTTTAGTGATTCTAACAGAGAAAATGAAAGAAAAATGTCATGTTTTCAGTATAGGATGCTTTTATTTTATTTTCAGAAGGACCCCTCAGATGAAAAAAGAAAAGATTTATGTAATTTATATTGGGGACTGTGACTGATGAAATGTGCAGAAAAATGTTTTGCCAAGTAACATGCTGGAGATTTCTAACTTAATGAAGTTGAACTCAAAGCAATGAAATTAAGGTATCACTTGAGAATTATCTCAAGTGATATTCCTAATTGTGACTTCTAAAATAGTTCTGTCTACCCAATTTCACTAACAAGGATTGGATCAACTCAAAGTATGGTTTTCAGACACTTTCCAAATGTACTGCATGTAGGACCTTCTTCTCAGGCCAATAACATCAAAAAAATCACCTTCCTGACAAATTGAATATGGTGAGATTTGAACCTGGGTTTTATATTCAGAAAGTGAATCTTCTAACTACTTGGCCACACAATATATATATATATATATATATATATATATATATATATATATATATATATATGTGTGTGTGTGAGAAATTATTAGGAGGATTTGAGATAATCATAATTAAGTAATTCAACAGAATGCAGAAAGCACTGGACGACTGTTTCGTCCTATATTTGGGACTCATCAGCAGTGTGCATCCACTACCGAGAGTTGAAACCTGGACAGTTATGATATGAGGCAATCCTACTAACCGTACCAATGGGCCTCGAGTATTAAAAATTAATCAGTTTGTCTGATGATCGCAAAAGGCATGAAACCCAAGGTCACAAACTCACATCAACACAACTCTCTCACTCATATATATATATATATATATATATATATATATATGTATATATATATATTTTACGATTATGTAAATTTTTGTATCTTTGTATAATATTTATGCATTACACCCTAATCTTTATTCTAATCATGCATTACTTTTTAAGTAATACAGATATTTATGTCTTTGTTGTTTCCGTTCCTTATATTATGGCCACTACTGTATATATATATATATATATATATATATATATATATCACATACGGGCATGTATGCTCACATGCGGGTCTCTGTGGGGCATGAATGTGTGTATATATATATATATATGTATATATACACATATTGACAAAAGCAGGAGAACTACTCACAGACATGCACACAAACCCCACACAACTTAGGAAGTATGTGTGTGTGTATATACTGATTCCATGTAACTTGGGAAGTATGTGTATGTACATATGTGTGTTTATGTACTGATTCCTTGTAATGGGACGATATATGTGTGTGTGTATGTGTACAGATGAGTTCACTGATTTTACATAGTGAGACAATGCGTATGTATGGAGAGGGGATATACACATATATACATGCATGCTGACAGAAACACATGAAAATGGAAATAGATCTAAGAACACACAGGGGTCATTAAAAGATAAGAATGCTGATAACTACTCCATTTCTCCTGACCAATCTTAATTGTTTTATAACCCTTCATGCAGAACTCTTCACTGCCAGCTCAAGAAAGACATTTGGTTACTAACACAGAAAAAGAGAATGTCCCATATCGAGAATATTTAACATCAAAAAGCAAGGGAAAAAAATTAATTATTTTTAATAATATGAGGAAATCTCCACCCTTTGCCTGATGATGGTCATGAGACCAGAAACTCGTGTAGTAAAATGATGGAAAATAAAGCATAATATTTTAAAAAATAAATCTACATTACAACCAAAAACATTTGTGGTTTCTCTCTTCTTTTTAATATACACACTTTTCTCTCGTTGGAACTACTATAACCTCTTCCTTTTATATATATATATATATATATATATATATATATATATATATATATATATATTAGGTTGGTGCAAAAATAATGACGTAATAATGTCGTTTTTTGATGTAACGTCAAAAAACGACATTATTACGTCATTATTTTTGCACCAACCTAATATATATATATATATATATATATATATATATATATATATATATATATATATATTAAAGAATATATGATGTATATCAATATCTAAATTATGCAATGGCCAGCTTTCAATCAGCATCTGACAATTACGTTGTGCATGAAACTTAGAGTTGTGTTACCTGTGAGGAAAAAATGTATATTTATTATTAATATATCAATAATTAACTTTTTTGCACTTGATAGGTATTTGCGTGTCTAGAGTAGAAAGGATTGGCCAGCTTTTTAAATTTTGATCTTTTTACAATCTACCACTGGTAATTCCAAATACCCTGTTTATTTTATCTTCCACTATTTTTTTTACCTGTCTCTTTATTCCAACTTCCTTCCCAACAATTTTTCTTCTGAAAACTAATTTTCCTATCTACTCTTTTATTCAAGACATTTTTTTTAGTGGATTTTAACTCATGCAAGGCAGAAAAGTCACTAAGACACAAGGTGTTACAAGGCATGGAAGAAACATTACTAATAAGCAGGAACAAAAAGCGTAATTAGAAAGACAGTAGACAGCAATTGATATTGCATTTAAATTTTTGCAGATTAAAGTTGGCTGGAAAGCATGGAGCCAGAATGTGACACTATTTAGCTATGGTAATTAGCTAACTAATTAACCATAGAAATTAAAAACAGGAAAGACTTAAGGCGAGAAAGAGCTACATCGAAAGATAGAATGAGTGACGTTAAAAACAAAAAGAAGATTTTATTTTATTTATGAAGAAAGATACATTTCACACGAGACAGAAAATCTGTAAGAAAAAGCAAGATATGAGATTCTGTCAAAACTGATTAATGTCACACACCAAGGGAAACAGAATTCAGCCATAAAAAAAAAATTCAGCTTGAGACCACTATGGAGAATAGATATCAGTTATCTTTCAGAGATATCATTTAATTTTAATTCCTGGGTTCAACGAAGGGAGCCATCTGGTGTGTGTTAGAATTCTGGCATGAGGAAAATAATTGTATTATTATTGCTTATTCAAATTGTCGACGTCAGACACAGTGTCGTCAAAAATAGGCATTTGGTGATAAGAGAATTTTAAGGCATGAGAAAATACAGCCATCCCAGCTAAAAGTTTACTTAGCAGAAGAAACCAGGTGTTGGGTTTTGACAGTGATTGATGAGTCGGTAGAGAGACCTAAGTGAATTTTGGGTGTCCCTGAAAGAAAGATGTGATAAGAATTATTTGGCAATCTGGGATTTGTAAATGTTTTGGCTGAAGAAAAAAGAAAGAAAAAAAAGTTTTTGTAAACAAAATTGTGGATAATAATTTCAAGAGGGCTAGTCTAGCCACACCCACACTGTCAAGAGATCATTGGTCAAGTGATAGCATGGGCGATAGGTGGAGGTGAATGTATGAGAAGGATGGAGGAGTTGTTAACACCCACTGAGGGGATTGGTATGAGATACCAATGTGAGAGAGGAAGAGTCTAGGAGGATAACTCTCCTCCTACCTTCCTTCATGGATGAGGGAGAAACCCCTGAAATGGAAAGTGATTAATCTTCCAAAAATGGCAAGTAATTAATTTTCCTGGCATAAGAACAAAGAGAATTCTTGCTGGGAATCAAGAATTATCGGGAACCCAAGCCACATCAGGCCCCCACACCAGGTTTTGGTCGGTATCCATATAAATGAACGTCTCGAGGCAGCTGATCATTTTGGAATTAGTTAGTTCCAGGAGTTCCAGCAGTTGATTTGCAGTTGCAGTCAGGCCGTTGCCTCGCAGGAACTGACTGAGAAATTCCACGTCCTTTCGACTTAGCCTTCCTACTAAAAGCAAGTTATATTGATGAATGACTTAAGATAACAAAACTCGCTTAAGAAACACAAAAAGTGTCACAAATCCATAGAAACGGACTGGGAGAGGAACACACTCCTGTATTCAACAGACAGATAAAGATAATTTGTTATTTCTCAACATATTTGAACCTCTTGAGTTTTGTTTTATTGTTTCTTTTACTTACGCTCATGCGATATCACCTTTATCCCAGATTCAGCTTACACTACGGCCCAACGCCTGATTGATTTCGTCTACTTAAGATCAAAGTCACAATGTGGGTAGGTTAGACTTGAGATCAAAGTAGTTACTTCAGTAACCAGACGTTGGAAGTGAACTGGGAACGACAAAGCTGGTATCGAACTGGGAATGACCAGATCGACCGGGACACAGGCTGGTGGCACCGACAAAGAGTCAACCCCAAAATGCTAGTGGAAGAAACTTTACAGTTTCACACCACAACTGGGAGTTGACCACGGGCCGATGGCGCAGTGTCACATATTAGCGTCACAACCAGAGGACGTTACATATTGACGCTGTGACCACAACCACCGATGGTTGTCCCAAGAAGGGTGAGTTCCATAAGCAATAAGTGCAAGAAGAGAAACTGTTAGTATAGAATTTACAGTTATGTCTAGCCAGCTCAACAGTAAATTGATGAGATCTTGATTCTAGTCTAATACTATGCTTAAATTCAAAAACTCGAGTTACCATAGAGAAGACTTCATCAGAGTAGTTAACATGAAAGTATTTATAGAAAAGACAAAGGGAGGTAACATTACAGTAGATAGTGACTGAATCCAAGCTGCCACATCAGGACCAATAATATTGCTGATTCTTTTTTGGATTTTATCAAGGAGCTCAAGGTAAATAGCAGGAGCACCAGACCATATGTGGCAACAATATTCTAATCATGGGTGAATGGTAGACTTATAGATATGGATGAGAAATTCTGGAGAGAAAAATTTTCTAGCAGGATACAGTGAACCATCTTGCAAGTATTTATATAAATTTTAGATTGCTAGCAAATATCTGAACAATTATATACAGTGCTTATTCCACAGAGCTTATACATCAGCCAACAAATATTGATAGAATGAGACAGACTTTTTAACTGACACTGACGTGCACTAATTACTGTCATATTCTTGAACATATAACAACTAAACTTTTTTTGTCAGGCAAATTGACATCTTCATATCATTAGGGTTTCCTTGTGTCTCAAGAAAACAACTTTACATTCTGATAGCCAACACATCTTATCTTGATTTGTGACAAAAAAAATAAAACAAAAAGGCAATTAGTATCACTCAAATATTTCCTATTTAATGGGAAAATTGCCTTAGTAGGAAAAAAAATTCAATGGTATTATTTACAAAAATGGTTTGCAGAATAAAAAAAAAGTCTCACAAGGATTAGATAGATATGCACATTTTTTTTAAGCATTTCACCCCAAGCAAGGCACAAGAGCCACTAGTGGGTTATAGAGAGTGAAGTGAGGGAAAAGTGTGTATACAGGGGATTTAGGAGACATCATGGAATAATGGATAGAAGCCAGGATTGAGGAATCGGAGAGCCAAGTTTGAATACCAGTAGAATCCATTAAATTTACTTATGGGAAAGGTATGAATACTCACTCCAGCTATAGGTAAATAGCATGGGTTCTATAACCTTGGATGGCAACTGGTCTACTACAGAAAGAAATGGCAATCTACTGCAGGAAAAAATCTGCCTTGTCAGTCATGTACCAAAAGATACATGATTGCTTAAGCATGTATCATGCATGGCACATAACTTATAGAGGGGGGATTGAGGAAAGGATAAAAGAAGAACAGGGATCATGACAACAGAAGATAGCGATTGACATTGCATTTAAATTTTTGAAAATTGTAATTATCAGGGAAGCAAATAAAAGGAAGAGATTTCCACAGTTGGGAAGCACAAGAAAAGAAACTGCTGGAGTAGAAGCGGCAGTTGCATTTAACAGTTTCAACAGTAAAAGTGTGGAACCTACATGCTAATCTAGTAGCACACTTAAATTCATGTACTCGGGTCATGAGGGATGATAGCTCATCAGAACAGTTGCCATGAAAATATTTGCAGAAAAGAGAGAAAGAAGCCATGTTACATCAATTACATTGCAGATCCTTCTTTGGATTTTGTCGAGAACCTTGAGATGGACAGTAGAGAGACCAGATATGGCAACAACGTTTAATGCATGGATGAATGGTAGATTTGTAGATGTGTAAGATGGACTCTGACAAGAAAAATCTGGCATGACACAGTGAACTGGTTTTCCTTGCAGGAGATGCAGCTATTGATTCAATGTAGTTGTTCCACTTCAGGTCATAGGAAAATCTGATGCCAAGAAGGCACAGTGAGACACTCTCACAGAGTCTAGCATCAACCATGCTGATGGGGTACAGGGAAGTTTCACTGTGCTGGTTAAATAAGAGCAGTTTAGGTTTGGAGACATTTACAAGCCATTTGCTGCCCCAGTTAATCACTGATGGGTACCTAGACTTTATGAATTTAATTCAGTACTAGATTGACAGCAAGGTCTCATTATTCTACAGTTGAAATAGCTAGATGTGACCATAAGTTCTCTGATAATAGTTTATTCTCTAGCACTTCTCATTTGTGGAAGTTTTCTGCATTCTTGCTTTCCAGTCAACTTTTATCTTCAAAAATTTAAATGATATGTCATTTGCCATTTTTTCATAAATTGTGTTGTTTTATTCTTCTCTATTCTTAATAATATTTTCTTTTTCTCATTCTCTCACACTTAGTAACCTCTTGTGTCTTTGTGTCTTTATTGACTTGCTTGGGGTGAAATTATAAAAAAAAAAAGAAAAAAAGTCTCTCTCTGCTACTGTCAGTTACCTGCAATTTTTGCTATCCTAAGGCAGCAAGAAGGAACCATATGAAGTCCATTCCAGAAGTTTTGAAACTTTTTTTTTAGGGGAGGCAATTATAACTATCCTAGATTATTTTAATTTTAGTATATCATTACTATATATCTAATAAGCTGACCTGCCAACTTTTGCTATTCTAGATTGAAGGAGACAGATGTAACAGATCTTTGAACACATCCTACTAAACACTGCTTGTCGGCAGCTGACTAGTTTGCAGAACACAATTGGGATGTGAAGGCTCTTTGAAAGTTTTGTATTGACAGAGATGGGCATCAAAACTGTCCCTCACCCTCACCTTAAGTCCAGACTTTGCTCCCTGTGACTTTTGGTTGTTTCCTTACATGAAGGAGAAACTCATGGGTAGTTGTTTTGAAAACATTGAGACTTTGAGGAGACTATGACTAGGGTCCTGAACACCTCCACTTTTAATGACTTTTATGGAGTTTTATTCGTGGGGAAAGTGGATGTAGGGCGAATATAATTCATTACCCACAAGGCCTCATAAAGTTTTTGAACTCTATCAAAACAGGCAAGTGAGGACTGGGCAGCTCCAGCCCAGATATAGCAGCAATACTTCATATTTGGTCTGATCTGGCTCTTGTAAAGAATATTGCAAGGGGAGTCAAATACTTAATGTACTGGCAGTGAATCAGACAGTGATTCAAGACAATTCATAGTTATGAAAGACAATGATCCACTTGGAAAGCTGGACAAGTATCTCTCAGGAAATTATTGTCCAAGGTCTTCCTACTGGACTGGATATGTATTAAAAATACAAGGTGCATTCCAGAAGTTTTGAAACTTTTTTTTTTTTTTTTTCCAGGAGAGGCAGTTATAACTGTCCTAGATTATTGTAATTTTAGTATATCATTACTATATATCTAATAAGGTGACCTGCCGACTTTTGTTATTCCAGATTGAAGGAGACAAATGTAACAGCTCTTTGAACACACTATTATACACTGCTTGTAAACAGCTGACTAGTTTGCAGAATGTAGTCAGGACATGAAAATGGTTTGGAAACTCGCTATGCAATAGTTTTGTGTTAAACTGGGTAAAAGCATTACAGAAACTTATAAAATGCTCCAGACTGTAAACAGCTGACTAGTTTGCAGAATGTAGTTGGGGTATAAAACAGTTTGGAAATTCGCTATGCAATGAAGTTTTCTGTTGATAGAAATCAGTTCAGATCTTGCTCCTTGTGACTTTTGGTTGTTCCCCAAGCTGAAACAGAATCCCAGGGCAGTCGTTTGGAAGATGTTGGGTTGCCAATGGTGATTCTCTCCCTTTCATTGAGATAGTCACGAGGATCACATGACAGCCAGTGAATGATGTCAGGAGAGAGATTAACAAGAGCAGTTGTCATGTAAAGCTCAGAGACGAAGGACGTCCTTAGGACTCAGTGGTAGGTCTTACAGGGAAAAGCACATAGCCTAGCCCATGTTATCATGAAGGAGCTGTAAGCCCAGTTTTCCTTTTGGGAAATATAACAAGTAGGGTTCCACTTTCTTACACACTGTTGAGGTGTATGTTATAATTTCTTTGCATGGGACACTTGTATATATGTATACATCTAATTTTGTGTATGATGTATCATAAACCTCTCTGTGAACTAAGCATGTATGTTATTCTTTTCCCATTCAACTATTCCATTCTGTTCATGAAATATCAGTGTTGTTATATTATGGATATAGCAATGCCCATAACAAGAGTAATGTATTAGGGAAAATAAATTACTCTTTCCCATGCTCTCCATTACAAAGATACTGAGAAGATAAAGGGGACTATGACTCTATAAAAGTAGTATATAATGTATTAACATTTTTTACTATCTCCTGATGCCCTTGGGAACACACCAAAGTGTTATATAACATACACTTTGGGAACCTCCAATTTCAAAGTTAAGCTTATCTTATTGTTTTCTTAATTCAAAAGACACAAGGTGCATTCCAGAAGTTCTAAGACTTTATGAGAGGCAATTATAACTGTCGTAGATTATTGTAAATTTAGTATATCATTTTTATTATACTTCTAATAAGCTCACCTGCCAAATTTTGTTCTTCCAGATTGAAGGAGATGGCTGTAACAGCTCTTTAAACACACCCTAAACACTGCTTGTCCTAGCTGATTAATTAGCAGAAGGTAGTCAGGACATGAAGACAATTTGGAAACTCGTGATCCAATAAAGCTTTATGTTGACAGAGATGGGCATCAAAACAGTCCCTCATCTTCCCTACAGTCCAGACCTTGTTCCCAGTGACTTTAGATGGTTCCCCAAACTGAAGGAGAATTTCAGGGATAGACATTTTGAAGAGATTGAGAAAATGGAGACTATGACAAGGATCCTGGACACCTTTCACTTTGGATGACTTCCATGGGACCTTCATGAAGTAGCTGGATGACTACAACAAGTGCATTGAAGTCAGAGGATCATACTTTGAAGGAATTTAGAGTTTTGTACGTCTTTGAAATTAATAAATGTCTCTCCTGAAATTGTTTTTAAATTCTGGAATGCACCTCATATTTGATTCTGTTTGATTCTGCTTTTGCTATAAAAAGAGTAGTGAGTTTTAACAAACTCCATTCAAAAAAAGATCGTTTTTTTTTTATTGTATTGTAGCAGTTGTCATGTCAACACGCATTTTGTTTTAAAATTGTCAAAATTAGTGATTTGGTTTATTTTGTTTAACGGCAATATCAACCTCAATGGGTTTTTTAATGCTGACAATATTTTGGGATAGATTCATATGAATAGAATATGTATTCTTTGGTTTAGTTTATTTTGTTTTATGGCATATCAACCTCAATGGGTTATTTAATGCTGACAACATTTTTTATTGCTGGTAATATTTTGTCAAAAATCTGTTTCTGGTAATATTTTTCCTTCAAAATTGTATTGCTGGTAATAATTAACTATTTACCCATAGCTGGGACCCTAACAGGTGCCACCACCCCGAGTCATGGTGGACCTGGGAACACCAGCATTTGAGAGGTTGTTCCATGCTCCTCAAAACCTCATAGGCCTTGCTGCTGGATATAGTTTATCGTCTTACCCAGGACGCTCGAAATTAGTATATTTTTGTTTATTTATACTAAGGTTGAAAAAAAGGAATATTTTTCACATAAATTAAAAGTAAAAAATGTAAGGTGTATTCCAGAAGTTTGGAGACTTTTTAGGAGAAGCCGTTATTATAACTGTCCTAGATTATTGTAATTTTAGTATATTATTACTATACATCTAATAAGCTGACCTGCCAACATTTCTTGTTCTTCCTTGTTGAAGGAGGAGGTTGTAACAGCTATTTGAATGCACTCTACTAAAAACTGCTTGTCACAGCTAATTTACAGAATGCAGTCAGGACATGGACACAATTTGGAAGCTTGCTATTCAATATAGTTTTATGTTGACAAAGATGGGCATCAAAACTGTTCCTCGCCCTACCTACAGTCCAGACCTTGTTCCCTGTGACTTTTGGTTGTTCCACAAAATTAAGAAAAACCTCAAGACATTGACAAGATGAAGGAGACTGCAACAAGGATCATGAACACCTTCACTTTGGATGATTTCTGTGGATCCTTTGCAAAGCTGCTATAGTGCTATAACTTATAACTATAACATTGAAGTCAGAGGATCCCACTTTGAAGGAGATTAGATTTTTAGAAATTAAGGAATGTCTCTCTTGAAAAGATCCACAAACCTCTTGAATGCACTGCATATATATGTATAGTTGGGTGTATTTGAGCAACAAATCTTTTATTAAAACAAGTTTAATTAAAGGACAACAAAAGTTATTTGTGAAAGAGTTTTTGTTTATTTTTTCCTATATTGCTGACCATTTTCCTGATTTATAATAAACAGTATTAAATAACATATACCGGCCTGAATGTCCGAGAAATTTTCATAGAAAATATTCGTCCTTGGACAGGATTCGAGCATGCAACGTATACGGAACCGTCATTTAGCCTGACGTGCCTGATGCAGGTTCAAATCCTGTCAAAGGACGAATATTTTCTATGAAAATGTCTCGGACATTCAGGCCGGTATATGTTATTTAATACTGTTTATTATAAACAGAGCATTTACTTAAATACTTGTATCTATAAAAAGAACGTTAAACATAAAAATGTCTTTAATAAACAAATTGTCGGACTTTGTCCATTTCTTAATGTATGACGTCATTTGTTTACATTTAATACGCCATGAGCAGTTATGAATGTACGAGATTCATGGAAGATTGAAGTTTATAAGCAGTAAATTTGACCTTGCCAACCGAACAATCCTCTGCGGCCGAGCGGTTAGGCACGTCAGGCTAAATGACGGTTCCGTATAGGATACAGGTTCGAATCCTGTCAAAGAACGAATATTTTCTATGAAAATTTCTCGGACATTCAGGCCGGTATATGTTATTTAATACTGTTTATTATAAACAGAGCATTTACTTAAATACTTGTATCTATAAAAAGAACGTTAAACATAAAAAATGTCTTTAATAAATATATATATATGTGTGTGTGTGTGTGTGTATTATCAGAAACAGGTAATAAAACAGACCCCAGGTTCCAAAGAAATATTTCACCAAGTGAAATAATATGAAGCTGGATTATACAAGATAAAATGTCCTCCTTAATCTGGGCTTCAGTTTGAACAAGGCTTAAGACACTTCAAGATTTAGGATTATCTCAAAGATTAAGATAATACTGAGCCTTCAAGTGTCAGAAGAAAAGTTCTTCCAGTATTTCATTATTATTATTATTATTATTATTATTATTATTATTATTCAATCATTGGATGTTCAAATTGGTAGTAAATAGAAATCAAGTGACTACAAGTTTCCTCAGTATTCTCAGGAGTGTTAATTTTTCCGATTCTTAATTGATGTGATGAGTGGGAGAGATTTGCCAACCAAATTTCAGTTGGTGTAAAAAGTTATTTTTCCTCCAAACCATATATTGATTTTGGTGTCCACCCTATACTGAAACCAATCAGGAAGAATGTTCTTCCTACTCATCATATTAGTTCTGGAATTTATAAATTCAGATGTCAGTGTGATGCTGACTATGTAGGCAGAACTGATCAATTCATAAGGGAAAGGCCAATGAAAAATATGCAGAAATAGAAAGAATGATCATCACAAATAAAGCAGAAATGCATAAAAAATAAGAGAACAGGAAAAAAGATGCTCATCAACAGAAGTCTAAAGCCTGAATGCTGACATTAGAGAAAAAAGACATAGTTCAGAGATGGAACGAATATATTGGAGAGCTCTTCCACAATGAAAGAGAACAACCAGCAATACAAAGAAATATTGACAGACCAGAAATAATGAAATCTGAACTAGAAGCAGCATTGAGCAAACTGAACAGAAACAAAGTGGTTGGGCCTTGGATGATTTCTGTATAGACAAGATCATAGAAATAATAAATAAAATTTACAACAGTGGTGATATACTGAAAGACCTAAGTAGATCTATTTTCATAGCACTGCTTAAGAAGCCAGGTTCAAACAAATGTGAACTCCATCAGAAAATCTGCTTAATGAGCCACATAACGAATCTAATCATCTGAATTCTGATGAATAGATCATGTAGCAGAGTCATACTGGAAATGGGACAGGAACAGTGTGGGTTCATCAAAGACACTGGAACAAGAAATGCAATATTTATGCTCAGAATGTTATCAAAAAGATTAATACAAATGCAGAAGGATGCATACATGTGTTTTATAGATTACCCAATGGTATTTAATAAAGTATGCCACAAAGATCTGTTGGAACTGCTCAGCAATCTTGATATATTCGGGAAAGATATCCGAATAATCAAAAACGTATACTCGCAGTCTGTATACAAATAGAAAATGAGTTCAGCAGATATACAAAAATAGAAAGGGGCGTAAGGCAAGGATGTGTCTTCTCACCAGACTTATTTAACCTATGCAGTGAGGCAATTCTGAGAGAACTAGAAGTCCTACCAGGATTCATTATTAACAACATAAGATGTTCAGATGAAACAGTGCTGATAGCAGACATGGAAAGAAAGCTACAAAATCTCCTACAGAAGTGTGAAGGAAAGCAAGAAGAGAGGATTAAACATTAACTGCAAGAAAATGGAATGCATGGTTGTTAACAAAAGGATGAACCCTAAAGTATGAATTGCAGAGGAACCAAAGTCAAAGAAATGCAGAAATTTAAATATTTGAGAACTATTTTAGCAGAGGATAGAAAGAGTAATGCTGAGATCTGAAGGCATATTGGGATAGTCAAGAAAGCATTCTAAAAGCCAAGAAATAGGAAAATTTCTCTAGAAAACAAGGAAAAGGGTATCTGTCCTCCTGTAAAGCAGTGAGTGCTGGATGATTTCTTCAAAAATGAAGAGAAGACTAGAAGCAACAGAAATGTGGTTCTACAGAACATGTAAGTTCTTATCTTTTAAATGGAAACAAAAATGAAACTAATACTTGACATCAGGTAAAGACAATTGAGGTTTCTAAGGTATATAATGAGAAAGGAGGGCTTGGAAAATCTAATACTCATGGGACAGATAGTGGGTTGGTTGGTTGGTTGTTTTGTTTTATGGCATATCAACCTCAGTGGGTCATTTAATGACAACAAAATTTTTTAAATAGATTCATAGCGATATTTTGGTAAAAAAGATGTGTATGTATACATATATATTTGGACCATTTTTCAATTACTCATATTTTTTTAATACAATCCAACTTATTTTAGGAAATTTACAATCTTGGATGGTTTTATTTTCATAAAAATTTTTTTTTTTTAAATTACTCACTTGGTAATATTTTGTTCACACTATTTTGTATTCTGAGTTCAATTTTTTTCAAAGAATGTATAGCTGCTTGTATTACTGTCATTTTTTTTAAAGTATTGCTGGTAATAATTTTTTTTTATTACAAAGTATTTCAGGTATTAAAACATTTTTACACAAGTTTGGGTGTTAACTATTTGCCCATAGCTGGGACCCTAACAGGTGCTACCACCCCAGGTTAGGGGGGACCTGGGAATTAAGAGATGATTCCACACTCCTCAAAATCTCCAGATCAGAGGCCTTGCTGTTGGCCGTAGTTTATCGTCTTATCCAAGATGTGGATGTAGTTTATTGTCATACCCAGGACAGGAGAGATAGTGGGAAAGTTTCAAAACAATGCATAACATACTTAATGAGCTTTAGTAAATGGATGGCAAAACAGGGCTTAAGAGAAATAGCAGAAAGACAAAGTTTATTAAGAGAAGTTATGGACAGGAAGTTGTGGAAAGCCATGATCAATTACTCCTGAGGAGACAGAGAACATAAAGAAGATATATTAAGTCCTAACAACCATCTCTCTGTAAGCAGGAGTGGTTGGTGGGTTTAAAGGTAACTAGCTCTTAATGCGACATTTCTTGTTTGCATATTTGTCAGTTGCTGTGCACATTTTTTGTCATCAATTTTGGCTCTGATCAGACAAACCAATAAGTATGGGGGGGGATTGAGGAAAGGACAGAAAAATGAACAGGGTTCAAGACAAAACATTGTGATTGACATTGCATTTAAATTTGTGAATATTGCAGTTATCAGGGAAGCAAGAAAATAGGAGGGTGTACTGCAGGTTGGAAGTGCAAGAAAAGAAATTTTTGGAGTAGAAGTGGCGGTTGCATTTAGCTATTTCAACAGGGTGGAACCTAACTGCCAATGTAATAGCCCACTTAGATTCATGTAGTCGGGGCACCCGGGAAAAAAGCTCATCAGAGTAGATGCCATGAAAATATTTGTAGAAAAGACAGAGGGAACCTATGTTATGTCAGGGAGTAAGTGAACAGCCCTGTAGAAGCAAGCGAGCCCGAGTGTCTTGCATCTGGTGCATAGGAAAATAAGGGTCTTACTTTAATGTGCGGCACATGACATCAGCAAGTTTGCTCCGTGAAAATGGCTTTACTTTCCTGTCTAGCAGTGTGTGCGGTAAAAAGGGTTTTTGTACAGTTTGGCATGCTTCCACCAATAGCAAGTCGTGTGCTGATTGGTCGAACTGGAGGAGGCTATTTGCCTGGGTAAGTGAGAATAAAAGCAAAGAATGCTGATTGCTTGGTCAACTGTGGTGTTGGCCTGATAAAAGAGGGGGCTGAAGCAGTGAAAACGGGAGAAGAAAACTCGGATTTACAATGTGAAGTGTGCAGAAAGCAAGAACAGTGAATTGAACTAGCGGTATCTGGATTTGTACAAGTGACATCATAGTAATAGAGACTCGTTTAAACCATAGTAAGTGACTTTAGTAGAGATGCCTGGTCAGGATCGATTACATTATAAATCCTTCTTTGGATTTTCTCAAGAAACTCTAGATGTACAACAGGAGTACCAGACCAGATGTGGCAAAAGTATTCAATGCACGTTCATTTTTTTGTTATGAATGACCTTTTAATATGTATGCTTTAAATGCGCTAATATTCTTAATTCTTTGGCATTTTTATCATGCATCAAGATTGTTCCCAGTTCTCCTACTATGATAGGTATTACTGTCACACTCTTCAGTTCATTAATAAGGTCCAGATACTTATTCAATTTTTGTCTTCATTTAGTTTTTATGGTTGGTCCATTTGAACTGTAAAACATACAAATCTTCACTCCCTGGTTAGGATCAATGTGTAGTATCTGTTCTCATGGTAATGATAATATTAGCAATTTCCCTACAAGAAAACACTCAGCATTCACTGACTGATCAGCCAGTATAACTAACAGTTGAAATTTATAAAATCTTTCTTTCAAAACAATTTTTCAGGAAAATAGGTTTATAAAGTCCAGTTATCACTCTTTCCAGTATTGATGGAGTTTCCTTCCTTGCTTTTTGTTTGAAGTAGTGTGGAGTATCAACATCTTGATTATGCCATTATTTTTCTTAAAGTTACATGTGCTATCCATTTTAGTTGTTGCTGTTGTTGAAAGTTCTCAATTGATGTGGATTCTGATATCTGATACAGTTCTTTGTGATTCTATAAAATCAGTCCACAATGTTCGAAGAAGGATGTTCTTTGCTAAGATCTGCAGACTTTCCCTGCTCAAAGCCATTTTTAACCATTGATCTTAGAAAGTGTTTGTATACAGCTGACAGTTTAGATATTTCTGGATAGGTCTGATGCTATGCATGACATCCATATGAAAAGTCTTGATCTGATGAGGCTATTTAAGAATATTGAACCATCCAGACAATAGAGCCTCCCTTCTCAGCCAAACCAATGATAACCAAAAAAAAAAAAAAAAAAAAAAATGCAGGACATTATGTTTAACGCTAGCTAGGTTAAAGTCTACCCTGCTATTTAATGAATATCTGAGGGAAGTATATTCATACCTTTTTCAAAGTACACAAAAAATAAACTCAGAACTTGAACTCAGAATACCAATTCCACTTTCTCAATAGAATTTTATATATTAAATTATCCCTACATCCACAGATAACATTCTGATTTGTGCATGCTATATTGGGGAATCATAGTTGTTTGCACAGTTCTCAGTCAATCACACTTCCCACCCATTCAGTGTTTATTTTTGCCTACTATCTGATTTAATTTTCATTATTTGAAAGCAGACTATTGTCTTCATCTTTGTTATTATCACAAAGAACTGAAACATTCTGATAACAACAAAAGAAATGACAATAGTTTACATTTAATAATGCAAATAACTCCTCATTCCAGAAATTCAGACAGAAGGTGATCAGATGATAAAAACAACAAAGATGAGGACATTAGTTAGTCCGAATGTAAATAATGATAACTCCTCATCCCAGAAATTCAGACAGAAGGCAATCAGGTGATAACAACAACAAAGATGAGGACATTAGTCTGAATGTAAATAATGATAACTCCTCATCCCAGAAATTCAGGCAGAAGGCAACCAGATGATAACAACAAAGATGAGGATATTAGTCTGAATGTAAATAATTCTTCATCCCAGAAATTCAGTCAGAAGGCAATAATAACAAGATGAGGATATTAGTCTGAAAATGTAAATAATGATATCTCCACATCACAGAAACTCAGGCAGAAGGCAATTAGGTGATAATAACAACAAAGATGAGGATATTAGACTAAATGCAAATAATGATAACTACTCATCCCAGAAATTCAGGCAGAAGGCAATCAGATGATAACAAAGATGAGGACATTAGTTTGAATGTAAATAATGATAATTCCTCATCCCAGAAATGCAAACAAATTACAAAGTTCAATTTAGTCTTGCATAAATTTACAGAAGTGAGTAGCCAATGAGGATCAGTTATATGGCTGACTGTCTCATCAAGCTCTACAGAATCTATATTTGCCATTCTTTGCGGTATTTTTATTTTGGTCTTTAATTAGGGATGTACAAAAATGGTACACTGAAGTCCAGAATCAAAAAATGTATACAGTCCTTTAGAGTGACACTAGAGTTTAAAAAGGTATGTATTTGTTATACTGGTTCTAGAGTTCAAAAAGATACAAATAAGCTCAACTGATGCTTAAATAATAAAAAAAAGGTACAAATAAATCTAGTTTATACTAGAGTAGAAAGAAAAAGGTATATATTTGTCCAGTTGATGTAACTGTAAAAAAAAAGAAAAAAAACGTACACATATATCCCCCCTTGAAACTAGAATAAAAAAAGATACACATAGACTTGTCAGAAACTAGAGTAAAAAACAAAATGGTACAGATAGGTTTGGCTGACACTAGAGTAAAGAAAGGTACACAAAGGCTTGGCTGACATTAGAGTAAAAAAGTTATACATTTATCCAGATGGTTCTTGAGCCCAAAAAAATTACACATATGAGTGGTAGTCTGGTTTAATGTATAAGTAGAAAAGTAGACTTGGATTTGGTTTGAAAGTATCTACCCAGAAGGTAGCCCTTCTTTTGGGGAGGGTTTATCTCTCTATGGTTGGCATATTATTCTAAGCTGTGCTGAAAGGGGGAAAAAAATAAGTAGCAACACTAAAAGCAAAGCAATGAGATAATAGGAATCAAAATGTCTGAATATGTCCTCCAGTGCTAGTTTCGTTATCACTGAGGCTGATGATCTGCAAAATGCAAATTATTTGCCACCAGTTGTTCAAGTGAAGAAAGGCTGAATTTATCTCTGACAAGATGGGAGATTAATCTGGGCATGAAATAATTTGCATTTACTTTTTTTCTCTTTATATTTTTTTTTTTCTTAGTGTTGGCGGTATTGGTGGGGCCTTTCTCAACATTTCTGCCACCCTCTCAGATATCAAAATTTAGTTAATCTTTTGGCAGCAATGGAGTATGCACAGTTAGAGCCGGATTTTTTGAAAACCTAGTTAAACGACTTCAAGAAAAAAAATGGAAAAAGAGGACAAAAAAAATAAACTGACGGTGAATGAATTTTCTTTTTAGCTTATAAACACATCCTTCAATTTGAGATAAATACCTTGAAATATGTTGTTTCAATGTATCTCATTACAAATATATCTGAGAAAACATGTCTTGATATAGTCTACAAATTACATTCTAAATTAAACTATGATATTTACATTTTATTTTTCACCCAAGCAAAGTGTGATAAAGCCACTAAGGTGCAAGAGTTACGGGCATTGAAAGAGGATTGTAGACTTATGCACATTGACCTGGATAACCGACAGGGAATTTTGAAGTGATATCTTCATTTAATCAGCAGACACCAGATGAAGGCCAGAGAGCACAACAGCTGAAACATTGTGATAACAACAACAAAGATGATAGCAATAGTTTGCATGTAAACAATGTTAACTCCTCATCCCAGATATTCAAGCAGAAGGCAATCAGGTGATAATAACAACAAAGATGAGGGCATTAATCTGAATGTAAATAATGATAACTCCTCATCCCAGAAATTCAGATGGAAGGTGATCAGGTGGTAATAACAACAAAGATGGGGACTTCAGTCTGAATGCAAATAATGATTAATCCTCATCCAAGAAATTCAAGCAGAAGGTGATCAGGTGATGATAAAAACAAAGATGGGAACATTAGTCTGAATGGAAATAATGATAACTCCTCATCCCAGAAATTCAGACAGAAGGTGATCAGATGATAAAAACAGCAAAGATGAGGACATTAGAAAAAATAATGCTTTTTAAACACCATTAAGCTACAGACTTATTAAAAAGTCATAATATATATATATATATATATAATTATTTATTTAAAAATTATAAAAAATATGTTATAAAATCACTACAAAAATAGCCATTTTGTTTCAACACTTCTGGTGTCTTATCAAGTGATGATGTTGAATGTAGAATAAAGGTTTTAAAAGGTTCAAATTAATTAACCACCTCTCGTAAGGCGAAACACTGTTACATAAGCTAGAATGACCAATCAAAATACAAGTATACGAGAATTCCGAAAACTTGACAACAAAGTAAATGCTTATTTATTTAAAAATTATAAATATACTTGGAGATATATATATATATATATATATATATATATATATATACACACACACACACACAGGGTGTCCATAAAGTTCATCTGCACTTTAAAAATTTATAAGTTTATTTGTATTTGTGATAGAAATAATCTGTAAAAAATGTTCTAAAATTTAATGTACCTAGTTTTAAGATTAGCTAAAATAACTAATTTGATTTCAGGCATTACTGTAAATGTTTTCCGTGAACTGCAAAATTGTACTACCCTTTGTATTGCTAATGATGGAGGACATGTGGAAACTTAAATAAAATTTCAATAAATCCATAAAAAATATAGATTTACTTCTTTCTAATCCTTTTTACAAATTATTTCTATCGCAAAGACAAATACAGTTATAAATTTTTTAAAGTGCACACGAACTTTATAGATATCCTGTATATATATATATATGAGATAAATTAGTGTACCAAGGAAATATGTTTAAAGTAAGAAAAATTTAAAAAATTTTCTTTTAGCATATATATATATATATATAAAATTTTAAAAGAAATGTGTGTATATATATATATATATATATATATATATATATATATATATAATTTTAAAAGAAAAATATATATATAATTTTTTTTTTTTCTTACTATAAATACATTTTCTAGATACACTAATTTAATAGATATAAGCGTATACCTTCTTCAATAAGTCTCCAGCTTAACAGTGTAAAAAGCATTATTTTTTTCAATATAATGTATGTCAATGCACTTAACCCAGCATTTCTTTATTAATCATATAAATTGAACATTAAATGATGAAAATTTCACAGCAAAAGAAATCCTTGTATGTGTCTATGTACTTAGTGTCTGCATAAATGTAAACATATGTTGACTCACACTCAAGCTTCTCACTGATCAGCGAATGATTACCACACATTGCTTTTCAAGCTCCAATTTCATTGGTGCGCACCAAAAGCTAGGCAAAAGCATGACACATACTCACAAGATAATAGGATGAAAGAAAAAAAAAATCACACAAATTGCCATATCATGAAATCAGAACACAGACCCTGTTTACCATACTACATAGATGTTTTATCCTGTTTGGTAGGTAGGTGACACTCGGGACAATCTCAGCTAAGTCAGCCCTTCCCTCTACCAATTCTTTCCTCATCTATTCATCCACGAATGGTGCCTGGCAGTATGAAAATGGTGGCTTTGAAATCATGACACAAATACATCCATCTTTCAACAAAGGTGGGAAAGCACTCTTCTCAATTCCAAGCATGACTGTTAATACAGATCAGCACCAGGATATAACCTATATCTAGTTTTGTTGCCACTTGATCTCTAAAAATCCATTTATTTCACACTCTTTCTCAGTTAAAGTTGATCCTCCTGAGAAGACTGAATTTCAAAAGAACTCATCTGCTTGTCTTGCAAACAGCAACACTTGAGATCAATATATAACCACAGATATATAATTCTATGATGGTGCCTATACTATCATATAAATACTGACCCAACAAAATTCTGTGTGTGTGCTTTAATTCCTCTGAGTGTAGGGAGGTGTAGTTTTATGCCTCTTCTAAGTGAATTGGGAGAAAGTCGATGAAACAGCTACAGCTGAAATTTGTATTATTGCCAATTCTGTTTTCAGTACTTCATGCCAAAAAATGTATATTAGCAGCTATTCATATATATATATATATATATATATATATATATTGTGATTTCATAAAAAAATATTTATGGTTTTAGCTCTTCATTCATCTTTATTGTTTTCCACATCATTAACCATTTGGATAGGAGGAAGATATTTTTGTTTGTTGTTATGGCGTTTAAAGATTGTGTGTTGGTGTATGGTAGGTGGTGTGTTTATATGTAAACAATTAAAAAAGAAGTGTCCAAAAACCTGGGTTTTCACTATGGACCATTTATTTTCCTTTTTTTATATAAAATCCAGTGAAACAAAGTTATCAATATCGCTTGGGTATATCCATTTTCTTTTTGGTCCAAGAGTGAGAGTAAGTAAGTATCAGCATCATTATAATGGCCAAATTCAAGTCAGCCTTGCACATAGTTGGAATGACCAAAGAAAAAGTATGAATGCTATGCATTGGAAAGTAGAGAGAGGGAGAGAGTTCAGTTATCAGTGGACCAGGGAAAATAACATCCCAACATGAACTATGTGCTACTACATCTAGAAGTAAAGGAAGTTTGTCTTTTCATAGACCTAAACAGCACCACCTAACAGGTTTTTGATGAAGCCTTTTAATAAAATTTCTTGTTCCTTATTGCTAGCATCATGGAAAATATATTCCTTTTTCTTTTTTGTATTATCTATTATTTTATTTATAGTTTTCATTATTATTATTATTTAATTTCTTTTTAAAAATAATATCCCTGCATTCTCATCACATAAATTCAGATAGAAGGTAATCAGGTGAGAACACCAAAGATGAGGATATTAGTCTGAACATAAGCAAGAAACTCAGGCAGAGGAGATATCATTATTTACATGTGGATCATTATTCTCATCTTTGTAGTTATGATCATAACATTTCAACTGTTGTGCCCTTCATCAGGTGCTTTTCAATTCAGGTAACTTTCAGAGAATCTTGAACTAAACACTTTAATTAATCCACAAGGTTAAAGTCTTCTCATTCCACTGACCCTATCCAGGAAAATCTCTTCATGGCTCAAAGGGTCCAAGGCCCGATGTGATATTTTGCAATAACGTAACAAAAGAACAAGATGACATATTCCTAGATATAGCATTGTATTGGATTGACACACACATGTGACACTATTTATGTTGCTAGAAAGAAAGAAGAAAAAAGGCAAGAATTAAATTTAGGTGATAAGAAGCCATCATGAAAAGGACACTAAGCAATGTTATTCTTTTTGTCAAGGAAAGATGCTAAAAGTTTTATTCTCATTGGCGAGAAGAGTAAGGTCGCAGATGTTTCGGATTTAATCTGATTTATGTTACGGGGCAGCAAATAAGATATATCCAATCTGCCATGGCAATGGTAAACATTTCAATTTGGACAAGCGACCTCCCGCAGAATTCTAAAGAGATAAAAATTAAATAGGTCATCCGCTGACCGAAAAACAAAAATGTCTGCTGACCACCATGAAGGAAAGATTAAACCTTTGTCTATATGCAGAATATCATTGAGAGGAGCATCTGTTTGTCAGGACTGGCTATGATAGCGAAACTATTTTATCGGAACAGTTAATTAGCGACAGAATGCAAATACATCCAGTTGACCACCCACTTGTTTGGCGAAGGCCCCCAGGTGATAAAGTCCAAGTGACATTTGGCTAAGATAAGAGTTCAAGGGTTGGTTGTCGGGCAGAAGGAAAGAAAGAGAAAGAAAAGAAAAAGAAAAAAAAGAAAAAGGAAGATAATTTTTTTTTCTTTGAGCAAGATTTTTTAAACTGAGGCTAGTCTGGCCACACCCACGCCACTGAGCGCCCATTGGCTGAATGGTGGCATGAGCGTTAGGCGGAGGTAATCATTTGAAGAAGGAGGGGAGGCCTGTTGCGCCCCCCTGAAGGGATAGGTGTGAGATGCCACTGTGAGAGAGAGGGGAAACCCATTGACACCCTCTGAGGGTATGGTGAGATACCAATATGAGAACAGAAGAAGGTGAGAAGACGAAAGACTGAAAACAAAGAAGTGGATTGTGGATTTAGAATTATCAAGGAACCTCAAGCCCCGACAGGGCCACCCCAGTTTTGGTCGGCGTCCATATAAGCAGAGTCGCAGTGAGTGAAAAGCAGTTTGAGAGACTCGCCTAACAAACACAAAGTGTCACGAATCCATATAACGCATTGGGAAGAAGACACAGTCCTGTATTCAGCAACCAGATATAAAATATTGTTATTCTTTTTTAAACACATTTGAACTTTGAGTTATTATTTTATTTTACATATACTTGTGCGGTGTTGCCCTTGATCGAACTCGGCTTGCATTACGGCCCGGCGACTGATTGATTTTGTCTGCCTAAGATCAAATCACAACGTGGGTAGGTTAGACTGGAAATCAAAACAGTTACTTCGGTAACCAGACGTTGGAGGCAAGCTGGGAACGACAAGGCTGATAGACATCCGAATCACCAAAAGGTTAAAACGTCACATTTGGTGCCACGACCAATACCAAGCCAGTTAGTCGTCACAGGACAGGATAGGATGGCGCGGAGACAGACAGGGTGACGTCACAACTGGTCATCTGACCGGGTTAGCACGACGGACGCGGCCAGATAGATGTCACACTTGGTGCAGCGACACCGGGGGACATCACACACACACATACACACACACAAAGTGGATACTGAGATCAACATCGAGTGGCAATTTCATGCCTGAAAATTGTGTTCAATTATGAAACAGACTATCACCTATATATATATATATATATATATATATATATATTATAGCAGGCTCATTTTTCAACTTAGTCAAAATGATCTTCGCCCTTTCTAACCTTTTAACTTTCTATCCTGGAATAACAAAGTGCCTCACAGTTTTCACAGAGAATTTCATTTTCAAGTCTTTTTGGACTGTCATAGCTGAAACTCTTCTCTCACATGCCAAATGACTTATGGATTGACTTGGATCTTTTCTAATTGATCTTTTTACCTCCCTTTATGATCCCTCTTCCAGTTTTCCTTTCTACTGTTCCCTCTTTTTAAAACTTAGCGGTACCATTACTGAAGGCCTGAATGATCTTTTTCCTTTCACCATTGCTCAGTTGGGAAGACAGTGGGTCTGATACAAAATGATTTTAAACTGTTCTCTTTTCAGCTGAATAACTGAAAGGGTTTTTCAGTGATCTTACAACAAATGGTGTTGTAGCATTGATTAGACGTGTCTTTTACTGGCGGATGAATTCCCTCACAGAAGTAGATTGGTTGAACTGTGAACCAATCAAATCCACCGGTGGAAGGGTACAAAAGCCAGACCTGGTGTGAGGAAGAAAAAAGGGAATTCTCTCTTTAGTTGCAGCCACCAAGGGGTCAGCAACAGAGACGATGAGAAGTCGACTGCAACCTTGTCTCCTGAACTGACAACACCCTTTTCTAACTGACAAAGTTGTGCAAACTTTTGTACAACCATGTATGGACAGTGTACCCAAAACCTTAGGTATTCATTGCCTGAAGGTTACCTGAACCATTAAATTTTATGTGAAGGGATTACCGTTCTTGTTATTTTTCTACCTGAAATTGCCGACGCTTACAGCAAAATTTAATCCTTCTTTAAAGTGTCAAGATGGCTAAATGTCGTACCTGAAAACCTGAAAAAAAGAAACTTAATTTAGTGGAGCTTTTTAAGATATTAATTATTTGTCGGATGGATAATTATGTTGTCACATGATTTGGACAATTTTGTTCTAACAACCGGTATTTGGGAAGGATATTAGAATAATCAGGAACCTATACTAACAGAGAACTGACTGATATTCAACAATAGAAAGGGGTGTAAGACAATGATGTGTCTTCTCACCAGACTTATTCAAACTATACAGCAAGATGAATCTGTGAGAACTAGAAGTCCTACCAGGGTTCATTACTGGTGGCCACAATCTTAACATAATACAGGGGTTGGACAAAATAGTTGGAACAGTTTCAAAATCCACTCCTATATTTCAAAGACCTATTAAGAACTTTAACTAAAACTTTGTAATTGCAAGTTATATCTATTGTAAATACGTTTATTTATCTAAGTTACTGTCTTTGTCTTACTTATTTTTAGAATTTAGTAAAATTTAAGCTAAATGCGTGACCTCTCCGAGTTCAAAAAAGAGCAAATTGTTGGAGCTCGCATGGCAGGGGCCTCAATCACTAAAGGTTGCTGAACTGTTTTGTCTTTCAAGAGCTACCATATCAAGAACATTGATGCAATTTGAGAAACAGGGCAAGACCTCTAGCAACTGTAGCAATTCGGGCCGGACTTGCAAACTTACTGACAGGGACTGACGTGCATTGAAACGCAATGTGGCAAAAAATCATCGGACAAATGCGGCCAAAGTGACTGCTGAGTTGAATAACCATCTGAATAGTTCAGTTTCTATCAAAACTGTTCACCGTGAGTTCCATAAGGCTGCATATCATGAAAGAGCCACTGTGAGGAAACCTCTTCTCTCCACTCGCAACATTCAAAAGAGGTTGAAGTGGTGCAGAGATCATAATGCCTGGTTTGCAGACCAATGGAAGCAAGTCATATTCTCAAACAAGTCCAGTTTTTCTCTGTTCCCAATTTCAACCTACAACCCTGACTGCCTTCTTCCAACAGCAAAACATGGAGGTGGATCAGTGATAGTTTGGGCTGCTATATCATGGAAATGTCTCAGTTCAATAGTTGCCCTGCATGGTAGAATCAACAGCAAAGATTACCTGAACATTTTGGGAGATCATGTTCATCCAATGGCCAAGACTATTTCCTGATGGTGACTGCATCTTCCAAGACGATAATGCTCCAATACATACTGCTTGAGTGGTTAAGAATTGGTATGAAGAGCATAAAAGTGAGCTAGAACACATGGAGTGGCCTTCCCAATATCAAGATATCAATATTATTGAACATTTGTGGTGCATTTTGGAGCAACAAGTTAGGAGCCGCTATCCTCCACCGTTGTGTTGTAAAGAGCTGGAGAAGGTTTTAATTGAAGAACGACTGAACATTCATCTGGATGAAGTCAGGAAGCTGTATGATTCCATTCCTAGACGTATTAAAGCCGTCTGTGAGGCTAAAGGAGGACTAACTCCATATTAAATAAATTTTCTTTGAATTTAACAAGTGTTCCAATTATTTTGTCCAGCCCCTGTATATGCAGATGACACAGTGTTGATATTTGACACAGAAAGAAAGCTACAAAATCTCCTACAGAAGTGTGAAGGAAAGCAAGAAGAAAGGATTAAACATCAACTGCAAGAAGATGGAATGCATGGTAATTAGAAAAAGGATGAGCCCAAATATCTAGGAAGTGTTTTCAAAAGGGAACGAAAAGTGCTTTCAAAAGGGAACGGAAAGTGCTTTCAAAAGGGAACGGAAAGTGCTTTCAAAAGGGAACGGAAAGTGTTTTCAAAAGGGAACGGAAAGTGCTTTCAAAAGGGAACGGAAAGTGCTTTCAAAAGGGAACGGAAAGTGCTTTCAAAAGGGAACGGAAAGTGCTTTCAAAAGGGAACGGAAAGTGCTTTCAAAAGGGAACGGAAAGTGCTTTCAAAAGGGAACGGAAAGTGCTTTCAAAAGGGAATGAAAAGTGCTTTCAAAAGGGAACGGAAAGTGCTTTCAAAAGGGAACGGAAAGTGCTTTCAAAAGGGAACGGAAAGTGCTTTCAAAAGGGAACGGAAAGTGCTTTCAAAAGGGAACGGAAAGTGTTTTCAAAAGGGAACGGAAAGTGTTTTCAAAAGGGAACAGAAGGTGTTTTAAAAAAAGAACAGAAAGTGTGATGCTGAAATCTGAAGGTGTATTGGGATAGCCAAAAATACATTTCACTAACTAAGCAGAGTACTAAGAAATAGAAAAGCTTTGAAAAAAAACAAAGTACCAAACTGTTACGTGATATCCGTCCTCCTGTATGGCAGGGAGTGCTGGATAATCTCCTTAATGATAAATAGATTTGAAGCAATAGAAATGAGATTCTACAGAAGGATGCTGAGGATACCACAAACTGAATTTGTGAGCAACAATGAAGTTTAGAGAAAATGGAAACAAATATGAAGCTTCTACTTAAAATCAGGAAAAGACGGTTGAAATGTCTAGGGAACTGTTATATTCCATGATAATAGGAATATATACTTGAAAAAACAAGGTGGATAAAATAAGTAAAGGTTTATTGTAAAAGACCAGTACAATAAGAATAAAGGTAACAATTCAATCCAG
Source organism: Acanthosepion lycidas (assembly GCA_963932145.1). Classification (NCBI taxonomy): domain Eukaryota; kingdom Metazoa; phylum Mollusca; class Cephalopoda; order Sepiida; family Sepiidae; genus Acanthosepion; species Acanthosepion lycidas. The sequence goes on from OZ010604.1 coordinate 55,571,759, forward strand.
TAGTGAGGGCTACTATTGGAAGGTTGCTAGTTCTTGCGTAAGTGAGTTGTACTCAACAGATCACAGCTAGTCTCCATAGTCCGTTGATTTACAGATACTTGTAGGAAGTTACTACCTATAGTGTAGCCACTCATGGGGGTAACAGGTTATTCCATTACATCAGGAACATAATGAGGAAAGATGGCTTGGAAATTCTGATACTCACAGGATAGATTGAAGGCAAAAGGGAAAGTGGAAAATAATGCATAACATACTTAGTGAGCTTATTATTATACATGTAAACATTAGAAAAAATATTCAAATTTTTCTCTCATGATCAGCTCTATAAGGCTATGTATAGGGTAGAACTTATCATAAGGGCAAAAAGAACTTTAGAAAAATAAAGATCTTTTGCTGAAAATGTTTTCTATGGAAACTTTAGACAGGTAAGACATCAACAGCAAGAAGACAGACTGCATGGTTGTCAGCAAAAAGATGAGCGTAATTGCAAATTGGAGATACTAAAATCAAGCAAGTACAACAATTTCAGTATCTGCGGAGTGTTTTAACAGAGGATGAAAAGTGCGACACTAAAATCTGAAGGTGCAGTCGGATAGTCAAAGATGCTTTCCAAAAGCTAAGCAGAGTATTAAGAAATAGAAAAACTTTGCTAGAAACAAGGAAAAGAGTACTAAACTGTTATATGATATCTATCCTCCTCTATAACAGTGAGTACTGGACAATCTCTTCAAAGATGAAGAAGAGACTTGAAGCAACAGAAATGCAGTTCTATAGAAGGATGTTGAGTATACCCTGGTCCAAACATGGGAGCAACAACAAAGTTTTAGAGAAAATGGACAGAGACTCATGGTCCTCCACAATTTTCGGTCATTTGTAGCTCTTAATAAATTTTTGTTATTTCTCCTAAACCTTACTCTGCCATCCATTTACTAAAGTTCACTAGGTAGGTTATGCATAGATTGTGTTGCTTTCCTATCTCCATCTTACTTCCAATCTGTCCTGTGAGTATCAAATTTTCCAAGCTCTCTGTCCTCATTATGAATGTAAGCAAGAAGGAAAGGACTAAACATTAAGTCCAAGAAGATAAAATGCATGGCTACAGAACAGCCCAACATACAAATTACAATTCAGTAGTACCAAAATCAAACGAGTACAACAATTCTGGGAAGTATTTTAACAGAGGATGGAAAGTGTGACACTGCAATCCAAAAGCACATTGAGATAGTGAAAGATACCTTCCAAAAGATAAGCAAAGTATTAAGAAACAGGAAAAAATTTGTTAGAAACAAAAAAAAAAAAAAAAAGTGTACTGAATTATTACATAATATCAACCCACCACCACCACCACCACCACATGGTAGTTATGCTGGACCATTTCTGCACAGATGAAAAAAAGACGAAGCAACAGAAAAGTTGTTCTACAGAAGGATACTGCGGATAACATGAACTGAACATGTGAGCAAAGACAAAGTTTTAAAGAAAATGGAAACTAAAAGGACACTTATCCATGAGATTGTTGATATTTCTAGGGCACATAATGAAGGCTTGGAAAATTTGATACCCACAGGACAGATTAAAGGAAGGAGGACGAGAGAAAAACAATGCATAATCTACCTACCAAGCTTGTATAAATGGATAGCAGAACAGAGTTTAGGGGAGATAAGAAAAAGACTAAATTTCTTAAGAGCTACAAAGAACAGGAAAATGTGGAGAGCCATGATCTCCAACATCCTGAAGGGACACAGAACACAGAAAAAGAAATCTGTTGAAGATTCATTTAAGGGAGATAACAAAAACACAAAATTTATTAAGAGCTGCAAAGGACAGGAAAATGTGGAGAGCCATGATTGCCAATGCCAATTACCTTTACCTCCATTTATGAATTCTTGTCTATTTCTATCCAATTCCTTATCAGAAAAAAACTAGAAATAAAGAATTTTATTAAATAATATCTCACCAGCTTCTCAAGGACATTGTTTCCATTATCTCATCTATTTTCCAATTCCCAACCTAAATAAATTTCTTGTGAGCTAGATAATCATAAATTATAGTTATTTCTTAAGCTTTCTTAAGTCTGGCACAGGTATTGAATATTGAGCACCGATTGAAGATTATACTACAGTATTAACTGGCAAGATTATAAGCAATTACACCCAAAGTAAGGCACCCTGGAATCAAAGATAATATATTAACTCTTATTAGACTCTTGTGAAACAGCCGAGTTTAATCTTTAAGAACATCACAATCTAATGACAAGTGATTCCTTGAACAGAACTGACAATAAATTTAAAATTATGATTATGGAATCATTTATAAGTAGGCATGTATGGACATAATGCAAGAATATAAAATTGAGATTCTCTGTTCAAAGACAGGCTGTAAATTTATTGCTAAAGTGGTGATTTTCTTGCAAGTTGGATCTGTAATAGCTTCTCCAATGAGGAAGATTTTAGTATTATATTTACTTGTTCACAAGCAAAGAATGAATGACTTATTTCCTGTACAATTAGGAATCTTTATTTCCTCATAATTCTAACTTAGTTTTCATTCAAAGACTGCAGTCTCTTAACATAAATCATATTTAAATCGAAAATATCAACTTGAAATCCAGAACCAAAATTACACCATTTTGCAATTAACGTATGTTTTACTTATACTTATTTTTCTGAAGAAAATTTGAGTCAATACATGGAACATGAGGTCTGTCCAAAAAGCATGCAACCATTTTGAATACCTTGAGAACTATTTGTGCAGTCATTTTTTTTCTAAAATGATTTCACCCCAAGCGAGATGATAACAGCTATGGTATATAGAGATGAAGTAAAGGCCAAATTTACTGTCTATAGTACCACTTATTGTTGACTCCATTTGGTTACAGTGTTTAAAATGATTGACTATCGTCATAGTACTTTTTGTGATTTGAAAGTTCATACAGGGTTATTTGTGTTCCTTCTGGTTAATGAAAATTAATTTGTTACATTCATCCTTTCTTCTTTCTCTTCTGGAGTTGTACGTCAGGTCGAACTCACAGCCGATGAATCACTAATCCTTGAGTCTCGAACTGCTACCTCAAATCAAGTTCCTCTCAACGGCAGCATCTGTAATCTCATACGTGGTTTTCTTCTTTTTATTGGGGATGAGACATCCGTGTTTCCCATTTGATTTTTGGCAGGACATGTCATTGATTGAGTTATTATGAGATTCACTGATCCAAATAAACTATGCCTGGGTTCATGACCGTTACCAAGGATAAGAACAATAGAAGGAAGGAAAGGAAATATATAAAAGAGAGGGAGAGAGTTTTCTTTGTTACTCACTTAGTAAAGAGGAAAGTGTATATTTTCATATGCTGTTATTACTACGTAATCTAACTACAAGTCAGTAAAATGTAAGGAGTTACTGAAAATGAAAAAAAAACAAAGTGGAGATTAAAAGAACAGAATCCAAGAAGGAAAAAAAACAAACATTGCATTTAAATTTTTGTTGATCAAATTGACAGATTTGTTTGTTTAATGGCATATCAACACCTTATGGGTTATTTAATGCCAAAATTTAATTTTCTTGAGAGCTAGTTGACAGGAAATCTAGAAAATCATAAGAGAGTTCCCCCAAGCTAGATATGTAGAAAAAGAAGTTATTAGCATAGTACTTACAGTTACAACAACTTTAACAGTGAAATTATGAGACCAAACTACCAATCTAGTACTGCACTTAAACTGAGAAAGTCTAGGTGCCAAAGAGGAAAGCCATATTTATTCTTGTAATTTACAAAAAAGGTGGCAACTGAACATGGTCTTCATCTGTCTTGTATTTAAACTTAGTGTCAGGTGTCCAGAAATTGATGTCGTTTTCTTTCAGCAATACGTCTAGTCTCACCAAAGCCTAGAAGAGCAGTGACCCCCCACGTCCACTCACCTGGTTTTTAAGAGGTAGCATTGTTCTCTTATGCAAATAAGCCTGCTGCATAAAAATGGCAGTAGGCATATGCACGCACGACCGACTCTCAGAGAATGGTTCGACACGCGAGGCAGCGAATTTGTTTTGCTCCCGGTAAGTCACTGTCATGCCTATTACACTTAGTTAACCACAATCACTGACTGAAACATGCTATTAGGTTGGTGCAAAAATGATGTCGTTTTCTCACATAGTAACATATGTGAGAAAACGACATTATTTTTGCACCAACCTAATATAATAATCCTTAAACCAAATCATCACATTATTACTTACTATATTTACAACAGTCACCATAATACCACAATACCTCTATGAAATCCTAACTAGTTCCCAGGTGTATTTTTTTTTTTTTTTATGCTGACCCCAATATGCAAGAGGAAAGCTTATCAGAACAATTACCATGAAAATATTTATAGAAAAGGCAAACAGATGCAATAAGCAACAAAAATAACATGAAAGAAAAACTTAATTTATGTAATTACAATAATTATTTTTTGGAGATCTGCATTTGCAGCCCATGCACATTGCAGTGATTAAAAACATTTTTGATTGCTTATACGGAGTTCGATGGATAAAGTGTCATCTAAATTATGCAAAAATCGAAATAGTACTGACATCTCATTTTAACAGACATATTTACCAAAGTTACACAAAAATATGTTGAAATACTATAGAGTAAATTTATTCACTAAAATTGCGTTAGCTTCAACCATGGCCTCTGGATTACTTCGGAATTTCCTGCAACTCTTCTGGAATGTCTCCTTGTTTAAGTTGGTAAATGCTGCCATAACCCTTGTCTTCAGTTCAACTTTTATGTTACAAGGAGTTTTGGAGGTCTCTTGCTCAACTGGGCCCCACACATAATAATCAAAGGGGTTGTAATCTGGGGAGCTAGGTGATTCAGATGTGGTTGCAGAAATTGTCTAACAGCAATGACTAGGTTCTCCTGCTTGTGTGGCATGGTGCAGATGCCAACAGCCACCCTCTTGACCCAGGGCAGCACTACCTCCTCAAGGCACTTGATGTAGGCCTCTGTGGGAAGATGCATAATGCTGCCATGACTAGTGATTACTCTCAACAACTTCCTGATCATATTTAGACTCATCTTTCTAAATCCTCTGCACTGTCTCTAGATTGACACACAAACACTCTGAAATGTTCGTATTGGAGCTTCCTGTGTGAATCCAAAGTAGTACAGCATGTAGTTTCCAAATTTTTAAGTAAATTGTGTTATGGTGCTCTTTTTGTCACAGAGGGTGCCCAACTGACACTACTATACTGTGCAGTCGACATAATCAAAAACAAACAATGCGCATGCATGAAAAGAAAAAAAGAAAATGGTGGAAAATTACCCATTGCACCCTGGTCAACATTCAGGGTAACATTGAGCTTGCTTCGGATCTCATAGCCGGTTGCCATTTTTGTAGTGCTCGTCATAGTACAGATTTTGTAATTGCAGCTACAACTATAGTAATGGCATTGAACAATACTAGTGTCAGACATCTTCAAATAACACTTGCACTAATAGTACTTACTCGAATAGTAACCACTGAATAATGATCCAATAGTAATCCATACATTAATCTGTATGGTGATCACTTAGATGCTACACTAATTCCGATATATACATTTCCTTTACCATCACATGATCTACTTGTTCAAAATCGGATTGCCTGCGTTTGCTCTCTGGTGATCAGTGTTCAAACTCAAGTGTCAGCAGCGACACTTTACTCCTGTATAAAACATTAATGTCACTGTTTAAAACAGCAGAAGCGTCAACCCAAACACACATACTTGCTAAAAATAATAAGATTACTTTATGTTTTGGGCAAGATAATAAAGCAAGCAGACATAAAATGTTCTTTAACCCTAGAACACTAACCATCAATTAAATTTACACCACAACAAACCATAGGTATATCATACTTGATTTTGAAAATATCAAAAAAATTAAATCTTTATTTGAAATATTTTACATGCAGGCAATTCAAAGTTTGTACTTTGAGTTAATATTAATAGGAACTGAAAAACATTTAGGTAACAAAACCAGGTACTGAAAATTGTAATTAAAAATAGGAAAATTTGCGCTGGGTATTATATACCCATGATTCATGTTCTAGGGTCAAGAGTTGTTGGTCACCTCTGTTGGGATCCATCGACACTAGTTTTTATTGCTATCTGAGTGTCGGGGTCCCAAATATTCAACAACAAATACACATCTTTTAAATGAAATATCTAAAAGGTTATTTTCTGATGGAAAAGTAGAAGCAGAACATCAGTCGAAATACATTTATGTTGTAGCATATGGGTTCATACCTGATCGTTGCTAGTGTAGGATAATTACTTTATTGGAAACTTTGGGAATAAAACAGATTGAAGGGTTTAAAATAAATAATATATTTACATTATTTGAATGGTTGTCCTAATCTTTATTGCCATGTTCATGACGTTTTGGCTGTTTTATGCACTGTCCTACTTCTGGTGACTGGAACTTTGAATTGAACTCTTTTTGTCCACTAGGTTAGATTGTTCTATTTCCATGTGCCATGCCTTTTCCAGATGTCTCAGTTATCTCCCTTTAACTCAAATCTCCCAGTTTTTGTTCACCACTGCCATAACCAGTTATTTAATTCACAACTCTTTGTGTTAAGTCATTGGATTCAACACTGCATTTATTCAGTGGGCCATGTGACCTTGAGGATAAGTCCAAACAATGTAAATAATTACAATAATTGCAGAAATATAAACACATATAAATAATATACTTATTTATTTTCTTTATTTTGATGAGTGAGCCCTTTGGTATTTGGCTTAGCAAAAAGTTTAACAAAGTGGATATTTATAGTCTGTAGAAATGTCTGTTTTGGTAGTTGGAAGTCAGACCATGATAGGGGTAGTAGAAATTAGGTTAGATGTAGCAGATGACTTAAATGTTTCTTTTGTTCCATCTCTCTTGGTGTCAGTCTGGTCTCCTCTCTGCCTGTTTGGCCTAATGGTGTTAGGTTTTCAACAGGCTCGAGAATTTGGTGTGAACATCAAGTCAATTTTTTGATTGGCCAAATTATTTTATTTTCCGGTGTTCCTTTTGTTTTCATTTTTTTTTTTTTTTTTTTTTTATAATGGAAGTTATGCATGGAGCCTCCTTGATTTTTGGTATTTTTCAATCACAAATAAGCTCTGCTCCTAGAAACTTCAGTTGTTTTGGGGCAGGTTCAGTTTTTTTTCTTTCTCTTTTTATTTGAGGGTTGCCTTCTCATAGATTGGGAGAAGTATAGAAAGAGAAGTTTAGAGAAAGAAGGAGATAAGGGTTTTAAAGGAAAATGAAAAGTACTTAATCTAACTCGAATTCTTTTTATTTGTGTTTATATATTATTATCAGGACTCACTACAAATATATTATTTTCAGAAATATGCAACAACAATAAAATGTTCAATTTTCCTTGCAGTGAAGTTTGTTTTATAAAGTAATTAAGTATTCTTACTGTGGTGTGAAATATGTGAACAGACTTAATTCATGACAGTCTAATTTGTTTGTGAGTTCATAGACAAAGGTTTAGTTGGCAGCTGCTTGTGATTTCCTTCTATGATGTGGATGGACAAGTCCTTAGTGGCTGCTGGCTGTTATCTCTTCCATTGTGTGCATGGACAAGTCCTTAGTGGCTGCTGGCTGTTATCTCTTCCATTGTGTGCATATGTATATGTAGAAAAAAAAAGTTCTCCGAAATTGTTTTGAGCTTCAGAGAGTTCTACAAGTGAGAAATGTGGGAGAAGAAACTTATAGAGCCTACAGTTATACATAGCCATTTCAATTGTGAAATGATGAGCTGTAACTGCCAATCCAGTACTGCACTTAAATTTGTAAGGTCAAAGTACCAAAGAAGAAAGCTCATCAAAAAAATACCACTAATATATTTATAGAAAAGGCACAGGGAATCTACATTATGGCAGTGAGAAAGTGGTTGGAAGTTGAGATCCCAGAATGGAATTAAAAAAATATCTATTTAAGAAAACTACCATTTAAATAAAACATTGGTTCACATGTCTATGATCACCTAATTCCTCATGGTCAATGTGTTCTCTGTTAAAACAACAACAAAAAAAATTAGAGAAATAAGATTATCGTTTTGTCGCCTCCTGTAATCCGAAAAAGATAGAAACAAGTCATAAAACAACCATTTCACCTCAAGCAAAGCAATAAAGCCACTAAGATGCAAGAGGATTACTGAGTTATTGAGAATATGAAGAAAAACTATTAAGGGTCAAGAACAATGAAAGAACAGAAATTAAGAAGTCAGGCGATAATGATTGACATTGCATTTATATTTCTGAAGGTCAAAGTTGAAATCAGAAGCTGAAAGAAAGTTCCACAAGTGAGAAGTGCAATAGAAAAAAACTGTTAGCATAGAACTTATGGTTATATCTTGCCATTCCAAATGTAAAATGAGACCTTTCTGCCAATCTAGTACAGCACTTAAATTCCTAAAATCTCGGTAGCATAGACGAAAGCTCATCGGAACATTTACCATGAAAGTATTTATAGAAAAGGATCAGGAAAGTTAGATTACAGCAGTGGGACAGTGACTGGAAGCCGAGATGCCAGGTTAGAACCAATAACATTGCAGATTGTTTGTATTTTATCAACAGTCTCTAAATATATAACAGGAGAACCAGACCTGATGGGGCAGCAATATTTAAAGCAAGAATACTTGAAATGTGACTATATGACAAATACATGCAAAATTTTTGTTTTTTACCATCTTTGATTCCAGTGGGCAGGTATTTTTTTTTCTTAAATTATTTCGCCCTTAGTGATAAAAGCCAGTAAGATGTAAATTGGATAAGTCTTTGAGCCAAACTTAAGAGGAATACTCACTATGTCGCCTGAGTCGATTTCTTGCTCTTTGTTTCATTCGGTTTTCTGGCAAATTGTGTTTATTTCTGAAGGCAGAAAAAGAGAATAGAATCATGAATGAAAAAATTGAAGCCTTAGAAAGAAATATTCAAAGAATTACTGTTGCAGGAATTCTTCATTAAAAGAGATACAAAACATTGATGCCAACTCAAACACACTGGATCATTTTAGATTGGTAAAGACCCACATAGGAAGTACATAGATTTTTTGGCATCAGAAATGAAGTGGACTTTCTTGTTTAAAAAAAAAAAAATCTGCTTGCTTTTTTTTTTTCACCTGGATTTGAACACTAACCACTGGCATTGGTGAATAAATGGGTCCCAAGACCCTCCTACTTTCTTGAATAATACCGATTCATTTTCATTTTCTATGGCTTATCAACCCTTAATATTTGTGCTTCTTACTCTGTAACCCTCTACCTTAAAGGCCCTCAGGCCTTGTACAAGGTGACCATCACTGTAAAAAAATATTAAGAAAGAATTAGGCAGAGGAAGAAAAGCAAATTGATTGGTTTATGTTTTATGGCTTATCACCCCTTTGTAGGTTAATTAAAGCTACGAAATATTTTTGAGATAATAATGACTTAGTAATATACACGTCTTACTAATTAACCCATATCTGGGGGAAGAAGAGGTGAATTCATACCTTTCCTTAGGGTATTTGCACATAAATGAATATAACGAACCCAACTGGAATTGGAATTTGGCTTCCTGATTAACAATTCGGAGCAATTATCCATTATACCCACACATCCAAGCTTACTGCATCTAGTATTGCCAAGTAGTCACCTGTCTAGGTACTGACCAGGCTCAATGTTGCTTAACTTTGATGATCATATGGAAACAGGTGTTTTAATATGATATGAGCATAAGTGTCTTGAATAATGAAATCAGTGGATAATCATGAGCTTTGTATATCCAACATTTTTATATACTGCAGACATTAGAAAATACTTGTATTTGAAATAAACACCCCGTCTTTGTATTTTTTTTGTGTGCATTTTTTTTGTATGCATTAAATTTATTCAGAAAGTATCATGAGTATCCACTAAAATATTGTTTGAAGCCAAGATGTAATTGTTATATAGCTGAGATTGTTAGATTGGTGACCGTGATGTGATATTAATTACCAGACGTGATAATATTTGCACCCATTAAAAGTATCCGATTTCAGGGACTTTATTACTACAATTTGAATTTATATAAAAATATATCTTTCTCCTTTAATGCAAAAGAAAGGAAGATTACCAAATGAACTTTAATGTTATATTTCTCTTTATCAAAATGTTTAACTTCTAAAAAGCAAATAATATATGACTAAAGCATGTTTTCTTTTTTATTTGTGAGAAAAGTTTCATTCTTTCATTGGCATATTGTAGCTGAGATGTAATTGTATTAATTGTATTGTATCCAAGATGCCGTCATATTACATTGTGTCAATTGTAATGTAGACGGGATGCCGTCATATTACATTGTGTCAATTGTAATGTAGACGAGATGCCGTCATATTACATTGTGTCAATTGTAATGTAGGCGAGATGCCGTCATATTACATTGTGTCAATTGTAATGTAGACGAGATGCCGTCATATTACATTGTGTTAACTGTAATTTACCAGAGATGTCGTCGTATTACATTGTGTTAATTGTATTACACCCGAGATGCAATTGTATTACACTTTATTAATTGTATTGTAGCGGAGATGTAATGGTATGACATTAGAGCTGAGATGCAATTCTGCCAATGAATATCAAGGATAACTTGAACATGTGAGAAATTAACAGAATCATATTTACAAAGAAACTGCTGCTAACAAAAAGAGAGAACACAAATTCTGAATAAACGTAATGAGAAAATAAGGCTTGGAGAATTTAACATTCTCAGGACACACCAAAGCCAAGAAATGGATAAAGAAACAAATGCCAGAAAGGGAAGCCATAAAGAAGGCAGTATTGCTTGGTGCAACAAAACCAGAAGTTAAACCATAATCCCCCACATCCTGAGGGGACATAAAACATCAAGAGAAGTGAAACAAATATGAACTAAATCCAACAGAATGTTTAAATAAGGAACAAATAGAAAAAGGTATTTGTAGCAAGAGAGAAAAAGACAGAATGCAGAGCAAATATAAATGAAGGAGAAGGTCTTGTTTTTTTTTTTGTTCTTTTTTTACATTTATGTTGTAGAAAACAAATTAAGAGAGAATAAAAAAAAAAAATCTTGGCATGTTTCCGAGATACGAGGAGAAGGCAGTAATAAAGACAATATTAGGAAAATAGGTTAATAGGCATCAAAATGGCACATTGGTGAGATGATTATTTCATATTGTGTTTACTGGATCACAGATTTTCAAATGAAAAATGCTGCCAAAATGAAAGATTGTGTCATGATAGCTCTTCCATTGACTCTTTCTAAACACATATGCAAATTAACTTGTAACTCAACACTTGAAAGAACCCTGTTTCCCTGTTGAAAACAAAGTAGAGGTAGGAAAGGGAGGAGAGAGATGATGGCCTGAAAGTCAGTCCATCTTTCATAATCAAAGATAGAGAAGCTCCAATCTCTTGAGAAACTTTTGGAAATTAGTTATGGAAGAGAATATTTCATTATTTCAAATTCTGTGATCTTTGTTTTTATTGGTCAGATAGACTTAGCATATCTATATTCTGTGACATTTGTCTATTCCAGTGGCTATTTTTGTATCATATGTATGCATTTATTTTCTTTTATATACCATGCCTATGAACACTAATGGGTATATACCAATCTTCATAAATACATTGGACACTATTGTAAGTGGGGGTAGATTACTGTCTAAGTAGTCCACCACTAGCAGTGGTTACTTATTAGGTTGGTGCAAAAATAATGACGTAATAATGTCATTTTTTGACGTTAAAAAATACGTAAAAAAACATTATTACGTCATTATTTTTGCACCAACCTAATATTTCATGCTGGTGGCTTGTATTTTGTTGATGTTATAAAGATTACCATTTCATTTCTAACCTCCATTTTGGTTATTCCTCATTCAGTAACCCTTCCGAGGTTACAACACTTCCTGAAGATGGTAGCAGAAAGAAATGGATAAGGTATGCCCGTATATATGTAGGTGTGTATCAAATTTCTGATTGGTCTTGAAGGTGTTAATAGTTTCAGTGCAGGTGTTGACTGAATTTAATGCACATTATTAATTTTGGAGTAAATCTTATTGAATAAAAAAAAAATTTGTATCGGTAAATTTTGGGCGTATAATGGGGATGGGTATATGGATGTGTGTGTGTGTGTGGTTTATTTCTATTATTACTACGACATATACTTGTGTATAAGCTGACTTCATGTACAGTGTGAACCCTGAATTTTTTAGCATGAAGTTTAACCCCTCCACTCCAGAAGGCTTTTCCTATGTATAATGTCCCCAGTCACTGAAAATGCATGATTTTAACCTTTTCAAAAAAATTGTGTATGTTCCAACCATCTATTTTTTGCATAAAAAAATCTTATAAAAACTTGCACTATACTCAAATATACACAGAAACCAAATCATCAGGATATAATACATGGGCTGATATTTTGGGGAAGGTTTTAGAACAAAAAAATTCATTTTATATGGTGGCAAATAATCTGAAAGTTTTCAGGCTAACAAATACCATAGAAGGTACCGTATATACTTGTGTATAAGCTAACTTCATGTTCAGTGTGAACCCTGAATGTTTTTGGTATGAATTAAACTGTCTCCAAAAAAGATTTACCTGTATATAGTGCAACCAATCGCTGAAAATGCATAATTTTTAAGATCCTCAAAATATTACCTGTTTATAATTCAACCACAAAATTTTTGTATAAAAACTGATCCCAAATACTTTAACTATACTCAAATATATATGGAATTTTCAATTTTTGTGCGCATTGGGAGATATTAAGTATGCTGGATGGTTTGGGTTGTTTTATGACATATCAACCTATTGCCGAAATTTGATATTTTTCTAAATAAAATCTATTTAGTCAAAATATTTATTTTAAATAATAAAACTGCTGCTAGTTATGGTTATATTTTTTCCTTTGAATTATATTTTTTGAAATCAGTTTAATTTCTTTTAGAAACTGGAATATGTATAATGATTCGGTATTTTGTTCTTTTAAGTTTGTTGTTTGGTAGTATTTTAAGCAGACTGAATTAAAATGGCCGCAGTTTGTCAGCATGTATTTTATGGTGAATAGCTCTTGACATGCCACACATACTGGAGAATCTTTTTTTTTTTTACACTGTTCACATTGTTCGGACTATCATCTTCATCTTTGTTGACATATTTATCACATCGTTTCGGCCAGTATTGAACTCACAACTCTTTAGGTTCTGTCACATGGCACAGTGGATAAAGGCATTAGTTAGATCCAGTGACAGGAGCCAAAGAATGTGAGTTCAATACCTGGTTAAGGTGGTAGAGAGCTTGGAGAGAGAAATTAACAGGAGGTAACTGATAACTGACATCCATTAGACATGGCACGGGGAACTAGAAGTCTACCCCAGCGAGCGAAATAAAGGTTTCAGTTCGACATTCCAACTACCTGAAGAAGGCCAGAACATACAACGGCTGAAACATTGTGATAAATATGGCAACAAAGATGAGGATGATAGTCTAAACAATGTGAATAGTGTAAATTAATTTTTCTTGCAAACATCATTTTTGCCGGTGACATGCTTGATTGTTGGAATTTGGTGTTATCTGGGATACTTTCAAGAATTTTAGTAGTGCTTCCTTGCTCACCTTTTCATCACTTGCTTTTTCCAAAACTCTCTTAGAAGTACCCACATACTGTTAAGCTTGTCCGTTTGACATTGGGTGATATAGTGGGGTAGTAATATGTTCAATTGAGAACATTTTACAAAATTCTTTAAATTTGTAAGCAATGAATTGTGCACCATTATAAGAGACTATGGTATCCAGAATGCCATATGTTGCAAACAGTTTGTGTGAAAAAATTCACTGTTACCATAGAAGTTGTTATTACAGTTAAAAATTTCAGATCACTTAGTAAAGTTATCCACTACCACAAGATAATGTCATCCATTTATTGGACCTGGGAAATGTACATGCAGTCTGGACGAGGGAGTATCTGTCTTTGGCTATGATTGTAATTTTTTCTGGCAGAATACAACCTCTGCAGGCTTTTACTAATTTTTCAATGCCTTGATCCATTTTGGTCCATTATGCATAGCTTCTCCTAAGAGATTTCATCCTTGAAATTCCCAGATGTCCACTATGAAATTCACTTGATATCTGCTTTTGTAATATGATAGGTATTGCTACTCTTTGTGCAAACATCAGTACTCATCACATAGCAAGTAAGCGTTCAAGTCTGGATTATGTTCTAAACATCATCTATATTTATTTCTTACTCACTCAGTTGTTTTATTATTTCTGAACTAAACATGTCTTGTTCTGCTTTTACTTTTATTTCTTCAAGGGTAACTGGTAATTTCCTTACTACATTGCATAATATATTTTTAATTTCTATTTCATGTTTTAATGCTGCAATAACAGTCCTCAAATGGTTCAGTATTTTTTGGTATCAATCTTGATAAACCATCAGCATGTCCTAATTTTTGGGACGGTTGGTATTCCATCCTGAAATCATAAGATGGTACACTTCAGTGTATGCACAGGATTTCTTTTTTGCAAACTATAAATTGATAATAGAAGTCTGTGGTTTGTCTGTAAATGAAAACAGTGAAAAATTTGTGAATTTTTTTCACTGCAAATATTATTGCTAACACCTCTTTTTCAATCTGACTGTAGTTTTTCCTGCTGGTAGTAGCAAATGTGAAGCATGTGCTATAACTTTCTTGTTACTGTCATCATATTTATGTAGAGTTACAGATCTTATGCCATAGTCACTAGCATCTGAAGCCAATATGATTTCTGCTTTTGGTTGGCTGGTTGGGTTTTATGGCATATCAACCACTGTAGGTCATTTAATGCCAAATTTAGTTGTGTGTGTGTGTGCATATATATATATATGTTTATGTATGTATGTATGTATTAAATATATAGTACTAGTAAACGTATAGCTGGCAACATTATTTTCTTTCAAAAACATACAGCTGGCAATATTATTTTTGGACGTAGTTTATCACCATACCTGGGATACGGATGTAGTTTATCGTCATAACCAGGATGTGGATATATGATGGGAAAAAGTGGGAGTTCACTATTTTCCCATAGCTGGGACCCTAACAGGTGCTACCACCCCAGGTCAGGGTGGACTTGCAAACACCAGCAATTAAGAGGTGGTTCCACGCTTCCTCAAAACCTCCTGATCAGAGGCCTTGCTGCTGGATGCAGTTTAACGTCATACCCAGGATGCTTCTGCTTTTGGATCGTAATGTGATAATGGTAAGTTTGATGTTAGCATTTTCTTGATTTCTTCAAATACCTTCTGACATTTATCAGTCCAGTTCCACTTTACACCTTTTTTAAGCAAATTCTTCAGTGAAGCTCTCAGATCCTGAGTATTAGGTATATAGATTTGATAATAGTTTGTTAGTTCTAGAAATGTGTGTTACCTAGTAACATTTGTTTGAGGAGGAATATTCTTAATTGCACTTGCCGGATCTGGTTGAGAACAATTTTTGTCAATGATTTATCCTAAGTAAATGATTTTAGGGAAAAACAATTCACGCTTTTCCTCACCGAGTTTGAACTCGTAATCTCATATTTTTTCAAAAACTCTTTTCACATTCCCAATATGTTGTTCTTTATATACACTTTTAATTAATATATCATCCCTATAATATTTTAATTAATATATCATCCCTATAATATTTTAATTAATATATCATCCCTATAATATTTTAATTAATATATCATAAATCATCCATATAAGCAACTGCGAAATCACAATCTGCAAACATAGTATCTCTAGCTTGTTGAAATATAACCAGAGCTACTTTTATCTCTAAAGGAAGTCGGTTGAACTTATACAATCCCTTGTACATATTTATAGTTATTAACTCTGAAAATTCTTCCACCTGTAATATCAAATATGCTTCAGAAAGATCCAGCTTCAAAAAAATTTTTACACTGCTTAAATTTACAAAAATTTCCTCTGGGTTTGTTTAACCCCATTGAAAAATCAGTACAAATATGAATTTTATTTTTTTTTTTTTCTTTACATACACTGCTAGTACTGCCCATTTTGAATGGTCAATTACACCTATTTTTTCAAGTCTGTCAAATTCTTCATTGGATTGATCCAATGTGACAAATGGTACACTATGTTTTAGTTTAAACACTGGCGTTAACACATTTTTCTCTTGAAATTTCACTTGACTTTGGAATACTGACCCAATTCATCCAACAGAACATCTGGAAAACATTTTTTCAATTCTTCCTTTAAATTTTCAGTTTTTTTTTTTTTTTTTTTAATGTTGTCTACTTGCATTTTTGCAATAAATATCTATAACTCAAATAATTCATCCAGTTAGTACTGAATACGTTTGTAGTAATTTTTAACACATAAGCCTTAGCTTTTACACACTTGTTATGAAATGAAATGTTACAAGTCATTTCACCAATAAAAAAATTTCTTACCTGACATACTACATGTAATTTTTGAAGTTCTTTTTAATATAGGTTTTTTGTTTGCTTTCCATGTGTCTTTGTTAATTCATCACTACCAGCATCTAGTTGCATTTTTACATTCACATTATTAATTTTCACATACACAAATTTTCTTTGTTTTTTTGTAATTATTTTTCTGTCGCAATGCTGTGTACAAATTTTTTTCTATGAGAACTTTTCCTTGCTTTAGTTTTACAGTGTGACATTTTATACCCTATTTTTCTACACTTGTAACAATTTGAATTCTTAAAGGGAATGTTGTCCCTGAGAAGTAAATTTCCACACCTGAAACATGAATTAATTTTTCTTTTTCCACATTTTTCTTTAGTTTGTATGTATTGCACATAATAATAATAATAATCTTTCATCACTTCTCAGATTTAGGATTCTCTGACATTTATCTGATATTTCTTATACTGTTAGTTTTAGAATCTGTTTAAGTTTTGTTAGAACTCTAGCATGTATTTCTGTGTCTTTCTTTTCTGTTAGCCCTTGAATGAAAATTAACCCTTTAAACATATCCAGAGTCCATTTCATTTGAATCTTTCACTCTACTTGTTAACGATTACAGCATATGTGACAAAATCTTTTGTCTTCTTTTTTTGTCAGATACATACACTTCCAACAAGTATTGAATAACAAATTTTTCTCACTAAAAAATTTAGTCAGAATATTTACTGTTTCTTCAAAGCAAATTTTTCCTGTTTTTTGTTTCAGTAATCTCAACCAGTATGTTCTACTGGTGCTAATATTCTCAACAAAAGTGCTTTTTTTTGTCTTCTCAGTTGTTGCATTCTTTGAAAATTTGCTCATATCTTTTAAAATAAGCAGAAAAGGTAATTTCATCATCTGAATTGCATGTGAATTCAGTTATGGCATTTGTCACCACACCGGTAATTAAAGAACTTGTGGAATTTTCCATTTTCTTTTTTATAATTTCATTTAAATTTTGTTTTCAGAGTTCCAACAACTGCTGTTTTATTTTACATTTGGGCTAATAATTCTTCCATATTTGAAGAATATCTATTTTTTTCCCTTCTTTCTCTTCCTTCTTACCAAAGAAAAAAAAAACATTAAACCAATGTGGTTCTCATTTCTCATCATCACTGTTACCATTGTATACCAAAGCAAAAAGTACTTTTTCCTACTTTGTAGGAGTTTTGATTCCTCGTTGCTACTGTTATAACTCACTCCTAGCCATTATAAGATAGGGAATTCCAATAACATGGACCGATTTTAAATGTCAATTAAGCGGCTGATGATATTTTTCTTTTTCTTTCAGATTTAACAACTTACGTCTTTGGCAATTTCAATCATAGTAAGATTAACAATCAAATGTGTTAAAGTTATCAAAGCTTGTTACAAAAATGCACATTCAAATTTATAAATATACAACCCAATGATTCCGCTAGCAAAAATGCACACCAAACAGTGACCTTTTGAGGATGCTGTGGCTTTTCAACAATCTTCCTTGGATTTTCATCAGCCCAAATGTGACAATTCTGCTTATTAATGAATCCACCAAGATGAAAATGAGTGTCATCACTAAAAAGGATTTTTTGCAAAAAATCTTCATTAGCTTGTCTTTGCCCATGTACCCAGTTGACTAATGTATGGTGCTCCAAATGGTCAGCAGGTTTCAGTTCTTATGTCAATTGATTTTTGGAAGAGTGTAGAGATGAATCTTGTCAAAATTGGATGTAACATTGTAGTGGAGAGGTTCAATTCCTGCATATGATGACTAATAGAAGTGCCTGGATTTTCGGCCACACATTCTCATGCCCTGCAGCAATGTTTTCAGCTGAACGGGGTAAATGTGCAATGGTGTTTTCACATCTGCCACAAACCCAGTTTGTTTGAATTTACAAAATTTTTCCAGTTTCACTCTCGGTTGGCTGATTATAGTGACCAAAATATTGTGAAGTGTGCAAAATGCATTTCTGTTTGAACATAGGCTTTGATAACTTTAACACATTGTTTGATTGTTAATCTTTCCATGGTTGAAATTGCCGAAGACTTAAGCTGTTAAATCTGAAAGAAAAAAATCATTAGATGCTTAAACTTAATTCACATTTAAAATCAGAACACCCTATATTATGGAACACCCTATATTATGTCTTGCTTAGGCTATACAGTGATGTTGGTTAAAATTTCTGTCTCAATTGACTCAAATGGATTTCCACTGACTCAACTTTGAGTTCTTTATTTAAGGCTTCTTGCCTAGTTCATTTGTGTTACCTAGAAAGTCTTATTTACTCCACAACAGTGTTGGAGAAAGGTGCCTTAGCAATGTAGAATGTAAAATCCAGACATTTGCTGAGGATCGATAAATATATTTACTTCTATGATTCCCTCATGATCATTACACAACTGAAAAACATGCTAAGATGCCTTTCTCTAAGACACCAAATATATTACACTCAAAAATTAAATATAATAATAGAATTAAACTAAACACATACCCATATACCCCTTTTTTATTATTTCACCTCCAGCAAGATTGGAATGCCACTAGTATGCAGAGGTTAGAGAGTGAAAGTGAAAAAGAAGACTAAGAATAGGGAGGGTTGAGGAAAGGACAGAAGATGAATGGGAATCAAGATGATGGAGATTGATGTTGCACTTAAATTTTTGAAGATTATAGTTATCAACGAAGTAATTAACTGGAAGGGAGTCCCACAGGTAAGAAGTGTGTGAAAAGAAACTGTTGGGGGTAGAAGTGGCAGTTGCATTTAGCTATTTTAGTAGTAAGAGGATGGGACCTTGATGCCAATCTAGTATCACACTTAGATTCATGTATTTGAGATGCCAGAGAAGAAAGCTTTTCAGAGCACTTGCCATGAAAATATTTGTAGAAAAGACAGAGGGAAGCTACATCACGTTTGTGAGAAAGTGATTGAGGTCGAGATGCCTGGTCATAATCGATTACATTATAGATCCTTCTTTAAATTTTATTAAGAATCTCTAGGGGTACAGCATACAGCACGAGCAACAGACATCATAATTAGATATCCAAAGTTACCAAATGTGCACGATTTTTCATTATCAATAAAATGAACCCCAAAATAACATACCACTATCAACACATACCCTGACACTATTAACACCCACAAGACAAACTAGAAATTTGGGTAACCACAAATATATTTCACCTTTTTATCATACTGCCTTCTTCAGGAATTAAATACACATTCAGACAGACACATAATTCAAAAACACACTTCATCTATATGATGCATTCATTTTCGATGTAGAAAGTTGTAGAGAGACATGATCACCTATCTTGTGTGGCTCTTAGCAGTTTTTCTTCCTTTGCTAAGAGCCCCCACTCATCATTCCTCCATCCATTTACATAATCTTATCCAATAAGTGGGGTTGCTGCCTTACTGTATCTTCCTTGCCCATAATATGCCCCATGAAAATTAAGTTTTCCAAGCCTTGTTCCTCCATTTGTGTACAAAGAATGTCTGCTGTCTTTTCTTGATTCTGAGTACATGTTCTTTCTGTTGCCATTTTCTTCAAGACTTCCTTGTTGCTTACTCATTATGTCCATGGAATTTACAAGACATGTAAAGTATGTAAGATGTACCTGATCAATGAAAATAAACAGCACAGAATTCTAATGGCCGAGAAATTCTCTTCATAACTTATTTCCAAAAAAATTTCTGATAAAGCAAAAATAAAAGCGAAACACGTTAGATTTCGATACATTTTCCTATTTAATCGGAGAGAGAATTGTTACGCCTTGTAAATTCTTAAACACCTATCTTCCCTATCAACAGACAAGCAGTGTGTAAGCTGCACTTTTGAATGACATTTTCTGATCTAAGCTTTTGATGAATTCTTTCATCAATTACCATACCATCCGAAAAATTTGGGTTTGGGTTGGGATATGGAAGGCAAAGAGGATAAATAAAGCTAATCCTGCCTTTCATTTTTTTTTTTTTTTTTTTTCCATTTTCTTCTGGTGAATTATCTGTCTCCTCCAACAAAGGTCAGTTTTACTTCATTGGAATTGGATGCTAATATGAGCTGACAAGTTATCTCTGACGATATTTTCAAGATGAAAAGGTAACAGGCATTTTGGAGAATATTGTCAGAGAAAAAGAACGGCTGATAAGGATCAATGCTATCTTTCGGGCTTTCTGCTAATCTTACTAGAAAATAGCAGGAGTGTTAACTTCTATCAAAGGCCGAGCAAAAATGTCAAAGTGACATTATCACTTAACCCATCTATAACAATAGATTGAACACATCAGAAAATGAAATACTCTTCTACATTGTAAACATTATTAAAAATTAAAATACTAATGGAAATTTTAAGAATCAAGTAATTTTTTTTTAACAAATATCTAAAAACCTGTATCGATACTGAATTGTCACTGTCAAAACAGGATCTTGTTCAACAGAGTGACAGCACCTCACCAATCAACAGAAAAATGTTCTTTGTGCATCTCTATTTTCATCCAAAGCTTGCTAGAAATGAAGCACTTATTAAAGTCTCTGATATTAACACTCACATCAAATAGACATCTTTAATCTTGTTGTTCCTAAAAAAATACCTAAAAATCTATCAGTACTGCAATGTCATGTCAGGCATCTTTTGTAATCTAGCTGTCCTTAATATAGAAAATTTTATCAATACTGAAAGTCACATTGGCTAGGCATCTTTTGTAATCTGTCCCTAACATCTAAAATTCTATTAATACTGCAATATTACATTGGCTTGGCATCTGTTTTAATCTAGCTGTCCCTAATATATAAAATTCTATCAATACTGCAATGTTACGTCAAGCTTGGCATCTTTTTTTAATCTAGCTGTCCCTAATATATAAAATTCTATCAATACTGCAATGTTACGTCAAGCTTGGCATCTTTTTTTAATCTAGCTGTCCCTAATATATAAAATTCTATCAATGCTGCAATGTTACGTCAAGCTTGGCATCTTTTTTAATCTGTCCTTAACAAATATCTAAAACTATGAACGAATTCTTAATGTTTCCATTACTGCAATATTACATCTGCAAGACATCATTTTTATTCTAGCCATCCCTGACAAATATCTTTATGAATATTCCTTATTCATGGTCATGTGTAGATTAAATAAGTCTATTGCTCTCCCGGCAGTCACTTGTACAAATCACAATATCGCTGGTTCAATTCACCATCCTCGCTTTCTTCACACGTCACTACATATAGCCAACGTTTCTTCCTTTTTCACGGCTCCAGCACTCTTTTATCAGGCCAACATTGCGGTTCCCCAGCCAATCAGCATTCTTCTGTTATTCTCGGTTACACAGGCAAATTGCCTCCTCCAGTTCAACCAATCAGTACACGACTTGCTATTGGTGGAAGCATTCCAAACTGTACAAAAAACCCTCATTCTTGAACATACTGCTAGAATGGCTGGACAGGAGAGTAATGCCATTTTCACGAAGCAAACTTGCTGATATCACATGCCACATGTTAAAGTAAGACCCTTATTTTCCTATACACCAGATGCAAGCCACTCTGGCTCACTTGCTTCTACGGGGCTGTTCACCACATCATGCTGATTAGGAAATTATTTGGATAATTATTTAATTTTATTCATTTCAAAACAGATGGATAACAAATGATTGGAAGGGATAAGGTAGAAAATGAGAAGATACAGTTAAAGTGTAAGAGAAAGAAGATGCATGACTTAGTGGATAGCCTTAGTTGTCAATACCTGTGGAATTTTGACTGATTGAATTAAGTTATAATTATTTGTGTAGCATTTAGTTAAAAGTTTAAACTTGGATAATTACAGCAAAAAAACATATGTGGACGATTGTATTGTGCCAGTGTTCTCAGTGGGTAGGAAGATTTTATGATTTGAAGAAAAAAATTATCAGAATTCTTGGTTTTTATGTTACAAGTGTCCACTGGTGCCAGGAGGTAATATGAAACTAGCTCAACCAGAAAGCAAGTCTATATATATATATATATATATATATATATGTCATGCACAGACAGACTGTATCACAGCTCATCAGTGTGGCTAGACGTCCAGGTGCCTCTAGCTAGGATCAAAACCCAGCTGAATTGGTGTCAGTTGGAGAATCTACCCCTAAGCTGGCAGGGATGAAGGTGAATTTAAGCGTATTTATTTTTAGATAAACACACCAGTGACTGAGAGAACTCTATTCGTTTTATAGAAGAGTATTGCATTAGTAGTTCCTTGACATTATATATATATATATATATATATATATATATATATATGTGTGTCAAGGAATACTAACAACTTGAGTTACCATGGTTTCCACAGGCATTAGAGGTTAGTTGGATTTCCCGAAACCCTTGTTTATTTAGTTGAACATTCTCAACAGGATACAATTACATTTAAAGGGCAGGAGCAAAGCAAGAATAGTTGGAATGTAATGGAGGGGGAGGGAAAATTACTATTAATAATAAAGTGTAAGGTAATGGGAGAGGGGAATGTAAAGACACATATTGACAAAAGCAGGGGACTACTCACGAGCATGTGCACAAACCCCACACAACTTAGGAAGTATATGTATGCATATATGGTCTGGGGCACCTTCTGTTTACCTCTGAGTTCTTGATAAGATCCAGAGACGGATATGTAATGTGATTGGCCCTGATCTGGCATCTCGCCTGAAGCCACTATCTCACAGACGCACCGTCGCCTCTCTCTGTCTCTTCTACAAATACTTTCATGGCAATTGCTCCAATGAGCTGCTTTCCCTGGTCCCCAGTCTCCATGAATACAAGCGCCTTACAAGGCTGGCATCCCGCTCTCACCCTTACACTGTAGAAACTTTAAAATGTAGCTATCTGTTCTACTCCAATAGCTTCATACCCCGCAGCTCTCGCCTGTGGAACACCCTTCCCAATTACTGTTTCCCTGATAGCTATAATCTCCAACTATTCAAATGTAATCGACATCTCCAGTTTCCTTGATCTACACACTATCCTTCCCTTCATCCTTTCTTCTATCACTCCTATCTGCTCTTGCTACAAATCTTCTCCAACCCCCCCTGTATCCTAGTGGCTTCATGCCTTGCTCGGGGCACTAAGCTTAAAAAAAAAAAAAAAAAAAAAAAGTGTATGTATATGTGTGTGTGTATATATACTGATTCCTTGTAACTTAGGAAGTATATGTATGTACGTATACATGTGTGTGTGTGTGTGTATGCTGATTCCCTGTAATAGGACAGTATGTGTATGTAGAGAGGAAGTGTGCGTATATATATATATATATATATATATATATTGGCAAAAACAAAAGGCACACACGCGAACACTACACGGCATAGAAAGTGTGTGTGTGAGTGTGTGTGTGTACAAATGTGTTTACTAATTCCTCATAATAAGACAGTGTGTATGTATGGAGAGGCAATATACATATACATGCTGACAAAATCACAAGAAAATGGAAATAGATCTAAGAACACACGGGGTGTCATTAAAAGATAAGAATGCCAATAACTTCTTCATCATTTCATGGATCAATCTTGTTTTATAACCCTTCACACAGAACTTTTTCAGTGCCAATTCAGGAGGATATTTGGGTCACTAACACACAAAAAAGAGAATGTCACATATCAAGAATATTTAACATTGAATTGAAAAACATAAAAAAAATTAATTATTTTTAATAATATGTGGAAATCCCCATGCTTTACTTGATGAAGGTCACAAGACTGGAAACACGGGTAGCAAAATCATGGAAAATAAAGCATAATATATTTTTTTTTTTTAAATATCTACATTACAACCAAAAACGTTTGTGGTCTCTCTTCTTTTTAATAGACACAGTTTTCTCTCGTTGGAACTACTATAATCTCTTTCCTTTATATATATATATATATATATATATATATACTTTACAAATGGAATTAAGATACCTTTAGTTAATGACCATTTTCACCTAAAAAATTTAATTTTAAAATTCACAGGATTTTTCAAACTGTTTAAGCACCATAAATAGTTTAGAAAATCCTGCGAAATTTAAAATTAAATTTTGCAGGCAGAAATGGTCATTACCCAAAGGTATCTTAATTCCAGTTGTAAAGAAAATTTGCTTTGTCTAATGAAAATAAACATTGAGCACTCTTTTGTGAATCCGTTTTAACATATCTCAAATCCTATGTTGCGTTAATAGGACATGCCTGGATTATAACAACAGATTACTATATATATATATATATATATATATATATATATATATAAGTGAACATTGAAGTCAACACTCAGATGTGACAGGCTGTTTCATGCTGGATGCAATCGTCAGGCCGCCTATCTCTGATATTGAGCACTTTATCCCATAAATACAGCACACCATAAAACTATATTTCTTGATATATATATATATATATATATATATATATATATAATCAAATTTGCTCCATCTAAGGCAATAAAGCCACTAAGACACAAGGGGTTATTGGGTGTGAAAAAGTAAAAAATAGAAGCATTATTGAGAAGCAAGAACAATAGAAGAGTAATTAGGAAGATTTTTGAAATTGACTGGAAAGCAAGAAGCCAGGAGAGAGTTCCACAAGAAAGAAAAGAAACTGTTAGCATAGAACTTATGATTACATCTAACCATTTCAATTGTAAATTTGTTGAAACATTCCCATTAATCTAGTACTGTGCTTATACATAACAGTTTTTGAACCAGATTTCCTAGCAGCAAACCTAGCCATTCTCAGACAGGAAAAAGAAAATAATCAAAGAAAAAAAACCTGTAGGTGGGTTTAAATACTAAAGTCTGTACTGTACTAAAGTTCCAGGGCCAATATATATATTAAGTAAATAATGTAAATGTTTATAATTGTTAATATATTTATTTGTAATCCCTCGAAATACTTTCAATGTCAAGAATTATGCTCTTATTTAAAAAGTGGCATTTATATAATCCAAAGTTATAGTCAGTTTCATTTATTACAAGCAAGTTTAAATGGTAGTGCAAATGTGTGTGTGTGTATATATATATATATATATATATATAATAAAAAGGCTTAAACACTAATATTCCATGGTCATAATTTATTCCATTGGAATCGTAAATACCTAGGTCTGATGAATTGGATCGTATTTACGATTCCAATGGAATAAATTATGACCATGGAATATTAGTATTTAAGCCTTTTTATTATATCCTTACTCTGTCCTGGACATTGAGTTCTACCTGGATTTTATCCTCTCGGAAATTTTTTATTCTAAAATATACATGTGTATATATGCACCTGTGGATTTTGCATATATATGTATATTTACCACTAATATCATATATATATATATATATATATATATATATATATATATATATATATATTAGATATATGTAGTTCACCCAAACATCTGCTGTGGATTGGATGAGAAAAAAAATGTCCTGATTAGATTTAAATAAATGAACAGTTTTATCATTGCCTGGTGAGAAAAATGGTCTGGCAATACACAGGGAACCAGCTTTCCTATCAGCAGACCGAGCAATTGATTCAATAAAATCTTCCCACTTCATGTCAGTGGAAAATGTTAGCCCCAGAAAGTGCAAGGAGTCAGACTTCTGGAGGTTAGCATCAGCCATACTAATGGAGGGCAAAAAGGTTCTTTAAGGTGATTAAAAGAGAAGAGTTCTGTTTTGGAGGCATTAAAATTAACCATTTATTTCTTGCTCCGGGTAACAACAAATTGTAGCTCACTTTTTAGAACAACTGCCAATTTGATCTTGTCGGACCAATCAGACATTAAGACATGAGTAAATAGTTGAATGATAGAGTTTAAATTAGTTTTGCAAAGTGCTAAGCTATCCTCAGTCTTGTCTCTGATTAGAGAATACTGATAAACGAGTTTAGCCATCGTTTTTGTTAATCGTTTTGTATCTCGATATAACCATTTTTATGGTAATATATTTTTATCTTTTATTCTTGTTTTAACATGTTTGTTTTTATAGCTTCAATTAAATTTTGTACCTTGCATGAATATATATCATTTCTCCTTCATATAAATGTCATAAGAAATGATTTATTACTATAAATGTTATATTTAGTGAGTGTGTGTGTGTATATATATATATATATATATATATATATATATAGGGTTAGGTAAATGAAATAAGAGCAACTGTATATGCATATGCTAATGTGCATACGCTGCTAAGCAAATACATAATTACCAAATTTAGCCAAGTATAGATATAATAGTGCTCAATCTGATTAGACAGAGCTAAGAAGTATATGTTAAATACACATATACCAACATCAAACATAGGTATATGTGTATTCATGCACACACACACACATTATATATATATATATATATATATATATATATATTGTAAGAGTTTTTAGGTGCTAACATTGCTGGTTCCTTTTCCATAGTTTACTGGAAGGAAAGCATTTTAGGCAAGCAGGTTTTTGTCAAAGTGTTAGATATAAAAAGTTAAGGATACATCATTAATAGAATTAATGTAGAGAAACTTATCACTCAACTGAGAGAGAGAGTGTGTGTGTATGTGTATATATATATATATATATATATATATATATATATATATGGGTGCATGGCCGAGTGGTTAGAACATTCGCTTTCTGACCATGAAACCCGGGTTCAAATCTCACCATGGCCGATTTGTCAGGAAGGAGACTTTATTGGTCTGGAGGTGTGGATGATCCCAGCGTGTGACACCTTTGGAAAGTGCCTGAAAACCATCATACCATGGGTTGACCCAAGCCTTGTGAGTGAAATTGGGTAGATCCCTGCTAGTTAAAAAGTCACAATTTATTGTGACTGAGGGTTTGGGTGCACTGGTGTTGTTCAGATTGTTGATCATTCTAGATAACACGCTCTCTCCCAGAAATTGTAACTAAGGCTGTAGTTAGAGAGAGTAACAAAGGGAACAGAAAACTAGGTAGAGTAAACAAAAGAGTTTTATTAAATACTTAGACTTAGAATGGAAATACTTGAGTCAACCAAATACTACACAAATCCTCATCTAATGTGGCTACTTGCCATATTTATTAGTAGGAGCAGTCCATTGTCACAGTAATAGGGAAGAGCAGGAAGTATGCTGAGTCCTACTCTACAAAAATCTAATTTGTGAATTACTCTGTAAAACAAACTTGCCAATCACCATGCCACAAGAAGTGCCAAGAATCACTTTCCTGAAAGGGTTAGAGGATATTTCTTGGATTATGTTTCAGAAACCTAATTATACTGAAGATGACCTTTCCAGAGAACTTGAAGTGAAAATATTGGAAGCTAGATGAAAAGAGTTGTCAGGTGATATTTCAAATATCAATATATGTATACTAAAAATGTATATGGTTTCATTTTACAAATTGATAAGTTATCTCTAAGGGAAAGACAAGGTATTATATAGTCAAATGCTACAATTATTTACAGTCTATCCAGAAAAAATGATCACGTAAAACCTTATAAAAAATAATAGTCAACTTAGGGCAATGGCAGCTTAGTCCTCTTCAAAGTAATCCACACTCACTTATCCCAGAATTTCTTCCACGATTCAAAACAGTTTGTAAAATCCTTTCAGAATCACATTTCTCATCACGTTCTTCTTAACTCTTAATCTTGTTTATGGTCTGAAATCTCAATTTTAAATAGTGTTTTTAATTATTTGACCTAGCATTTTGCCTTCGGTCACTTTCTCACCTCTGTAACGTAGCTTCAATCTGCCTTTTCTCTAAATATTTTCATGATAATTGTTCTGATGAACTTTTCTTTTTGGTACCCTTTGGTACATCAACTTTGTGAATTTAAGCATAGTACTAGATTGGCAGCTAGATCTCTTTTTACAATCAAAATGGCTAAATGTAACTAAGTTCTATGCTAACAGTTTCTGCTATTGCACTTCTCGCTTGTGGAACTCTTCTGGCTTCTTGCTTCCTAGTCAACTTAGAGTCAGAAAGAGATAGTTGAAATTTCAAGGACACATGAAGAGGGAAGAAGGCTTGGAAAATTTGACACTCACAGGACATATTGAAAACAAGAGGATACATAGAGAAACAGTACCCTCACCTTAATGGGCATGTGTCAATTGATGACAGAACAGGAAGGGATAATAAAAAGACAAACACTGCTAAGAACTACAAAGGTTAGGAAGTTGTGGAGAGCCATTATCATCCATATGCTGAAGAAAAAGATCCTTAAAGCATTCCAAGAATATATAACTTGTAGAAAGCTGAATCATGAATATATAAACCTGAAGACAGCTGTCCAAAACAATATAAATAGCTTCAAATCATTGTTAAAGGATTTTTCTTCTTTTTTATGTGCCATGTCCTTTCAGGATGTAGGTGATCATGACTCTCCACCTCCTTCTATCCCTTGCAGCTCACAACAAGTTCCTTCCCTCAGCTTCCTCCCCCAGATCACGTACTCTCATCCACTTGCTTAAGTCTCCTAGGTATGTCATGCCCTTTTTTATCTTTCCCTTCTTTCCTTTTATGTGCCATGTCCTTTCTGGATGTAGGCGATCATGGCTCTCCACCTCCTTCTATCCCTTGCAGCTCTCAACAAGTTCCTTCCCTCAGCTTCCTCTCCCCATATCACGTACTCTCATCCACTTGCTTAAGTCTCCTAGGTATGTCATGCCCTTGTTTATCTTTCCCTTCTTTCCTTTTATATGCCATGTCCTTTCATGATGTAGGCGATCATGGCTCTCCACCTCCTTCTATCACTTGCAGCTCTCAACAAGTTCCTTCCCTCAGCTTCCTCTCCCCAGATCACGTTCTGTCATCCACTTGCTTAAGTCTCCTAGGTATGTCATGCCCTTGTTTATCTTTCCCTTCTTTCCTTTTATATGCCATGTCCTTTCATGATGTAGGCGATCATGGCTCTCCACCTCCTTCTATCCCTTGCAGCTCTCAACAAGTTCCTTCCCTCAATTTCCTCTCCCCATATCACGTACTCTCATCCACTTGCTTAAGTCTCCTAGGTATGTCATGCCCTTGTTTATCTTTCCCTTCTTTCCTTTTATGTGCCATGTCCTTTCTGGATGTAGGCGATCATGGCTCTCCACCTCCTTCTATCCCTTGCAGCTCTCAACAAGTTCCTTCCCTCAGCTTCCTCTCCCCAGATCACGTTCTGTCATCCACATGCTTAAGACTCCTAGGTATGTCATGCCCTTGTTTATCTTTCCCTTCTTTCCTTTTATGTGCCATGTCCTTTCAGGATGTAGGTGATCATGGCTCTCCACCTCCTTCTATCCCTTGCAGCTCTCAACAAGTTCCTTCCATCAGCTTCCTCTCCCCAGATCACGTTCTGTCGTCCACTTGCTTAAGTCTCCTAGGTATGTCATTCCCTTGTATATCTTTCCCTTCTTTCCTTTTATGTGCCATGTCCTTTCTGGATGTAGGGGATCATGGCTATCCACCTCCTTCTATCCCTTGCAGCTCTCAACAAGTTCCTTCCCTCAGCTTCCTCTCCCCAGATCACGTTCTGTCATCCACTTGCTTAAGTCTCCTAGGTATGTCATGCCCTTGTTTATCTTTCTCTTCTTTGCTTTTATGTGTCATGTCCTTTCAGGATGTAGGCGATCATGGCTCTCCACCTCCTTCTATCCCTTGCAGCTCTCAACAAGTTCCTTCCCTCAGCTTCCTCTCCCCAGATCACGTACTCTCATCCACTTGCTTAAGTCTCCTAGGTATGTCATGCCCTTGTTTATCTTTCTCTTCTTTGCTTTTATGTGTCATGTCCTTTCAGGATGTAGGCGATCATGGCTCTCCACCTCCTTCTATCCCTTGCAGGTCTCAACAAGTTCCTTCCCTCAGCTTCCTCTCCCCAGATCACGTACTCTCATCCACTTGCTTAAGTCTCCTAGGTATGTCATGCCCTTGTTTATCTTTCTCTTCTTTGCTTTTATGTGTCATGTCCTTTCAGGATGTAGGCGATCATGGCTCTCCACCTCCTTCTATCCCTTGCAGGTCTCAACAAGTTCCTTCCCTCAGCTTCCTCTCCCCAGATCACGTTCTGTCATCCACTTGCTTAAGTCTCCTAGGTATGTCATGCCCTTGTTTATCTTTCTCTTCTTTGCTTTTATGTGTCATGTCCTTTCAGGATGTAGGCGATCATGGCTCTCCACCTCCTTCTATCCCTTGCAGCTCTCAACAAGTTCCTTCCCTCAGCTTCCTCTCCCCAGATCACGTACTCTCATCCACTTGCTTAAGTCTCCTAGGTATGTCATGCCCTTGTTTATCTTTCTCTTCTTTGCTTTTATGTGTCATGTCCTTTCAGGATGTAGGTGATCATGGCTCTCCACCTCCTTCTATCCCTTGCAGGTCTCAACAAGTTCCTTCCCTCAGCTTCCTCTCCCCAGATCACGTTCTGTCATCCACTTGCTTAAGTCTCCTAGGTATGTCATGCCCTTGTTTATCTTTCTCTTCTTTGCTTTTATGTGTCATGTCCTTTCAGGATGTAGGCGATCATGGCTCTCCACCTCCTTCTATCCCTTGCAGGTCTCAACAAGTTCCTTCCCTCAGCTTCCTCTCCCCAGATCACGTACTCTCATCCACTTGCTTAAGTCTCCTAGGTATGTCATGCCCTTGTTTATCTTTCTCTTCTTTGCTTTTATGTGTCATGTCCTTTCAGGATGTAGGCGATCATGGCTCTCCACCTCCTTCTATCCCTTGCAGCTCTCAACAAGTTCCTTCCCTCAGCTTCCTCTCCCCAGATCACGTACTCTCATCCACTTGCTTAAGTCTCCTAGGTATGTCATGCCCTTGTTTACCTTTCTCTTCTTTGCTTTTATGTGTCATGTCCTTTCATGATGTAGGCGATCATGGCTCTCCACCTCCTTCTATCCCTTGCAGCTCTCAACAAGTTCCTTCCCTCAGCTTCCTCTCCCCAGATCACGTACTCTCATCCACTTGCTTAAGTCTCCTAGGTATGTCATGCCCTTGTTTATCTTTCTCTTCTTTGCTTTTATGTGTCATGTCCTTTCAGGATGTAGGCGATCATGGCTCTCCACCTCCTTCTATCCCTTGCAGCTCTCAACAAGTTCCTTCCCTCAGCTTCCTCTCCCCAGATCACGTACTCTCATCCACTTGCTTAAGTCTCCTAGGTATGTCATGCCCTTGTTTATCTTTCCCTTCTTTCCTTTTATGTGCCATGTCCTTTCAGGATGTAGGTGATCATGGCTCTCCACCTCCTTCTATCCCTTGCAGGTCTCAACAAGTTCCTTCCCTCAGCTTCCTCTCCCCAGATCACGTTCTGTCATCCACTTGCTTAAGTCTCCTAGGTATGGCATGCCCTTGTTTATCTTTCTCTTCTTTGCTTTTATGTGTCATGTCCTTTCAGGATGTAGGCGATCATGGCTCTCCACCTCCTTCTATCCCTTGCAGCTCTCAACAAGTTCCTTCCCTCAGCTTCCTCTCCCCAGATCACGTACTCTCATCCACTTGCTTAAGTCTCCTAGGTATGTCATGCCCTTGTTTATCTTTCTCTTCTTTGCTTTTATGTGTCATGTCCTTTCAGGATGTAGGCGATCATGGCTCTCCACCTCCTTCTATCCCTTGCAGCTCTCAACAAGTTCCTTCCCTCAGCTTCCTCTCCCCAGATCACGTTCTGTCATCCACTTGCTTAAGTCTCCTAGGTATGTCATGCCCTTATTTATCTTTCTCTTCTTTGCTTTTATGTGTCATGTCCTTTCAGGATGTAGGCGATCATGGCTCTCCACCTCCTTCTATCCCTTGCAGCTCTCAACAAGTTCCTTCCCTCAGCTTCCTCTCCCCAGATCACGTTCTGTCATCCACTTGCTTAAGTCTCCTAGGTATGTCATGCCCTTGTTCATCTTTCCCTTCTTTCCTTTTTTGTGCCATGTCCTTTCAGGATGTAGGCGATCATGGCTCTCCACCTCCTTCTATCCCTTGCAGCTCTCAACAAGTTCCTTCCCTCAGCTTTCTCTCCCCAGATCACGTTCTGTCATCCACTTGCTTAAGTCTCCTAGGTATGTCATTCCCTTGTTCATCTTTCCCTTCTTTCCTTTTATGTGCCATGTCCTTTCATGATGTAGGCGATCATGGCTCTCCACCTCCTTCTATCCCTTGCAGCTCTCAACAAGTTCCTTCCCTCAGCTTCCTCTCCCCAGATCACGTTCTGTCATCCACTTGCTTAAATCTCCTAGGTATGTCATTCCCTTGTTCATCTTTCCATTCTTTCCTTTTATGTGCCATGTCCTTTCATGATGTAGGCGATCATGGCTCTCCACCTCCTTCTATCCCTTGCAGCTCTCAACAAGTTCCTTCCCTCAGCTTCCTCTCCCCAGATCACGTTCTGTCATCCACTTGCTTAAGTCTCCTAGGTATGTCATGCCCTTGTTTATCTTTCCCTTCTTTCCTTTTATGTGCCATGTCCTTTCTGGATGTAGGCGATCATGGCTCTCCACCTCCTTCTATCCCTTGCAGCTCTCAACAAGTTCCTTCCCTCAGCTTCCTCTCCCCAGATCACGTTCTGTCATCCACTTGCTTAAGTCTCCTAGGTATGTCATGCCCTTGTTTATCTTTCCCTTCTTTCCTTTTATGTGCCATGTCCTTTCATGATGTAGGCGATCATGGCTCTCCACCTCCTCCTATCCCTTGCAGCTCTCAACAAGTTCCTTCCCTCAGCTTCCTCTCCCCAGATCACGTACTCTCATCCACTTGCTTAAGTCTCCTAGGTATGTCATGCCCTTGTTTATCTTTCCCTTCTTTCCTTTTATGTGCCATGTCCTTTCATGATGTAGGCGATCATGGCTCTCCACCTCCTTCTATCCCTTGCAGGTCTCAACAAGTTCCTTCCCTCAGCTTCCTCTCCCCAGATCACGTACTCTCATCCACTTGCTTAAGTCTCCTAGGTATGTCATGCCCTTGTTTATCTTTCTCTTCTTTGCTTTTATGTGTCATGTCCTTTCAGGATGTAGGCGATCATGGCTCTCCACCTCCTTCTATCCCTTGCAGCTCTCAACAAGTTCCTTCCCTCAGCTTCCTCTCCCCAGATCACGTACTCTCATCCACTTGCTTAAGTCTCCTAGGTATGTCATGCCCTTGTTTATCTTTCCCTTCTTTCCTTTTATGTGCCATGTCCTTTCAGGATGTAGGTGATCATGGCTCTCCACCTCCTTCTATCCCATTGCAGCTCTCAACAAGTTCCTTCCCTCAGCTTCCTCTCCCCAGATCACGTTCTGTCATCCACTTGCTTAAGTCTCCTAGGTATGTCATGCCCTTGTTTATCTTTCTCTTCTTTGCTTTTATGTGTCATGTCCTTTCAGGATGTAGGCGATCATGGCTCTCCACCTCCTTCTATCCCTTGCAGCTCTCAACAAGTTCCTTCCCTCAGCTTCCTCTCCCCAGATCACGTACTCTCATCCACTTGCTTAAGTCTCCTAGGTATGTCATGCCCTTGTTTATCTTTCTCTTCTTTGCTTTTATGTGTCATGTCCTTTCAGGATGTAGGCGATCATGGCTCTCCACCTCCTTCTATCCCTTGCAGCTCTCAACAAGTTCCTTCCCTCAGCTTCCTCTCCCCAGATCACGTTCTGTCATCCACTTGCTTAAGTCTCCTAGGTATGTCATGCCCTTGTTTATCTTTCTCTTCTTTGCTTTTATGTGTCATGTCCTTTCAGGATGTAGGCGATCATGGCTCTCCACCTCCTTCTATCCCTTGCAGGTCTCAACAAGTTCCTTCCCTCAGCTTCCTCTCCCCAGATCACGTACTCTCATCCACTTGCTTAAGTCTCCTAGGTATGTCATGCCCTTGTTTATCTTTCTCTTCTTTGCTTTTATGTGTCATGTCCTTTCAGGATGTAGGCGATCATGGCTCTCCACCTCCTTCTATCCCTTGCAGCTCTCAACAAGTTCCTTCCCTCAGCTTCCTCTCCCCAGATCACGTTCTGTCATCCACTTGCTTAAGTCTCCTAGGTATGTCATGCCCTTGTTTATCTTTCTCTTCTTTGCTTTTATGTGTCATGTCCTTTCAGGATGTAGGCGATCATGGCTCTCCACCTCCTTCTATCCCTTGCAGGTCTCAACAAGTTCCTTCCCTCAGCTTCCTCTCCCCAGATCACGTACTCTCATCCACTTGCTTAAGTCTCCTAGGTATGTCATGCCCTTGTTTATCTTTCTCTTCTTTGCTTTTATGTGTCATGTCCTTTCAGGATGTAGGCGATCATGGCTCTCCACCTCCTTCTATCCCTTGCAGCTCTCAACAAGTTCCTTCCCTCAGCTTCCTCTCCCCAGATCACGTTCTGTCATCCACTTGCTTAAGTCTCCTAGGTATGTCATGCCCTTGTTCATCTTTCCCTTCTTTCCTTTTTTGTGCCATGTCCTTTCAGGATGTAGGCGATCATGGCTCTCCACCTCCTTCTATCCCTTGCAGCTCTCAACAAGTTCCTTCCCTCAGCTTTCTCTCCCCAGATCACGTTCTGTCATCCACTTGCTTAAGTCTCCTAGGTATGTCATTCCCTTGTTCATCTTTCCCTTCTTTCCTTTTATGTGCCATGTCCTTTCATGATGTAGGCGATCATGGCTCTCCACCTCCTTCTATCCCTTGCAGCTCTCAACAAGTTCCTTCCCTCAGCTTCCTCTCCCCAGATCACGTTCTGTCATCCACTTGCTTAAATCTCCTAGGTATGTCATTCCCTTGTTCATCTTTCCATTCTTTCCTTTTATGTGCCATGTCCTTTCATGATGTAGGCGATCATGGCTCTCCACCTCCTTCTATCCCTTGCAGCTCTCAACAAGTTCCTTCCCTCAGCTTCCTCTCCCCAGATCACGTTCTGTCATCCACTTGCTTAAGTCTCCTAGGTATGTCATGCCCTTGTTTATCTTTCCCTTCTTTCCTTTTATGTGCCATGTCCTTTCATGATGTAGGCGATCATGGCTCTCCACCTCCTTCTATCCCTTGCAGCTCTCAACAAGTTCCTTCCCTCAGCTTCCTCTCCCCAGATCACGTTCTGTCATCAACTTGCTTAAATCTCCTAGGTATGTCATTCCCTTGTTCATCTTTCCATTCTTTCCTTTTATGTGCCATGTCCTTTCATGATGTAGGCGATCATGGCTCTCCACCTCCTTCTATCCCTTGCAGCTCTCAACAAGTTCCTTCCCTCAGCTTCCTCTCCACAGATCACGTTGTGTCATCCACTTGCTTAAGTCTCCTAGGTATGTCATGCCCTTGTTTATCTTTCTCTTCTTTGCTTTTATGTGTCATGTCCTTTCAGGATGTAGGCGATCATGGCTCTCCACCTCCTTCTATCCCTTGCAGCTCTCAACAAGTTCCTTCCCTCAGCTTCCTCTCCCCAGATCACGTACTCTCATCCACTTGCTTAAGTCTCCTAGGTATGTCATGCCCTTGTTTATCTTTCTCTTCTTTGCTTTTATGTGTCATGTCCTTTCAGGATGTAGGCGATCATGGCTCTCCACCTCCTTCTATCCCTTGCAGCTCTCAACAAGTTCCTTCCCTCAGCTTCCTCTCCCCAGATCACGTTCTGTCATCCACTTGCTTAAGTCTCCTAGGTATGTCATGCCCTTGTTTATCTTTCTCTTCTTTGCTTTTATGTGTCATGTCCTTTCAGGATGTAGGCGATCATGGCTCTCCACCTCCTTCTATCCCTTGCAGGTCTCAACAAGTTCCTTCCCTCAGCTTCCTCTCCCCAGATCACGTACTCTCATCCACTTGCTTAAGTCTCCTAGGTATGTCATGCCCTTGTTTATCTTTCTCTTCTTTGCTTTTATGTGTCATGTCCTTTCAGGATGTAGGCGATCATGGCTCTCCACCTCCTTCTATCCCTTGCAGCTCTCAACAAGTTCCTTCCCTCAGCTTCCTCTCCCCAGATCACGTTCTGTCATCCACTTGCTTAAGTCTCCTAGGTATGTCATGCCCTTGTTTATCTTTCTCTTCTTTGCTTTTATGTGTCATGTCCTTTCAGGATGTAGGCGATCATGGCTCTCCACCTCCTTCTATCCCTTGCAGGTCTCAACAAGTTCCTTCCCTCAGCTTCCTCTCCCCAGATCACGTACTCTCATCCACTTGCTTAAGTCTCCTAGGTATGTCATGCCCTTGTTTATCTTTCTCTTCTTTGCTTTTATGTGTCATGTCCTTTCAGGATGTAGGCGATCATGGCTCTCCACCTCCTTCTATCCCTTGCAGCTCTCAACAAGTTCCTTCCCTCAGCTTCCTCTCCCCAGATCACGTTCTGTCATCCACTTGCTTAAGTCTCCTAGGTATGTCATGCCCTTGTTCATCTTTCCCTTCTTTCCTTTTTTGTGCCATGTCCTTTCAGGATGTAGGCGATCATGGCTCTCCACCTCCTTCTATCCCTTGCAGCTCTCAACAAGTTCCTTCCCTCAGCTTTCTCTCCCCAGATCACGTTCTGTCATCCACTTGCTTAAGTCTCCTAGGTATGTCATTCCCTTGTTCATCTTTCCCTTCTTTCCTTTTATGTGCCATGTCCTTTCATGATGTAGGCGATCATGGCTCTCCACCTCCTTCTATCCCTTGCAGCTCTCAACAAGTTCCTTCCCTCAGCTTCCTCTCCCCAGATCACGTTCTGTCATCCACTTGCTTAAATCTCCTAGGTATGTCATTCCCTTGTTCATCTTTCCATTCTTTCCTTTTATGTGCCATGTCCTTTCATGATGTAGGCGATCATGGCTCTCCACCTCCTTCTATCCCTTGCAGCTCTCAACAAGTTCCTTCCCTCAGCTTCCTCTCCCCAGATCACGTTCTGTCATCCACTTGCTTAAGTCTCCTAGGTATGTCATGCCCTTGTTTATCTTTCCCTTCTTTCCTTTTATGTGCCATGTCCTTTCATGATGTAGGCGATCATGGCTCTCCACCTCCTTCTATCCCTTGCAGCTCTCAACAAGTTCCTTCCCTCAGCTTCCTCTCCCCAGATCACGTTCTGTCATCAACTTGCTTAAATCTCCTAGGTATGTCATTCCCTTGTTCATCTTTCCATTCTTTCCTTTTATGTGCCATGTCCTTTCATGATGTAGGCGATCATGGCTCTCCACCTCCTTCTATCCCTTGCAGCTCTCAACAAGTTCCTTCCCTCAGCTTCCTCTCCACAGATCACGTTGTGTCATCCACTTGCTTAAGTCTCCTAGGTATGTCATGCCCTTGTTTATCTTTCCCTTCTTTCCTTTTATGTGCCATGTCCTTTCTGGATGTAGGCGATCATGGCTCTCCACCTCCTCCTCTCCCTTGCAGCTCTCAACAAGTTCCTTCCCTCAGCTTCCTCTCCCCAGATCACATTCTGTCATCCACTTGCTTAAGTCTCCTAGGTATGTCATGCCCTTGTTTATCTTTCCCTTCTTTCCTTTTATGTGCCATGTCCTTTTAGGATGTAGGCGATCATGGCTCTCCACTTCCTTCTATCCCTTGCAGCTCTCAACAAGTTCCTTCCCTCAGCTTCCTCTCCCCAGATCACGTTCTGTCATCCACTTGCTTAAGTCTCCTAGGTATGTCATGCCCTTGTTTATCTTTCCCTTCTTTCCTTTTTTGTGCCATGTCCTTTCATGATGTAGGCGATCATGGCTCTCCACCTCCTTCTATCCCTTGCAGCTCTCGACAAGTTCCTTCCCTCAGCTTCCTCTCCCCAGATCACGTTCTGTCATCCACTTGCTTAAATCTCCTAGGTATGTCATTCCCTTGTTCATCTTTCCATTCTTTCCTTTTATGTGCCATGTCCTTTCATGATGTAGGCGATCATGGCTCTCCACCTCCTTCTATCCCTTGCAGCTCTCAACAAGTTCCTTCCCTCAGCTTCCTCTCCCCAGATCACGTTCTGTCATCCACTTGCTTAAGTCTCCTAGGTATGTCATGCCCTTGTTTATCTTTCCCTTCTTTCCTTTTATGTGCCATGTCCTTTCATGATGTAGGCGATCATGGCTCTCCACCTCCTTCTATCCCTTGCAGCTCTCAACAAGTTCCTTCCCTCAGCTTCCTCTCCCCAGATCACGTTCTGTCATCCACTTGCTTAAATCTCCTAGGTATGTCATTCCCTTGTTCATCTTTCCATTCTTTCCTTTTATGTGCCATGTCCTTTCATGATGTAGGCGATCATGGCTCTCCACCTCCTTCTATCCCTTGCAGCTCTCAACAAGTTCCTTCCCTCAGCTTCCTCTCCACAGATCACGTTGTGTCATCCACTTGCTTAAGTCTCCTAGGTATGTCATGCCCTTGTTTATCTTTCCCTTCTTTCCTTTTATGTGCCATGTCCTTTCTGGATGTAGGCGATCATGGCTCTCCACCTCCTCCTCTCCCTTGCAGCTCTCAACAAGTTCCTTCCCTCAGCTTCCTCTCCCCAGATCACATTCTGTCATCCACTTGCTTAAGTCTCCTAGGTATGTCATGCCCTTGTTTATCTTTCCCTTCTTTCCTTTTATGTGCCATGTCCTTTTAGGATGTAGGCGATCATGGCTCTCCACCTCCTTCTATCCCTTGCAGCTCTCAACAAGTTCCTTCCCTCAGCTTCCTCTCCCCAGATCACGTACTCTCATCCACTTGCTTAAGTCTCCTAGGTATGCCATGCCCTTGTTTATCTTTCTCTTCTTTGCTTTTATGTGTCATGTCCTTTCAGGATGTAGGTGATCATGGCTCTCCACCTCCTTCTATCCCTTGCAGGTCTCAACAAGTTCCTTCCCTCAGCTTCCTCTCCCCAGATCACGTTCTGTCATCCACTTGCTTAAGTCTCCTAGGTATGTCATGCCCTTGTTTATCTTTCTCTTCTTTGCTTTTATGTGTCATGTCCTTTCAGGATGTAGGCGATCATGGCTCTCCACCTCCTTCTATCCCTTGCAGCTCTCAACAAGTTCCTTCCCTCAGCTTCCTCTCCCCAGATCACGTACTCTCATCCACTTGCTTAAGTCTCCTAGGTATGTCATGCCCTTGTTTATCTTTCTCTTCTTTGCTTTTATGTGTCATGTCCTTTCAGGATGTAGGCGATCATGGCTCTCCACCTCCTTCTATCCCATTGCAGCTCTCAACAAGTTCCTTCCCTCAGCTTCCTCTCCCCAGATCACGTTCTGTCATCCACTTGCTTAAGTCTCCTAGGTATGTCATGCCCTTGTTTATCTTTCTCTTCTTTGCTTTTATGTGTCATGTCCTTTCAGGATGTAGGCGATCATGGCTCTCCACCTCCTTCTATCCCTTGCAGGTCTCAACAAGTTCCTTCCCTCAGCTTCCTCTCCCCAGATCACGTACTCTCATCCACTTGCTTAAGTCTCCTAGGTATGTCATGCCCTTGTTTATCTTTCTCTTCTTTGCTTTTATGTGTCATGTCCTTTCAGGCTGTAGGCGATCATGGCTCTCCACCTCCTTCTATCCCTTGCAGCTCTCAACAAGTTCCTTCCCTCAGCTTCCTCTCCCCAGATCAAGTTCTGTCATCCACTTGCTTAAGTCTCCTAGGTATGTCATGCCCTTGTTTATCTTTCTCTTTGCTTTTATGTGTCATGTCCTTTCAGGATGTAGGCGATCATGGCTCTCCACCTCCTTCTATCCCTTGCAGGTCTCAACAAGTTCCTTCCCTCAGCTTCCTCTCCCCAGATCACGTACTCTCATCCACTTGCTTAAGTCTCCTAGGTATGTCATGCCCTTGTTTATCTTTCTCTTCTTTGCTTTTATGTGTCATGTCCTTTCAGGATGTAGGCGATCATGGCTCTCCACCTCCTTCTATCCCTTGCAGCTCTCAACAAGTTCCTTCCCTCAGCTTCCTCTCCCCAGATCACGTTCAGTCATCCACTTGCTTAAGTCTCCTAGGTATGTCATGCCCTTGTTTATCTTTCCCTTCTTTCCTTTTTTGTGCCATGTCCTTTCATGATGTAGGCGATCATGGCTCTCCACCTCCTCCTATCCCTTGCAGCTCTCAACAAGTTCCTTCCCTCAGCTTCCTCTCCCAAGATCACGTACTCTCATCCACTTGCTTAAGTCTCCTAGGTATGTCATGCCCTTGTTTATCTTTCTCTTCTTTGCTTTTATGTGTCATGTCCTTTCAGGATGTAGGTGATCATGGCTCTCCACCTCCTTCTATCCCTTGCAGGTCTCAACAAGTTCCTTCCCTCAGCTTCCTCTCCCCAGATCACGTACTCTCATCCACTTGCTTAAGTCTCCTAGGTATGTCATGCCCTTGTTTATCTTTCTCTTCTTTGCTTTTATGTGTCATGTCCTTTCAGGATGTAGGCGATCATGGCTCTCCACCTCCTTCTATCCCTTGCAGCTCTCAACAAGTTCCTTCCCTCAGCTTCCTCTCCCCAGATCACGTACTCTCATCCACTTGCTTAAGTCTCCTAGGTATGTCATGCCCTTGTTTATCTTTCCCTTCTTTCCTTTTATGTGCCATGTCCTTTCAGGATGTAGGTGATCATGGCTCTCCACCTCCTTCTATCCCTTGCAGGTCTCAACAAGTTCCTTCCCTCAGCTTCCTCTCCCCAGATCACGTTCTGTCATCCACTTGCTTAAGTCTCCTAGGTATGTCATGCCCTTGTTTATCTTTCTCTTCTTTGCTTTTATGTGTCATGTCCTTTCAGGATGTAGGCGATCATGGCTCTCCACCTCCTTCTATCCCTTGCAGCTCTCAACAAGTTCCTTCCCTCAGCTTCCTCTCCCCAGATCACGTTCTGTCATCCACTTGCTTAAGTCTCCTAGGTATGTCATGCCCTTGTTTATCTTTCTCTTTGCTTTTATGTGTCATGTCCTTTCAGGATGTAGGCGATCATGGCTCTCCACCTTTTTCTATCCCTTGCAGGTCTCAACAAGTTCCTTCCCTCAGCTTCCTCTCCCCAGATCACGTACTCTCATCCACTTGCTTAAGTCTCCTAGGTATGTCATTCCCTTGTATATCTTTCCCTTCTTTCCTTTTATGTGCCATGTCCTTTCTGGATGTAGGCGATCATGGCTCTCCACCTCCTTCTATCCCTTGCAGCTCTCAACAAGTTCCTTCCCTCAGCTTCCTCTCCCCAGATCACTTTCTGTCATCCACTTGCTTAAGTCTCCTAGGTATGTCATACCCTTGTTCATCTTTCCCTTCTTTCCTTTTATGTGCCATGTCCTTTCATGATGTAGGCGATCATGGCTCTCCACCTCCTTCTATCCCTTGCAGCTCTCAACAAGTTCCTTCCCTCAGCTTCCTCTCCCCAGATCACGTTCTGTCATCCACTTGCTTAAGTCTCCTAGGTATGTCATTCCCTTGTTCATCTTTCCCTTCTTTCCTTTTATGTGCCATGTCCTTTCTGGATGTAGGCGATCATGGCTCTCCACCTCCTTCTATCCCTTGCAGCTCTCAACAAGTTCCTTCCCTCAGCTTCCTCTCCCCAGATCACGTTCTGTCATCCACTTGCTTAAGTCTCCTAGGTATGTCATGCCCTTGTTTATCTTTCCCTTCTTTCCTTTTATGTGCCATGTCCTTTCAGGATGTAGGTGATCATGGCTCTCCCCTCCTTCTATCCCTTGCAGGTCTCAACAAGTTCCTTCCCTCAGCTTCCTCTCCCCAGATCACGTTCTGTCATCCACTTGCTTAAGTCTCCTAGGTATGTCATGCCCTTGTTTATCTTTCCCTTCTTTCCTTTTATGTGCCATGTCCTTTCTGGATGTAGGCGATCATGGCTCTCCACCTCCTTCTATCCCTTGCAGCTCTCAACAAGTTCCTTCCCTCAGCTTCCTCTCCCCAGATCACTTTCTGTCATCCACTTGCTTAAGTCTCCTAGGTATGTCATTCCCTTGTTCATCTTTCCCTTCTTTCCTTTTATGTGCCATGTCCTTTCATGATGTAGGCGATCATGGCTCTCCACCTCCTTCTATCCCTTGCAGCTCTCAACAAGTTCCTTCCCTCAGCTTCCTCTCCCCAGATCACGTTCTGTCATCCACTTGCTTAAGTCTCCTAGGTATGTCATGCCCTTGTTTATCTTTCCCTTCTTTCCTTTTATGTGCCATGTCCTTTCATGATGTAGGCGATCATGGCTCTCCACCTCCTTCTATCCCTTGCAGCTCTCAACAAGTTCCTTC
This sequence comes from Acanthosepion lycidas, assembly GCA_963932145.1. Lineage (NCBI taxonomy): Eukaryota > Metazoa > Mollusca > Cephalopoda > Sepiida > Sepiidae > Acanthosepion > Acanthosepion lycidas. Next base: position 55,614,235 of record OZ010604.1, read on the forward strand.
CCTCAGCTTCCTCTCCCCAGATCACGTTCTGTCATCCACTTGCTTAAGTCTCCTAGGTATGTCATGCCCTTGTTCATCTTTCCCTTCTTTCCTTTTTTGTGCCATGTCCTTTCAGGATGTAGGCGATCATGGCTCTCCACCTCCTTCTATTCCTTGCAGCTCTCAACAAGTTCCTTCCCTCAGCTTCCTCTCCCCAGATCACGTTCTGTCATCCACTTGCTTAAGTCTCCTAGGTATGTCATTCCCTTGTTCATCTTTCCCTTCTTTCCTTTTATGTGCCATGTCCTTTCATGATGTAGGCGATCATGGCTCTCCACCTCCTTCTATCCCTTGCAGCTCTCAACAAGTTCCTTCCCTCAGCTTCCTCTCCCCAGATCACGTTCTGTCATCCACTTGCTTAAATCTCCTAGGTATGTCATTCCCTTGTTCATCTTTCCATTCTTTCCTTTTATGTGCCATGTCCTTTCATGATGTAGGCGATCATGGCTCTCCACCTCCTTCTATCCCTTGCAGCTCTCAACAAGTTCCTTCCCTCAGCTTCCTCTCCCCAGATCACGTTCTGTCATCCACTTGCTTAAGTCTCCTAGGTATGTCATGCCCTTGTTTATCTTTCCCTTCTTTCCTTTTATGTGCCATGTCCTTTCTGGATGTAGGCGATCATGGCTCTCCACCTCCTTCTATCCCTTGCAGCTCTCAACAAGTTCCTTCCCTCAGCTTCCTCTCCCCAGATCACGTTCTGTCATCCACTTGCTTAAGTCTCCTAGGTATGTCATGCCCTTGTTTATCTTTCCCTTCTTTCCTTTTTTGTGCCATGTCCTTTCAGGATGTAGGCAATCATGGCTCTCCACCTCCTTCTATCCCTTGCAGCTTTCAGCAAGTTCCTTCCCTCAGCTTCCTCCCTCAGACCATGTTCTGTCACCTGACTAGCTTGAGCAGGTGGATATGTCACATGCTGCTTTCTCTTGTCTCTCTTTCCCTCTATTTGATTCTTGTGTCTTAGATTTTATCTAGTCCCTCCTTCTACATTCTGTGTCCCAGAAACTTCAGCTGCTTCTTCCTGATAAGGAATTACTGGCCAGAATACCTCGTGGATATAGAATTCTGCTTTTGTCTAAGTTTTGAATATAAGACCAAAACAGCACAAAATCATTGCAAGAATTTTGAATAGTTGAGACACTTTCCACACCCAGATACCTTAGAGAGGCTAGCCTGCATGTGGTGATATGCTAAAACAAGAAGTTGACATGCAATCCCTTAAATATCTTTCTCCTATAATTCATTCTACCACTTCTGTATAATGATCAAAGAACTAAAGACAGAGGCAAAATGGAATGCAACATCACTAAGAATGGAGTACTGTTGTCATATTTGGGCAGGAGATGCACAGACCACACTTTCCAGCTTTGATAGAGGCTAAAAGTCTCTCAGATTTCTTGGGTGTGACAAATTATTTTCCACCTTCCAATCTCGCTCTCTTGCAAGTGGGATGTGGCAAGGATATCACAGAAAATGTTTGAACGGACTACATTCCTTGGTTCTGCCAGGCTTAACCTTCACAGCAAGGACCTACATTGCAACTTACATTGTAGCAAACCACCCACATTCCTTCTGTATTTGTTATAAATCACTCCTTGTGGTTATAATATTATGACTCACTTAGGCACAACTGTTAGAAATTCTCCTCTACTGACTCCAATGAACTTCTACTCCCTTGTAGTTCTTTATTTAAGGCATCATGCCTAGTTCAGTTGTGTTACTAGGGGGTCTTATTTACTCCACAACAATATTCCATGGTGTGAAGTAAGTTCTACTCAAACAACTTCTCGGGAACCATAGCTCTGTGGAACCAACTCCCAAGAGGATGTTTCTGACGATCACTACAATCTGAACCTGTTCATATTTAGGGGTAGCTGTTACTTTCCCCTCTTATCTGTACAAACTGCCTCCTAACGTAACCTCTACCTCGAGTGGCTCTCGGGCATTGTACTGTAAAAACTAATAAATAAACAAAAAAATCATGTAGTGGGAATAAAAGTAACTACTTATTCTTGTTATGTATCACTAGTTTTTACCTACTTTCCAACTGATTTTCTTTAGCACACACTATGAATTAAATTTAAAAACACAACAAAATAGTAAAAAAATTAATTTCTTTTTAATCATTTCATCCTAAGTAAGGCAAAAAAGTAAGTGGTTACTGGGAGTGAAAGAGAATGAGAAGACTTTAATAAGGAGAAAGAATAATAAAAGAACAGAATTTAGGATGACAGAAGATAGCAATTGGCATTGCATTTAATCCACATCATATCAGTGAGAAAGTAAGTGAAGTTGAGATGCCAAGTCAGGATCGATTACATTACAGCCCCTTCTTTAGATTTTATTGAGAATCTCAAGATATATGGTAGGAACACTAGACCATATATATATATATATATATTCAATGTATGAATGAATGATAGATTTATAAATGTCTAAGATGGATTCTTGCTAGAAAAGATTACACCAGATTCACACATTCTCATTTTGATGTAATGATATTTACAAAGGAAACATTCTGATTTTGTTCAAATCATTTTTAATAAAATCAGAGTTTAATATCGAAAACGCTTTTCATTTCTTTCCATCTGTATTCTCATTTCTTCAAACCAAAAATGATGGAAAATGCCATCCTCATTGAATTCTTAAAGAGAATTAATAGCAGCTGCCACAGCAAGTGTTTATGACAACTTTGCAGTTTAAAATCATTGTTCTAATTTTTTTTATTATCTTTGCATAAAAATGTTTTCATTGTGTTTTTTTTCCTCTGCATCCTATAAACATTGTTATTTGTTTCTATAATACATTCTTCCATGGGGATGAATTTTTTTCTTTTATTTTTAAAATCAATTGAAAGTTTTCATCTGCTGAGTTTTAAAAAAAAATCTTGAATTTTAATTTAAATTTGTAATTTACAAGATGCACAGACTAATAGTTAATATGCTAACTTGATTAATCAATACATGGAAGTTAAGCAATATTGTCCATGGGTAGTACCTAGATGGGTGACTACTTGGGAATACCAGGTGCTGTAAAGGCCTGGTGTGCAGGTTGTGTGATGGATAATGTCTCAAATGAGAAATCAGAAAGCCAAGTTTGAATTCCAGTCAGGTTCATGACATTCACTCATGCACAAATATGGTGGAATAATGAATAGCAGCTTCGATTGAGAAATCAGAGACCTAAGTTCAAATTCCGGTTGAATCCATTACATTCACTTACGTACTAATACCCTTGGGAAAGGTATGAGTCCTCTTTTTCTTCTCCCAGCTATAGGGAAATAGCAGGACAGAGACTGGGTTCTATAGCCTTGGATGGCAACTAATCTACAACAGAAAGAAATGGCAACTTACTGAAGAAAGAAATCTGCCTCGTCAGTCATGTATTCAAAGATACATGATCTCCTTAGTGTGTATCATGCATGGCACATAACTGATTCTTGAGAAAGGTATGAATCCTGTCGATTCCATTCCTTTTTTGGAATTACTGCAAAACACTTTCCCTCCCCAATTTATAAGTCATCATCATCCCCTTGAGTTTTGTAATCATAGTGGGGACCCGAATGAAGAAACCCTATTGAATCTCCGTGCTTCTCTTGCTTCATAATCCTTTCAGTGGGCTTGTAGATAACTTGGCAGTGCTCATCTCTTCTCCAAAAATTTATAGGTAGAAGCATACAAATGTATACTGGGATTTCTTCCTAGCCAATAAAATAAGCCCGTCCTTGTTTTCATCTGACTCAGTCCCAGTCCGTCTTGTCATCACAACACTACATTCACCTCTCCAAATTTATTCTTGTGTGTCAATGCCAACTCTTGGTTTGTGAACTTATTGCCTTATTACTGTTAATTTGCTTTGTATATATTGTTTGCTTGCATTATATTATTTTTTACCCTGTTCTTTTTTTTTTTGTTTATTGCAAACTTTGTCAATTCTGTTTATTGGGCAGTTCTGCCATTTACTTGCATTTAACCATGGCCACTAACTCTACAAATCCATTTCTCCCCCCCCCCCACCAAACTATCGGTTAAATAGCAGGAGAGACGAGATTCTAAAGCCTTGGTTGCTAACCAGTCTACTGCAAAAAGTAAAGGCAGCCTACTGTGGGAATTATTCTGCTAAGTCAATCATGAATCTAAAAGAGACAATCACCTAGGTATGCATTAGTAATGGCACCTAAGGAAGGAACTGAATAGTGAGTTTGTTCCTCACTAGGTGCTCCAAACTAAATTAAGCTTAGTAAATAATAGAATTCCTCTAAATGAGGTAATAGATAGAAACTTAGTTTGGCTGATCATTACTGCCAAGTCATGAGCTTGATCCTCACTTGGTGTCTCATTTGTATCCTTTAGTCAAAGTGAGCTAGCTTAGTAAATAATTGGGTGCCTCAGCATGTGGTAATGTTAGGTAGTCTGGGTGATTATTACTAATGATTAGTGAGTTTGATCCTCCCTAGGTGCCACATACTTTTGGCTTTGTGCCCAATTAAGTTTAAGTAGTTAATATGGCACTTCAATATGAGATAGTAACTAATGAGTTAGTCTGGGGGAAACTACAAATAATTAGTGAGTTTGATTCTTGCTAGGTACCTCATAATGGTAGGCTTGTGGCAAATTATGTTCAGAGTAAGTAAATAATGGTAATATGTTTTCCTTACAAGGAAACATTTGGAAGTCATTGACTGAGCACCCAGTATAGATTTTGGCTGAAATTTGTAAAATCTTTCTCATAAAAAGTTTTTTCAGGAAAATAGCTTTTACAAGTCCAGTAGCTGTTATTGCTCTTTCCATTACTGATGGGGGATTTCCTTCCTAACTTTTTATTTGAAGTAGGGTCAACATCAGGATTATGACATTTTTTCTCTGTGTTACATGTGCTATCCATTTTAGTTGTTGCTACTGTTGGTAGTCCTTAAGTGACGTGTTTTGTTATGTGGTACAGTTCGTTCTTTGTGATTCTGTAGCACCAGTACACAATGTTCATAGGACAGTCTTTGCCAAGACCCTCAGGCTTCACTTGCTCAAAGCCAATATGAGTTAATGGTTAAAGAGCTAGACTGGTTTACCATTACTACTGAGTAGTGAGATTGATCCTCACTAAGTGACCCATATTTATGTTCTTGTGCCAAGCTTCGTAAATATTACTACTTCAGCATGGATATAATAATTTGGTCTGGGTGATCACTATTACTGTGTAGTGAGTTTGATGCTCACTGTCTGTCACATGTGGAATTGTGCCAACCTATGTAAATAATATGGCATGTTGATGTGAGGTAATAGGTAACAAGCTAGTTTAGTAGACTACTACTACTACTGAGCAAAGAGTGTTCTTTACTACGTGCCGCATGATGGTAGGTTTGGGTAGAGCACCTCAATATGAGGTAATTGTATAATGGCCTAATTTGGTTGACTCCCTACTGAGTAATGAATCTGACCCACGGTAGGTGCCTCATCATTGTGGCCATGTACCAGACTAAATTCAGTTCAGTAATACATGACATCATTCTCAATGATGAGCTGAGTGCATATTAGTTATTGGTAACTTTCTCTCCACTGCACAAACCTTGAGGGTGTGACTCATGAGACCAATCTAATTTAACAATATGTTGTCATGGAAACTACAATGTTGTTCAATATAGAAAGTTCCTTGCAGACCAAGTAACACAGAAAAGGTATGAATGAATCAGAAGTTGGAATAGAATGGATGTTTGCATGTTAACACCAAGAGCCATGACTTGTCAGAAAGCAAATATCTTGGAACAGGTACAAAGAAATATTTAGATTCTTGAAAAAAGAACAGCTATATTGATCTCCAAAAACCAAAGAGGATCATTACAAAACCAAACTATAATTGATTATGCTGTCCAAATTCATTAGATGAAGCATTGTCATAATTATTAATTTGGACTAGCCTTTCAGGTTTTTGTTCAATTATATTTGGTAGTAATAATAAAAGGTATAGTAGTATATGGTTGTCTAATTTTTTTTTTATGAGAATGTCATAAATATATTTTTTACAAAATATGATTCCTTCACTACATAAGAGTTCTCATGTTTCAAAAACAAGAGCTGAAAACCTCAATATAGTTATTAAAATTAAATTGAATTACAGTATCAAGCCCTGTTTCATCCTCAAGCAAAAATTTAGGAATAAACAATCTTGAAATTTACACATCTTTATGGGCATGTTCATTTGCAAAATTAATTACTATGGAAATGGCTGGAGCAACCATTTTGGTAAGGGGTCTAAGAGATAATTTTTATCCACATATCAGTCACCCTTCGGCTCTCATTTTTGAAACATGAGAACTCTTATGTAGCAAAGGAATCATATTTTTAAAAAGTAATTATAATTTAAGCTCTACTTCCATATGGAGCACTGTTTTTTAAAAATAAAAACAAAAACACTAAAGAACCCCGGATTATTTACCTAACGTGTTCTTTCCTATTTTTCTACATATCTGCACATAGCAAAGAAGGAACACAGAACTGAATTGCAGACTATCGACATAAATGATTTGTTTAGAGTGGTGAAGGCTTGTGTAGAACCAGTCATACTTACTGAAAGTGCCAAATACAAGGTGCAAATATTTGCCAGGAACACAATGAACAAAACACCTCAAGTTTATATATATATATATATATGTATGTATGATGTTTGTCAAAATTCATATATGTCAAAATATATATATGTAAAAAGTATGAATAAAGAAATGAGAAAATCTTTTCAACATTAACTCTTTCATTTATTATGCATTAAATAACATCACTTACAGTCTTCCATAGTTTACTTTTACTTACTCAGGTTTAAGAATACCTTGGGGCATATTTAAATTTAATAATTTAGAAAATTTCGTATTTTTACTTCTATTTCTAAATACATACTGCAAAATAAAATCCTTCCATTTACCTTGATAAAGTCCCTCAGGGAACAAAATAAAATGATAAAGAAAAATTTTCTTTCTCTCTCAAGAAATATATATATATTATCTCTCTCTCTATATATATATATATATTTCTCTCTTTCTATTATCTCTATCATCTCTCTCTCTATATATAATCTTTCTCTTTCTATTATCTCTATCATCTCTCTCTATATATATATATATGTATATATATATATATATATATAATCTTTATCTCTTTCTATTATCTCTATCATCTCTCTCTCTATATAATCTTTCTCTGTTTCTATTATCTCT
>OZ010604.1:55638971-55641471 GCA_963932145.1 Acanthosepion lycidas
ATTTAGTGTAAAAAATAAATACATTAATATTAGTTTTCATTTTGAATGTTAATTCATGCACTTTCATTTAAAATAATTTTGAAGACTTTAAAATAATGAAATTTCAACAAACGCTGAATTTGTGACAAAGAATCAAATTTCAACAAACGCTGAATCTGTGACAAAGAATCAAATTTCAACAAACGCTGAATTTGTGACAAAGAATCAAATTTCAACAAACGCTGAATTTGCGACAAAGAATCAAATTTCAACAAACGCTGAATTTGTGGCAAAGAACTGCATTTAAATCAATGTTAAATTTATAAAAAAGAAATTTAAATAAATGTTAACTTGGTGATAATGAAGTTTAAGTAAATGCTAAATTTTTGATAAATTATATAGAATTTTGACAAATTGTAAATTTGTGACAAAAGAATGAAGTAAATATTAGGTTGGTGCAAAAATAATGACGTAATAATTTCGTTTTTTGACGTATTTTTTAACATCAAAAAACGACATTATTACATCATTATTTTGGCACCAACCTAATAGTAAATTTGTGATAGAATATCATATTCATAAATCAGGAATTTTCCGAGTGTACAAACATTCTTTCTACTTCTCTTCCTTCGTTAATTGGTCAGTTTTATTTTTACTCAGTTTTTTTTTTTTTTTGGCCTGAGCTCTTAAATGCTCACAAAAGCTGTGAGTTAAAAAAAATTATATTAATATTCACCAAATACCGGGCTTCAGAGCCACTCAAGGTAGAGGAACTGTTAATAAATTTATGATGAAGGTGTGATACAAGCGAAAGAGAGAACAATAAAATGTGAAGCTTACGAGAATAAGGATAGATAACAACTCTTGACTCAAGGTTAAAATTGTAACATTCAGGAAAGTATTCACACAGGAGCTGATTCTGCAGCTCTTGGGGGGGAAAAAAAAGCTGTCTACATAGAATTTTCTTCTATTTGAAACATGTTGGAAATTGGAGTGGTTTGACTCTGTGGACACAGCCTGCCATTATTTGAATTCCTCGATCTGCACCTGATGCTCACACTTCCTAGTGTAATTCAACTTTTGAAGTTTCACAATATGCAACCTCAGGTTTGCCATTTTTAGACATTCTGTGATAGAGGATGAAAGGATTGCATATAACCAATGGCCTTTAATAATCAGAAATAGATTAGAAGGTGGGTTGGAAGGGCCACAGATATTTTAGTCTTACAAAATCTGATTAATGCTTATTCATGACATTTTTAGAAAAGGAAAAGAAATACTACCTGCCTAATCAGCTGACTATTTATAAAAACTATTTAAATGACATTCAGATATAAATAAATGGTATAAAAGTCATATGTCTATATTCAGCCTCAAATAGGAACTTGTAATTCAATATGTAATCGTCAGACTTTCTTTATTTTAAATTGCAAACATTTGTTTTTTTTTTGCTGTTCAAAAAAATCAAACAAGTGATATCTAATATCTGTTTGACAAGTTTTGTAAAAAAAAAAAAATATTGTTTTTGTTGGCAATTTTGAGAAAAAAAAGGTTTTCAGAAATTATATATATATATATATATATATATATATATATATATATAAAATTTGTCCCTTAGCTGATTGATGTTGCTTTCAGCATCCTGATACCAGAGTTTTAATAGTTGGACTTGTCTATCCACTCTTCAGGAGATATCAGCAACTGACTGCTTATATTTCCTGATTTTTTTCTCTTTTATACAGTTATCATTGGCATAAGCTTTTGCCAAAAGTATTTAATTGAAAGAAAAAAAATTCAGTATAATAGTTGCCAAATACAACAAAAAAACTATTTTTGCACAAATATATACATGCATTAAGATGTTCACAAAGAATGCATACACACTGCCCTATGTATAGAAACATATATATATATATATATATATATATATATATATATATAAAAAAACACTGACAGGCATTCATACTGAACACATATATACAGACAGGCACTAACAGGAGTGCACATAGACACACACATAAGCACTTACAGAATTGCATGCATTCACGCACACACTGACAGAGGTGTGTGTATGTGCGTGCACACACACACACACTAAAAGGCAGACTACATTCCTATCAAATCCACTATAGAGTTTTACTTCCTAAACTTTTATTTGAAGTAGTGTGAATGTCAACATCTTGATTATCTCATTGCTTTCCATATCTGAGATGAGGTATTATGTATACTATTTACATTATTTGGACTATTGTCCTCATCTTTGTTGCCATATTTTGTCGCTGGGCACACCTTGCAGTACCATAATGAACTCAACTGAGGACTACAAGAAGAAGACGCGCGAATCATTTGGCGTCTTTTCTTGGGCGACGTAAGCTGTTGCAGTCGGTTGTCCGTCGACAGCAGTCTTGGGTGCCGTTTTGCTTGTTTGCTGTCGTAAAGTGTTCATTTGGAAGAGAAGGCATTTGTTTCAGGTTCGCAAGAAGGCATTCGTTTTTGCGTTGCAAGAAGTTGTTTCCCACCC
>OZ010604.1:55646471-55656471 GCA_963932145.1 Acanthosepion lycidas
TGGGATCAAAAGTGCATTGCTTTACAGATATTTTTTTCAGATTTTGGAACAGAGGCTATTTAATTTGTATATAGCATCTATAAAATGGGGTAGTTTGAGAATGGAACCCAAGATTAAGCACAATATCCCTTCACATTTCATAACACACCTTATACATATACCCTGAAGGTAGTTTTTTTATATATATATATATATATATATATATATATATATAATTTTAGTAACTATATTCGATTGATGAAAAAACCCAGATGACACAATTCACAAATATTAAAATTAAATTAAATTAAAAAATTAAATTAAATTCAAAAATTAGTATCTGGGAAAAAAAAAAAAGAAAGAACTAGAAACATCTGAACAGGGCAAAAAATATTGTCCAGTGCCTTAAATTTCCAATCCAAAGGAAAAAACCCAATCGAGTAACTAAGATAAAATGCAAAGTGTTCAATATGCTAAGTAGGGCAAATAAATAGTTCCTGGCTCTTTAGGAATTATTTTATTATATTATATATATATATATATATATATATATATATATTGAAACAAAGACCTGATACCACAGAACAGGAATATTGATTTAAATAAATATAATATGTTCACTTTTTTTTTTTTATAACCAGACCTAGGCTACCTTTCGGCCAACACATCATCGGTGACCAATCGTAAGCAACTTTTAACTCATTTAAATTGATAAGAGATAGTACTGGAACATGCTTAAAATTATGATACATGTAAAAATTAAAAAAAAAAAAAAAAAAAAAAATTTATCATTAAAATACATAAATAAAGAAAAAAAATTTGATCCAGTAGAGCATAAAAAGGAAAAAATAAAGCTCACATATCTCCAAATAAATTGTGTGTGTGTGTGTGTGTATATATATATATATATATATATATATATATATATATAAAAATATAGTCTTAAGGTGTCCTATATTTATGGAATAAAGTGCTCAATATCAGAGATAGAGCGTGTGTAAATATAAAAGTGAACATAGAAGTCAACACTTAGAGGCGACAGTCTGTTTCATGCTATATGCAATCGTAGCCTCTAAGTGTTGACTTCTATGTTCACTTTTATATATATATATATACACACACACACACACACACATACATAACATATACCATGAATATAGTTCCATATAAAATTCCACAAATCTTGTGTATGTACAGATACAGGTAATGGCACTAGTCATGTAATGCTCACATGGATTTTTAAGTGGTTAAATAATGTTTTGTATTTTCTGTAGTGTACAAAAAACATGATCACTACATAAAAAATATATATATAAATGCAACACCAAACACTACTGCTATATCAAGTGTGAGAAACTGGAGGGTGAGGGTATATCATCGATGACATCACTGTGAGTATGAGAAAGAAAATTTGGTAAGGTATCAGTCTCTACCAATGATGCGTTTTGATTAAGATGTTACATTCAGGTACAGGATTTGTATATAAAAAACAAAAACATGGATTCTGACTACAGTTAAATGTAATGAAAACTGAAAAAAGTTAGTATTTTATTTGTAACACTGCAACACAACAATCATGCAACAGGTAGCCATGTTGCTTTCTGAAATTTTCAATTTGTGGCATGTCAGCACCTGAAAAATTTTTGGATTTTGGAATACTATTATACCGTACCTAGGAAGTATAACAGGCATGCCCCAATCCATATAAATACAGTAAAATATACTGTATGTGGTAGTTATTTGGATTCACTCAGGTTTCACCTTGATTCACTTCTAGCTCACCACTAGCAGCTGATTACTTACTACATGCCCCTGACGAATCTTGAATGTTGTTAATGTTATAAAGATTAGCGTTCCATTTCCAACCTTCATTTTAGTTATTCTTATTCAGTAACCATTTCTTAGGTTACAACAGATACTTAACCTGTACTGTGAGCCCTAAAATGATTTCTGGATCGACAAGGTTACAGAAATATTAAATTAAAAAGATGGTGACATACTGGAAGACCTTAGTAGATCCAACTTCATAGTGTGGGCTTAAGAAGCCAGGTTCAAATGAATTTGAATTGCATCAGATGATCTGCTTAATGAGCCACATAACTAAAGAATCATCAAGATTCTGATAGAGTGCAAAACAGATTTAGACCAGAAAGAGGGTAAAAACAGTGAAGGTTTCATTAAAAACAATGGAACAAGTGTGATCTCTATGATTGAAATATCAGAGAAAGCTATGCAAATGCAGAAGGATCTATACTGTATATACTCACATATGTGACTTTTGAAAACCTAATTTTGAAGTTAATTTTAAGGGGGTCATATTATACATGAGATATAAAAGCCTATGTACTTCTGACCCTGGCTACCAAACTATATATCCATTTACTGTAGTTAAAAAGTACAGATGTATTCAAAATAATGTTTATTTTGAATAAAACTGATGTTTTACTTAACTGTATCCAATAATAATGCATGTAATATTTACATATTAGTAATGTATTATAAAATACAAACATCGTGAATATACAACTTTTCCATGTTTAGTTTCTCAGTTTATGGCTGTACACATTTACACAATGAGTACAGCGTTACTAATATTATTTTATCATTCTCTTTTACTTTTTTAACTAGAAGACAGGATAAAGAGATAGAGGAAGAGAGGTTAGTCTATTGTAATTTGGTCTCTCAAAAAAAGGAACTTGCATGATACACAAGATACATGATAAAATCATTTCTTCTAAGTAAAAATTTGGGGGTTGTATGCTACATAAGTATGTATGGTAATCTATGTTTCACAGATTAGGCAAAGGCATTTGTTATGGTACAACACAAAGATTTACTTGAACTAATAAGATAACTTATTTAAGAAAGATATTGAAATAATCCAAAATATTTCTGTCTATATTTCTGAGATGAGGTATTATGTACACTATTTACATTATTCAGACTATTGTCGTCATCTTTGTCGTCATATTTATCACATCTAACCAATGCCTTTATCCATTATGCCATGTGTCATTAAGATCCAGTGACAGGAACCAAAGAGTTGTGAGTTGAATACCTGGTTAAGGCAGTAGAGAACTTGGAGGGTGTTTGGTTTGTTTTATGGCATATCAACACCTCAGTGGGTCATTTAATGCCAACAAAATTTTTGTTGCTGGTAATATTTTTTTCCTTCACAAATCTATTTTGGGCAATAATTTTTTTACGAAAAAGTTTCTCTGGTATTAAAATCTATTTTTACACTTTCGTAGTGTTTTGACCCCACTTTAGGGGTTAACTATTTGCCCATAGCTGCAAACCTAACAGGTGCTACCACCTCGGTTCAGGGTGGACCTGGGAACACCAGCAATTAAGAGGTGGTTCCATGCTCCCCAAAACCTCCTGATCAGAGGCCTTGCTGTTAGACGTAGTTTATCGTCATACCCAGGACGGGAACTTGGAGAGGGGAATTAACAGGAGATAAATGATAATTGACATGTATTAGACATGGCATGTGGAACTAGAATAGTTTACCCCAGCGAACATAATAAAGGGGTCAGTTCAACATTCCAACCACCTGAAGAAAGCCGGAGTGTACAACAGCCGAAACATTGTGATAAATATGGCGACTCTAAATAATGTAAATAGTGTCCAAAACATTGCTCAGAGAAAACTACTTTACTAATTTAAACGGTATTTTTTTAGTAGATATTGTTTGTATACATGCTCTGTTTATTTATTAAACAGTATATCCATTTACTTTCAGCTATCAACTTGAATATTCTTGAAATATTATTAGAAAAATATGCTTTCTCTTCGGATTGCTATCCTCATCTTTGTTGCCATATTCACAATGTTTTGATCATTGTACACTTTGCCTCCGTCAGGATCTTTTTATATTTCCAAGAAGAGGTATTGTAATTACTTACATTGTTTGGACTGTTGTCCTCATATTTGTTGCCATATTCACAATGTTTCATTCATTGTATGCTCCGGCTTTCTTCAGGAACTTTCTATATTTCTGAGATGAGCTTTTGTAATTATTTCATTATTTACATTGTTTAGACTGTTATCCTCATCTTTATTGTCATGTTCACGACATTTCGGTCATCGTACGCTCTGGCCTTCTTTGGAATCTTTCTATATTTCTGAGATGAGGTATTGGAATTATTTACATTATTCAGACTATTGACCTCATCTTCATTATCATATTCACAATGTTTTGGCCATTGTACACTCTGGCCTTTGTCAGGTGATTGGAATTTCAAACTGGGCCCTTTATTTCATCTACCAGAGTAGATTATTCTAGTTCCACATGCCATGTCTCTTCCAGATGCCTCTGTATCAGTTATCTCTAACCTAACTCGCCATGTTTTTTGTTCAGCTCAGCTGTAGCTAGGTTTTGAACTCACAAATCTGAGTCAAGTCACTGCATTCAGCCAATGCTTTTATCCACTGGAACATGTGTTCTTGAGAAATTCCAATTGCCTGAAAAAGGTCAAAGCATGCAACATTCGAAATGTTATGAATATGGCAATGAAGATGAGGACAACAGTCTGAACAATGTAAATAATGTATATACGTAAAGGAAAGTATTGATAAACGGGAAAGCATTATTCTTTATAAAGAGAAGAATGAAGGAATGCTATGTAATATCAATTCCCCTATATGGCAGTAAATGTTGGACAGTGTCCTCCTAGATAAAGAGGAGACTTGCAGCAACAAAGATGATGTTCTACAGAAAGATACCGAGAATACGATAGATGGAGCAGTTTGGCATCCAGGAAATTTTAAGGAAAATGGAAACAAAAAAGAAACTTGTACTCAGATTCAAGAGACAGTTGGGATTTTTGGGAAGCATAATGAGGAAAGGAAAGAGTGCTTTGAGAATTTAACACTCACAGGACGTATTTAAAGCAAGGAAAATGACTTATGCCTTCTCGGGCAAATATTCTCTGCTGGCATGAACTGGATAAACTATATTGAATTCATGCTAGCTCAAGTTGTTGGTTTATTGTCATCCTAGACCATTTTTCTCTCCCACATATCTATAAGTCTGCCATTTATCCATCCTTAGAATATTGCTGCCACATATGGTTCAGTGCTCCTGCTGTATATTTGGAGATTCTTGATAAAATCCAAAGAATCTGTAATATTATTTGTCCTGACCTGGCATCTTGGCTTCAGTCATTTTCCTACTGTTGCTTTTCTGTCATTTTTCTAAATACTTTCATGGTAATTTTCCAGATGTTATTTTATTCCCCTCCCCTCAGAGATATGAATTGTACATATGGGGACTAGTTAGGATTTTCATAGAGACACTGAGGCATTATGGTGGATGTTGTAAGAATCGTAAGCAAGAATATGTTGTTTTTGGTGTAAGGAATATTGTGGTAGGTTTGGGTCAGTGATTGTGGCTAGCTAAGCTTAATGTTAAGACAGAAAAAAAAAAACACTCATTTTCCCCCCATTCCCCATTTTGGCCTTGTGCCACATTTCTGTAAATAAGTGAAATAAATATTGCTCTTCACAACGGTACCTAGGCTTCATGAATTTAAACATGGTACTGGATTGGCAGTAAGGTTTCATCAATTCAGAGTTGAATTGACTAATTGTAACCATAAGTTCTATGTTAAGTTTCTTTTTTTTGCATTTCTTTTTTGTGGAACTCCCTTCCATGTTTTTCAGTGAAGTTTAATCTTCAAAAATTTAAATGCAATGCCAATCATTTTCTACTGTATTCCTGATTCTCCTTAGTAATGTTTCTACTTTCTAATTCTTTCACAACTAGTAACCCCTTGTGTCTTAGTGACTTTACTACTTTACTTGGGGAAAATTCGATTAAAAAATGAATGCCACTAGAATGCAGGGGGTTACAGTATGTGAAAGGGAAAGAGAACACTGACAATGGGAAGCATTGAAGAAAGGACAGAAAAAAGGAATTGTGTTCAAGAAAACAGACGACAAAAAAAGAGAAAAGCATGAATTTAGGAGTTGAAGTAGTGGTTGCATCCAGCCATTTCAACTGTAAAACGGAGGAAACTAGGTGCCATACATGATGCATGCTTAAATTCATGTAGTCAAGGACACCAAGGAAAAAAAAACTACTTGTCGAATGTCAGAGGGAAGCTATGTCACATTGGTGAGAAAGTGACTGAAGTCGAGATGCCTGGTCAAGATTAATTATCTGTTGTTGACTGGAGCAAGAAGTTGCTGGTTAACTTTAATGCCTCAAAAACAAAACTGCTCTCTTTTACCTACCACAGAGAACCCTCCCTGCTTCCCATTAGAATGTCTGATGCTCAACTCCATGAGAGTACCTCTCTCTGACTGCTTGGTCTCACACTGTCCGCTGATCTGAGATGGAACAAATACATTGAATCTATAGCTTCATCTACCGCAAGGAAATTTGGTTCTCTGTGTCACAACAAGAAGTTTTTCTCACCTGAGTCCATCATTCAAATCTATAAATCAACCATTCGCCCTTGCATCAAATACTGCTGTCATGTATGGTCTGGAGCCTCTGCTGTTCATCTTAAGGTTCTTGACAAAATCCAGAGATAGATATGCAATATGATTGGCACTGATCTTGCATCTTGTTTACAGTCGCTCTCTTACACATGTGTCATCACTTCCCTCTGACTTTTCTACAAATACTTTCACGGTAACTGCTCTGACGAGCTACTCTCGCTGGTTCCCAAACTACATGAATTTAAACATTAGGTTGGCCTCTCAATTCCACCCTTTCACTGTCAAAATTAAATGTAGCCATCACTTCTATTCCAGTAGTTTCAAGTCTCACACTTCCAGTCTGTGGAACTCCCTTTGTCTTACTTGCTACCCTGATAGCAATAATTCCCAAATATTCAAATGCAGTGTGAATCGACATCTCCAGATGCCTTGATCTAATTCCCCGTCTTTCTCATCATCCTTTCCTCTATCACCCCTCTTTACTCTTGCTCCCACTCTCTGTAATCCCTTGCATGCTAGTGACACTGCTACCTTGCTTACAGTGAAATGCTTAGAAAACAATAAATATCCTGCTTTGGATTTTGTCTAGAATCTCGAGATGTACAACAGGAGTTCTATAGTCCACATCCTGAAGATATGCAACACATAAAAGAATTATTATATTAGTTACGGGACATTAAGTAAACAGTGAGAGTAAAATTAATGAATGCTACACTGATCCTAGGCAAAAATGTTGATGAGTGTCTATTTGACCTCCAAGCAGTAGAGCTATTTGATCTTAAGCTAAAAAGTTCTCATATTATTTAAATATTAATTTGCGTTAAAAATATTAATTCGCGTAAAAAATAATTGCATTAAAAAATATTAATTCGTGTAAAAAATAATTGCATTAAAAAATATTAATTCGCATAAAAAATAATTGCATTAAAAAATATTAATTCGCATAAAATAATTTGCATTAAAAAATATTAATTCGCATAAAATTATTTGCATTAAAAAATATTAATTTGCATAAAATTATTTGCATTAAAAAATATTAATTTGCATAAAATAATTTGCATTAAAAAATATTAATTTGCATAAAAAATATTAATTTGCATAAAAATATTAATTTGCATAAAAAATATTAATTTGCATAAAAAATATTAATTTGCATAAAAAATTCAATAACATTTACTCACTTTTATATATTAGATATTGAATTATGTCACTTGGGATCTTCCATAATTTGCCAAAACTTTTCAGTTAACCTGATGAATAGTTGTGAGTGTGAAATGGAATTGGTATTGTTGTTGAGGTTGTTAAAATATTTACCCTGTTGTTATTTCTATTGATAGTAATTGATAGAGGGTTCCTTTTTCTTTTTTTATACCAAAAATGTAATAAATAAAATGTACAACAATAACAAACAATGAGTTCTTGAGACACGTTTTGAAAGGAAGGACATGAACGTGTATCTTTCTTTTTGTGATATTAATTATAATCTTGGTATTGTGTGTGTGTTAAAAAATCTTCTCAGTGTTACTGTCAGTTTCTTTAAAAGTTTGTGCTTACGTGTTTTTGATAATTCTGAGAATTTTAGTTAAGGGTAGTATTTGAGATCATTAACTGCAGATTTTTACGGAGCAAAGAAGAGATGTCTATGTCGTTCTTTTTACTACTAATGCTACTAGTATTATTCTAATCCACTGTCACTACCAACCTCGCTTGTGATGGAAGGATCGTTTTTATAATGATGAAGTTTCAGATTTTAGAATGATGAAATCATCGTCAGCGGTAGTGGCATCTGCCAGTCTCGAGAGACGATGGAGTAGTGCAGTATGCTATGAGCCTGGGCAGGATATATGGAGAACTACAGCTGCCCAGATGTCTAGTTCCTCCTCTCGGCCTTGCTAGCAGAGTCCAAAGGAGAGGATAAATCAATACAGTTTGGTACCAACACGGCTGCAGGAGTTGCCAGAAGGTAGCACTCCGGGTTTGAATTCAGAGTTGTCCTTCTCCTAGACCAGTTGCCATCCAAAGCTATAGAACCCAGTCTGTCCTGCTATTTACCCATAGCTGGAGGAAGAAGAGGAGGATTCACACCTTTCCCAAGGGTATTAGCACGTAAGTGACTGGAATTCGAACTCGGCTTTCCGATTCCTCAATCCAAGCCGATATCCATTATTCCACCATACCTCCTTCATATCACCATCATATATCATCTGGTAGCAAGGCTGTTTTTAGAATGATGATCATCAGTCCAGATCATAACTAGCATCTCTTAAATTTTAAAATTTTGAAAAACTAAGATTTTTATTTTTGTTTATAAATACATATTGCAAAATAAAATTGTTACATTTGCCTTGACAAAGTCTATCAGAAGACAAAATTCAAAGGTTTTCCTTTGGTCCTAATGGATTAAGTTTGACAATTATTTAATATATTTTCTGTATGTACATTATTTTATTAGTTACAACTTATTTAAGTAAATGCTCTGTTTTTTAAATAAACAGTAATAATTTCATTTACTGGCCTGAATATTCCAAAAATTTCATAGAAAATATGCATTCTCTGACAGGAATCAAATCTATGTCCTATACGAAATCATCAATTGGTTTGTTGTTTATAAACAATATTGCGAACTTTGCTAACCAGACGTTTCTTTGTGGCTGACTAGTTAACAGCACATCAGATCAAATGATGGTTCCCAATGGGGTTATGGATTCAATTCCTGTCAGAGAAGCACATATTTTCTATGAAATTTCTCAAACATTCAGGCTGGTAAATGTAATTAATACTGTTTATTTTTACTATGAAAATGTATTGGTGATGATGATTCTTTTATTTCCAAAATCATATTGCTGGTATTCTTACTATGAAAATTTATTTTTATATTTTCATTGACTCCAGTTTGGGGTTTAACTATTTGCACATAGCTGGAAAACTGGCAGGTACTACACCACCCCCAGGTGACAGTGGACCTGGGAACAGCAGCACTTAATAAGTGATTTCATGCTCCTCGAAACCTTGCAATCAAAACCCCTTGCTGCCAGATGTAGTATATTGTTATGCGCAGGATATGTGAGTATGTACATCCATATAGTGGCTGATTAAGTTTGATGTTAGTCTCTTCAAAACAAATGAAATAACAGAGTTTAATAAATAGTTTACATACTTTTTTTTAATAGTCCTGTTAGCTTAATGTTGTTCAGAAAAATAAATAAGTGTTATTTGTGACAGGAGTTTGCTAATGTTTTTTTTATTTTTACTTTTTCTAAATTTCTTTACCAATGAAAGAGTAATGACATCTCAAAGTCTTTGAGAGAGAACGAGAAAAAATAAATAAAAAAAACAGATTCCAGCTGATACAATCTATAGAAAATCTACCTGTAGAAATTAAAAAAAAATACAACTTTCTTATTCTTTCATTGATTTCGTCTGTTATAAAACCTATTGACTATTGATTCATTAGTGTGTCATTATTTGTGTCTGGCAGTCTGTCTTGGAGTATACCGTTTCTTTTGTCTCTGCTATTGATTGTGTAATTGTGCAAGGTTTTGCCAAATGGTTGGTTTGGGATTCTGCCAAG
>OZ010604.1:55661471-55671471 GCA_963932145.1 Acanthosepion lycidas
GATGAGGACTTATTGCTTACAGACTAATATTCAAAAAATTCAGATATAAATAAAAATATGTCTATATTTCTGAGATGAGGTATTGTAATTATTTACATTCTTCAGACTATTGTCCTCATCTTTATTGCCATATTCACGATATTTTGGCTGTTGTACACTCTAGCCTTCTTCAGGTGATTGGAATTTCAAACTGAACCCTTTATTTTGAAAATATATTGCTGGTAATTTTGATATAAAAATGTATTTTTATACTTTCATAGTATTTCATTATTGTTTGAGGATTTACTATTTGCCCATAGCTGAGATCCGAACGGCTACCAACACCCCTGATGTTAAGAAGCAGTTTATGAGAATATGTTGGAAATGTAATTGTCAACCATAGGCTTGAACAAGATCATAGTGATTAGGAAAGCACCCTCTTTGGAGCCAGTTCCATATTGGATCGATGTAGTTAGATCTGAAGAAGGCCAGTGGGAATTTGTGGTTTACCACTTACAAGTCCTGGAATTGGAATCAAAGCAGTGATACCACCTACCTGGAATCCATCATAAAAATTGATGCAATCAAATTAATATGTATTTAACACTTCAAATACTCAGTGCATTAATCTGTTACAACCAATTAAATATAGGAGATAAGGAAATTGAACATAGAATAGGCTGTGCTAGAAGTATGTTTGGCCTATACTGCAAGTTGCTACAAAAACCAAAACATTTGTAGGGAGTTCTGATAGAAATAAAATCTAAAAAATATATGAACAAAAATAAAAGGAATTCAAATTAAAATAAGACACTTGCGCTTTCCTTTAAAACCCTTATCTCTTTCTCTCCAAATGTCTTACTCAACTAACAAAAAGGCAACCCTCAAATAAAAAGAGGAAAACAAGACAGGCTCTATGCATAACTTCCGTTATAAAATAAAGTTGAAAAAGAAAAGAACGCAATAGTTTGGGAAAAAAAAAAAAAAAATTTAACACAAAGAGACTTGTGAAATAAAACTTCATAACAGAGTTTTAAAGCCTGATGAAAAGGCTATAAACTCACCCCTCTGAGCTAGAAAAAGAAGGGACAGAAAGAGTGACCACAAGAGAGTGAGACCACAGGAGAATCCAGCCATGCATGAAGAAGTAGTTAAGAGGTCATCTGCTAATCATATTTCTGTCTTTATTAGGGCCAGTTGATTGATGCTGATCTATTTCTAAGATAACTATAACTAGTATGAAGTGCTGACTTCCAAAAATCTTGAATAGCAATCCAAAACAGACTTTCTCCATACTACTGCCAATATCCACCTTATAAATGAATATTTTGTGACAATGAATATTAAAGGAGTTACTCTAAAGCAAATAGATAAAAATATTTATTTTATATCCTTTATTCCAAAGAATCCTGCGACCAAAACCACACATTAACCTAAAATTCAAGTCAAGTCAGGTTGTTAAATAGCCTCATCAGATTAAGCCTTTTATATGTATGCTCTCTATGGGATCAAATTTGTTCAGAAATATCTCAACTGCCAGCTGTATACAGCTGCTTTCTCAGATCAGTATTAAAAATTTAGCATTGAGTGATTGAAGCTGGGAGGTCACATTTTGTGAGCCTCATGGTGTGGCATTACAGAATCACAAAGAGTTTTACAAGATAACAAAAACTACATCATTTGAGGACTATCAACAGCAGTAACAACAAAAATGGCTAGCACATATAACTTAAAGAGAAAATAATGATGTAATCAAGATGTTGACATTCCGAGTTAGCAGGAAGGCCAAAACTGACTTTGCATTTCCCAACTCCCATCGATAGTGGAAATAATCGATGTTTTCATGCTTCTATGAAATTTTCATGTAGTTTGCGGCCATTTTGTACTCACCAGAGTCTATTGGCCAGTATGAGAGCCAACAGCTGACTGAGACGAATGTTAACTAGCATGCTAGCATGCAAAAAATATCGATAGGTGCATTCGTCACAAGTGGGAAAAATTTAAATCTGCATGGCACTTTACTCCAATTGGCTCATTTGCTTGCTTAAACTCAACACTGATTCTGCAGAACTGGGTTGGGTGTGAAAAAGTATATATATATATATATTCTTTTTTCATTTGGTTTTTCCAGTTACGAGCCCTTTTTTAAAGCTGATCCTTTTATGTTCATTTTGTTTAGTTCTTTTTTTGTAATAGATTTAATGTTTAGTATAGAGCTTAGAAAATTCACAGTGTGAGATAGGCAAGAAGTAAGGCATGTAG
Source organism: Acanthosepion lycidas (assembly GCA_963932145.1). Taxonomy (NCBI): domain Eukaryota; kingdom Metazoa; phylum Mollusca; class Cephalopoda; order Sepiida; family Sepiidae; genus Acanthosepion; species Acanthosepion lycidas. The sequence goes on from OZ010604.1 coordinate 55,663,713, forward strand.
CAACATCAGCATGGCAAAGGGCACTCCTTTAAAGGCAAGGAAGGGCAAAAATATTTTAAGTCAAGTGATAGCGATTGCTGTACGAGTCGTACAATTTTTTAATCAAGCCCGGGCAATGCCTGGCCATGCTGCTAGTCCTAAATAAATAATATCAATAAAGTGATAACAGCTACTGGACTTGAGAAAACTGAAAAAAAAAATTCATGAACATTGTTTTAAGAGAAAGATTTTATAAATTTCAGCTGACAGTTAAAAGTAGCACTTACAGATCAGTCAATGAATGGGAAATGTTTTTTTTTTATAAGGAAACAGTTAATGTTAACAATGACATCTGATACTGTACACTCTTTCCACATAAATATGATAAATTTTAAATTATATATTTACATATATGAGTACTGAAAAGTTCTTGTCAAAACTAAGATCGGTTACCGTAATGGAATTTGATGTTTGCTCTTTAGATCAGGTTTTGAGAAGTGGATTGGGATGAGAACTTTCAGAACATACTTGTGTGCACTGAAGAAGGGAAAATGGTTTATCCCCCTGGAAACAAAATACACATGTATGTGTCTTGCATGCAAGATACTTGGAAGAAAACACTACCGATCCAAAAGCTATAATTTAAGAAAAACCTGATCTCGCAGATCAGAAAATTTGTGAGATGAATTTGTGGCTTAGGCAAATTTCCAAGCCACAGTCACTCGATAAAATGAGAATGAGTGAGAGAACAGGAGAGGGGCAGCAGAAGTCGACGAGTCAGGTGGTCATGCTTTGTGTGTGTGGAGTTTTGCAGTAGTCTCACCAAATGTGATTTTATAAAATGACTGGGTACAACTGGTACTCCAGACATATCTTTCTGCAACATGTATGTGTGTCTGTTACCACATCTTGTGTATAATACCACTTCAGTCTAATATGGCCCCATGTAATATTTTTAGAAAAGTTTTACCATAGTATCCATTAAAATCTCAATGTCGTATATATATGATGTAATGGAATAACCTGTCACCTCTATGAGTGACTACACTATAGGTAGTAACTACCTATAAGTATCTGTAAGTCAAATGACTACAGAAACTAGCTGGGATCTGTTGAGTATGACTCAGACTCACACAAGAACTACCAACCCTCTAATAATAGCACTCACTACTAGATTGACTTGCGACGATCGTGCGCATAGCTGTTACCTTATTTCTTATTGCACTGGTTTTTTACAATAAACCTTTATTTTATCCACCTTGTTTTTCAAGTATATATTCCTATTAGCATGGAATATAACAATATATTTCATATATTTTATTTTTCATGATATCAAAGAATAGAAATGAAGATGTCTAACCATTCTTCTAATTTCCATTTCAAAACTTATTTTTGAACTTTTGGGGGCAGGTGCTAACTAGACATTTTAAGGTGTTAATTAATCTATCAGACCTTTCTGCTTGATTTCTATATATTAATAAACTATAAAATAAAAAAATATTGTCTCATTAAAAAGGAAGAGAGAAAACTTTATAAAAAAACAAAATCAAAATAGAAACAAACTTTATCTTGTGAGCAAAACTGAGACAAAAGCATTCAATTATGCTGAATCCCAAAGAACAAATATGGCCGACATATCAAATACTTTTTGTAAACATTTCTTATTAACACCTGCTTACTTTGTATATTTATTATCTATCCTGCTAATATGGTGTATTTATAATGTTGCTATTTCAAATAACAGGTTTTAAGTGAAGTAAAAATTTCTGAAAATGTGTACTTGTGGATATAACCTGTTATAACCTAGGGAAGGCTACTGAATAGAATAATCAAATGGAGGTTGGTAATGAATGTTAATACTTGGGACAAGAACAACACATAAGATTTGCCAGTGGTGTGTAGAAGTAGTAGTCAACTGCTAGAACAATGAATCTCCACCTGCAGGATATCTACCAACTGCCCCAAGTGGTCAGATGTGGCACAAGGCCAAATTTAATGTGGGGTATCCGAGCCTGTAGGCATGGCCAAAAATTCCCTGTAGACCCTGTATTAAACGAGGTCAGTAGCTGTTTCCCCAAGATAAGATTCTGCCCTTTGACATAGCATTGTCTGGAGATCCTCCAGTTTGACTAGCAGCACAGCTGGAGATGAATCTCCAACTACAGACCAACATACATTTACTATTGTACTTATGTGAATGGAGACATACCCTTTATCGTCCATAGGTATACTTCAAGATGACCTCTATTTTTTGATTTTAATATTTGTATAAAAATTTCTTGTATTATTCAAAAGAGAAATACAGTAGACTTGCTTTTCTTTTCAGAATATTGCTTTTAATACTCGGAGAATGAGTTTGACCCAGGGTATCGTCTTTGTTCACCATGAAGAAAATTCATGCACAGATTAATTTATTCATTTTCTACAGCTTATCAACCTTTTTGCTGGTTATTTAAAGCCAGAAAATATTTTTAGCTTGTACAAATTTTAGGTAGTGGGGAAGAGTGATATTAATCATCTAGTGATACGAGTCTTACTAATTAACCCATAGCTGCTGGAAAAGTGGTGGATTCATAACTTTCCCAATGGTATTTATACTTAAGTGAATGCAATGAACCCAACAGGAATTGGAACTTTGTTCTCTGATTAACAATTCTGAGCCATTATCCATTCATTATTCCACCAGCACATCTAAGCTTACAGTACCTTATGTTAACAAGCGGTCGCCCATTCAGGTACTGATCAGGATTGATGTTGTTTAAATTTGAAGATCGTATGAAAACTAGTGTTTGAACATGATATGGCCATAAGCCTTCATGCATAGGCATTGCTCAACAATGTAAAATGTTAATTGGTTATGTACAGGCTGGTCAGTGTAAATGGGGCAACTAACTCAGTGAAGACTAACAATGTTATTGATACAAATGGCAATACTCTGGAACTGTTTCAGATCAAGTGCTGGATGCCACTCCTGATGTAATTTGCACTTGTAGGACTTGTGGCAAATTATTTGTCATTGGCTGGGCAAAAAACACATTCGATCACAAAAATTTTGATTAATATTTTACAATGTGCATACTTAATTCTAAGAGAGCAACCATTCTATAGATAGATAATATATATACTTAGACTGCAAGAGTTTAAGATATATTTGTCTGAATTTTGCTAACAATTTTTTTATTGCATCTTGTAAGTTAGTATATATGTAAAGGTACATTTAGATCAAATAGTCATATTTCTTGAATACTGGTTAATTGCAAGTGGTTTGACACGCAGGCAGACTAGTGTAGTCACTCAAAATGGAAAAATACCCACCAAGTGATTTAATGAAGAGATATATGAGTGAATAGTGTCCACTCATTGAAATGTGTTGGGCAGGTCCATCATAGTAAAGTGGACTAACCCACCAGCTGTATGAGATAATCTCCTATAAATGAGGTAGTTTAGCCGGTTTGCCTTTCTACAAGGAGACACAAGGAGGCAGCCATGTTAGAAAGTAAGTTATTTGACTTCTACAATATTGTGGCCGTGTGTGACATGCTGACAAATATGAGTACAAATTTATACTAAATTTTAATAAGTAGCATAGGAACCTATGAGGCAGTGTGGTGTTTGTGAGATCAATATGAGAATTTAATTAAAGCCTGGAAAAATTAAGGCACACATGAAATGACTTCCTCAAAAAAAGAAGTGATTTTAAGAAATGTTTGAAATGTCCACAGTGATGTGGAATATAATGAGTATGATCACAGATGAACAAATTGATCAATATCTGTCTATATTTCTGAGATGAGGTATTATGTACACCATTCACATTATTCTGACCATTGACCTCATCTTTGTCACCATATTTATTACTATGTTTTGGCCATTATACACTCCAGCCTTCTTCAGGTGGTTGGAATGTCGAACTGAACCCTTTATTTCGCTCACTGGGGTAAACTGTTCTAGTTCCACATGCCATGTTTAATGGATGTCAGTTCTCAGTTATCTCCTGAATGCAAATTCTCCACTGCCTTAACCGGGTATTGAACTCACACTCTTTGGGTCCCGTCACTGGATCTAACTAATGCCTTTATCCACTGTGCCATGTGTCCTTGAGTCTACCCCAGTGTGCAAAATAAAGGGTTCAGTTTGACATTCCAACCATCTGAAGAAAGCTGAAGTGTACAATGGCTGAAACGTTGTAATAAATATGGGGACAAAGATGAGGACAATGGTCCGAATAACTGAAGAAGGCCAGAGCATATAATGGCCAAAACGTTGTAATAAATATGGCAACAAAGATGAGGACAATGGTCTGAATAACTGAAGAAGGCCAGAGCATATAATGGCCGAAACGTTGTAATAAATATGGCGACAAAGATGAGGACAATGATCCGAATAACTGAAGAAGGCCAGAGTGTACAACAGCCGAAATGTTGTAATAAATATGGCGACAAAGATGAGGACAATGTTCTGAATAACTGAAGAAGGCCAGAACATATAACGGCTGAAACGTTGTAATAAATATGGCAACAAAGATGAGGACAATGGTCCGAATAACTGAAGAAGGCCGGAGTGTACAACAGCCAAAACATTGTAATAAATATGGTGACAAAGATGAGGACAATGGTCTGAATAATGTGAATGATTTAAATTGATCAATCTGTTACATTTTTCCAAAGTTTAGAGAAATTCTTCATAGCAGACAATTTAAGCAATAAGAAATAACAGAATAAACCACTCACCTGAAATAATGATAAGTAAACATTAAAATCACAATTGAAGTGACAGTTATGCATATGATAACCCATCTGATCAGTTCACTTGTGTCCAGTTCCTGGTAGAAATCCTGTCCACCTCTGACCAATGGATAATCTGCAAAGAAGAGAAAAATAAAACCAATACATTTTGCTGGATTTTTCAATTCTGAAACAGTGAAGTTCTTTAAGAAATAAAGTTTACACCCCCCACCCGACTATCCAGAAATACGAGAGGAGAAAAACACACAGAGATCCACTGCACCAACGTGCTTCAGCATGGGATAATACCTAGTAAGGCTAGTCTGATTGACTAGGCAGTGAATTCCATTTATATTTGATGCTTAATAGAAAAATATATTAAATCAAATATTTCCATGAGTATATGCTCTCCTTCATGTACATATCACCCCGTCAATAAGTAAATTTTAATTAAAGGCCTGGTATCAATAAGTCATTTTTAAACAAGCAGCACCCTGATCAGGAAATAATTGTTTAAACAAACCAATATATGAACTGATCCGTCTCTTTGTAGCCAAGGTATTTTCTTTACACATATTCTAGAGAATGTAAATAAATCTAAAAGATATCTATGTAGCTAATCAGTATTTGATTCATTGGTTTTCTACAGTTTATCAACCTTTTGAAGGTTATTTAAAGTCAGAAAATATTTTTAGATTGTAAGATTTTTTTATGGAGATAATTGCTTAATGATACAAATCTTACTAATTAACACATAGCTAGGAGGAGAAGAGGTAGATTCATACCTAATCATAATTTGATGAGCAAGAAATTATAATGTGGATATAAAGTGGGGGATCAACTCTATATTACAAATAATACATAAAAAGATCACTCACTTTGTAGCCAAGTTAGTTTCTATACATTTATTTATATTATAGAGAATGTAAATCAATCTAAAAGACATGCTTATGTAGCTGATCAGTATTTGGTTGATTGATCGATTTTCTATGGTTTATCGACCCTTTACAGTTTATGAAAACCAGAAAATATTTTTAGATTCTAAGAATTATTTTTTTTTGAGATAATGATTTAGTAGTACAAATCTTACTAATTAACCCATACCAAGGGGGAGAAAAGTTGGGTTCTTACATTTCTCAAGGGTATTTATGAGTAAGTGAATATAACAAACCCAACTAGAATTAGAACTTGAATCTCTGATTAACAATTCAGAGCCATCTTCAATTACACCATCTGCACATCCAAGCTTACAGCAGCTGGTATTCCCAAGCAAAAACCACCCCTGAGGTTGTAATGTCCACAAACAACTTATGGAATGATAATGTCTGCTAGAGGCTTCAATAATTTTTTTTCTTACTAACAGATGTTAAAATCTGAGGTAATGCAAGGAAATGTCTAGAATTTAGTTCATTTGAATAAAGGAATGATATACAATTATATAGATAATAATTTAAAGTGAGTTAAAACAATTTTGTTCCATAAATAAATATAAATGTTAAATAGCATGTTTCAAATGTAAATTAATTGTTGTTCTTTCTTCATGGATCATGTGTTGAAGTCAAATTTATCACAGAAAGGCAAGATTAATATCAAAGTTTCATACTCATTAAGCACTGCTGAAGAATTCTACATTTTTGTTTACATTTTATTATCAGAAATTCCTGCAAAAGCAAAAAAGTGTTTCCACTTATGTTTGTATCTGCTGGTTGGATGCTTGCAAAATCTTGGTTGGAATTTCTTCAGAAAGATCAAAATATTTTTCTTGGTGTCATTTCCAAATGTTCTGTTCTTTGACATGCATTTTAAATTATTTTTAAAATTACAAGAAATGACAAACATGCCTAAAATACTATTTTGACATGATTTAAGTGAATAAATTATAATTTGAATAAAGGTTTAAAATCTGTATCAAATCAGTTTTGAAATTCATTTAATCATTTTCAAAGAAGATTCCAAGGAAAATAAATAAAATGGACAACACAGGAAGGGACCAAGAGAGAGAGACGGGGGGAGACGGGGAGAGGCTGAGAGAGAGAGACAGTGGAGAAGAGGCTGAGAGAGAGAGAGAGAGACAGACGGGAAGAAGCTGAGAGAGACAGACGGGAAGAAGCTGAGAGACAGGAAGAGGCCAGAGACAAAGAGAGAGAAAGACAGGAAGAGGCTGAGAGAGAGACGGAAGAGGCTGAGAGAGAGACGGGAAGCGGCTGAGAGAGAGACGGGAAGCGGCTGAGAGAGAGACGGGAAGTGGCTGAGAGACAGTAAGAGGCTGAGAGAGAGACGGTAAGCGGCTGAGAGAGAGACGGTAAGCGGCTGAGAGAGAGACGGGAAGCGGCTGAGAGAGAGACGGGAAGCGGCTGAGAGAGAGACGGGAAGCGGCTGAGAGAGAGACGGGAAGAGGCTGAGAGACAGTAAGAGAGAGAAAGACAGGAAGAGGCTGAGAGACAGGAAGAGGCTGAGAGACAGGAAGAGGCTGAGAGAGAGACGGGAAGCGGCTGAGAGAGAGACGGGAAGCGGCTCAGAGAGAGACGGGAAGAGGCTCAGAGAGAGACGGGAAGAGGCTCAGAGAGAGACGGGAAGAGGCTCAGAGAGAGACGGGAAGAGGCTCAGAGAGAGACGGGAAGAGGCTCAGAGAGAGACGGGAAGAGGCTCAGAGAGAGACGGGAAGTGGCTGAGAGAGAGACGGGAAGTGGCTGAGAGAGAGACGGGAAGTGGCTGAGAGACAGTAAGAGAGAGAAAGACAGGAAGAGGCTGAGAGACAGGGAGAGGTAGAGACAAGAAGAGGCAGGCTGCCATAGATATAAATTGACTGGTTTAAATAAAACTCTTAAATAAAAATAATGATTATTTATATATATATATATATATATATATATATGAGAATGACATATATAGATATCTAGATATGAACAGACTGATCCAGGTGAACAGGCTCAGGTGTTTGTACATTGCAGACTCTTATGTGAATAACAATTTTGTGTTGCACAAATTTCCTAACTTGGAAAACATGACATACAGCAGATATTGGTTTGAAAACATGATTCAAAATTCTACTTTTT
>OZ010604.1:55695000-55715000 GCA_963932145.1 Acanthosepion lycidas
TGGCATTCAATGGTTTCCAAAGTATCTTCCTCATGAAAATTTCTATAACTGGAGGTTGTACTTATTCTTCCCCAGTATATTCCTTTTCCTGATCTTCTACATCTTTAGAAACCTCTACTCCTAAATTGTTCTTCACCCAGTTTAGACCTCCGTCTCCATCATATCCTAACCATACACCACCATGGCTGTATCCTTTGAATCTTGTTCCCCATTATTATTTTTACTTCTAGAAATTCAGAATCTTTCTATATTTCTGAAATGAGGAATTATAATTATTTATATTGTTTGGACTGTTATCCTCATCTTTGTTGCTATATTCATGATCTTTCAGCTGTTGTACACTCTGGCCTCCTTCAGCATCTTTTTATATTTCTGAGATGAGGTATTGTAATTATTTACATTGTTCTGTGGCAAATAACGAAAACAGCAACCGGCGAGTAATTCAAGCTCTCCCAGCTGGTATTTCAACATTCCTTCTTGAGTTCTGTCTCAAAATCGCACTAACAGACTGTTCTTGCCACCAACTGTGAACGTCAGAGTATACAAGAAAACTGGAAGACCTCATTAGCAGTGGTAGCTACAGCAAAGTGAAAAAGGATCCTACTATGAAAACAGAACGCAAACTGTCACAGATCCTAATCAAGAACAAGGATCATTTTGCACCCAAGATGTATAGGCAGTTATCGCAGCGTTACACCAAGCTATCTCACATATACGGTCTCCCTAAGATTCACAAAGTCGGTATTCCGCTCAGGCCGATTGTTATTTGCCAAGGCTCTTTGTGCCACCCTCTGAGTCGTTTCCTTGTAGATATAATTGACCCATTGATCGGAAAGTCTCCTTCATATGTCTGAAACTCCGCCCACTTCATGGAAATAATCAAAGATGCTCCCATCCTATCCAACCAGATGGTGAGCTTGGACGTGGTGAGTTTGTTCACCAAGGTACACACGGAGAAGGCACTCTCAGTAGTCAGAGACAAATTGACCTCTGATTCTTCCCTAGAAGAACGGACCAGTATTCCAATAGATAATCTGATGGAGATGTTGACTTTCTGTACATAAGCAACACACTTCGGAATGGGATCACACATATATCGACAGGATGAGGGCTTAGCAATGGGCTCGCCATTATCACCAGCAATGGCAAATATATACATGGAATACTTTGAAGAAATGGCATTAGAATCTATATCGCTAAAGCCTACTATATGGTTAAGGTACGTAGATGACACCTTCATACTCTGGCCACACCAGGAAGATGTCCAGGTTCTACTGGACCATGTGAACTCAATAAGACCTTCGATACAGTTTACAATGGAGAAAGAGAGTAACAACACTCCCATTCCAGGATGTACTAATATCTCGAACAGAGCATGGGTTCAAGACATCCGTATACCATAAACCAACATTCGCCGGACAGTACCTCCCACCATCAATACAGCGTAAAGAAAGGGATCGTCCGTTGCTTACAACACCGAGCAAAAGTCATAAGTGGCGACCCAGAGATGTTAGATAAAGAATTGGTCAGTATAAGTAGTACCCTACAACGTAACAACTACCCTGGGTACATGGCAGCAGCCCCCCAAAACTGGGATAGGCAGGTACAAGAGGAGGAGGACAACAACACTCAGAAAACAGTCTGCCTGCCTTATGTGAAGGGGTTATCAGAGAAAATACAAAGGATCTGCGGTCCATATAACATCAGGACAACCTTCAAGAGCAGGACAACCTTCAAGAGCTTGACAACCTTCAAGAGCTTGACAACACTATGCAGATATCTCTCTCGAGTGAGATCCCCCATACAGGAGAACATGACTAAAGACTGTGTGTATGCTATCCCATGCAGCTGCGGAAAGGAATATAAAGGAGAGACAGGCCGCCCCCTCAAGGTAAGGCTTCAAGAACACCAGAAAGCTGTAACGCAAGGGGAAGTAGAAAAATCAGGCATGGCTGACCACATATGGAGAGAGAAGGGAGATCACCGCTCCCTGTGGGATCATGTTGAGATCATAGATAGGGAACACCATTGGAAAATTCGTAAACTTAAGGAATCAGCACATATACTAGGCCACAAAAATCTCCTGAGCCGACCAAGCATAGAAATAAATACAATATGGGGACAAGTAATTAAGGAGTGCCAGAGAAAAGCAATGATAACAAAGTTGCAATATGAGCTCTGGTAAAAACATGCAATGATAACAGCAAAATTGCAATATGAGCACTGGTAAAAATGGTTGCTGAAAACATTAGGTTTATAATACCCAGAAATTCATACCCAGATGTCCACACCGCAAGGACACATGGCACAGTGGATAAAGGCGTTGGTTAGATCCAGTGACAAACCCAAAGAGTGCGAGTTCAATACCCGGTTAAGGCAGTGGAGAACTTTCAGACGGAAAATTAGCAGGAGATAACTGATAACTGACATCCATCAAACATGGCACATGGAACTAGAACAGTCTACCCCAGGGATCGAAATAAAGGGTTCAGTTCGAAATTCCAACCACCTGAAGAAGACCGGAACGTACAACGGCCGAAACGTTGTGACAAATATGGCGACAAAGATGAGGACAATGGTCCGCATAATGTAAATACTGTACATAATACCTCATCTCAGAAATATATATATATATATATATTTAAACATTGTTATATATAAAATAGAGAAACTTTTTTTTGAAAATATATCATGCTTTATTTTTGATAATTTTGCGACATGTGTTTGGGTTCTCATGACCTTCTTCGAGCAAAGAATGGATATTTCTACATATTATTAAAATGAATTAAATTTCCTTATGTTTTTTGATGTTAAACATTGTTTTTGGTGTGTTGTAGTAACACAAATGTCTTTCTTGAACTGGCAGTGAGAAAGTTCTTGTTATATATTATATATATATATATATATATATATATATATATATGTTTGTGTGTGTGTGTGTGTGTGTGTGTGTGTGTGTGTGTGTGTGTGTGTGTTAAATATAATAAACTATGAATGTTTATTATATCTGATCATGAGCTGTTCTAAAATTTGTATGTTTTCTTTAATTTTGGGTGAAAATAAAGACAAAAATTGTCCAACATTTGGATATTTTTTTTTAGTAAGTTGATCCTTGATTTAAGTTTTCAGTTCACATGAGCCAGCTTCAAAGTGATTATACGGACATTTAAACAAACATATTCATTATCAAAGATGATATTTTTTATGTTGTTTTGAAGATTGCTATGCAATGATAATGGTCACAGAATACGACATGTAGGTCATAAGTTCAAGATGCAGTTCTATGATGTCATACCACATGAGTAACCGAAATATTGTCAACAGAACCATATGTCTAGATGCAATATAATTTGTTGTGACTAGTTTGAAATGTAACTTTGTTGAGTGTGGGTTGCATTGTTTTAATACATTAAAACAAAGCAACCCAAGACACATAGTTCTGTTACCATATTCACAATGTTTCGGCCATTATACACTCCAGCCTTCATCAGGTGTTTGGTATTTCAAACTGAACCCTTTATTTTGTTCACATATCCAGTGGATAAAAGTGTTGGTTGGATTCAGTGACCTGAACCAAAGGTTTGTGTGTTCAATACCTGGCTACTGCAGTGGTGAACAAAAACTTGGAGAGTTGAGTTAAAGGGAGATAACCAAGACATTCTGAAGAGGCAGAATACATGGAACTAGAGCAATCTACCCTGGTGGATGAAATTAAGGGTTCAGCCCAAAATTCCAATCACCTGAAGAAGGCCTGAGCATACAACTGCTGAAATGTTGTGAATATGGCAACGAAGATAAAGACAGCAGTCCGAACAATGTAAGTAGTGTAAACAAACTTAAACATCTAAAGATAGTGAATGAGAGAATCGTTAAATAACAGAATGGCGCTGAATAGAAAAACAGAGAAGATACAAATAACAAGCTCGAGGGATTATGAAAAGACAGATATGAACAAGAAAGAAAGAAGGAAATTAAAAAAAACTAAAAACTGGGGATTGTATTCATTTGTTTTCTGTCATGATTCAATCTGTTGAATAACTTCAACAACTGAAATTTCCATCTTCAAATTTCATTGTAAGTTATAATGTATATAAAAAAGGCAACTATGTTTACTCCTGGAGGCTTTGCACCTGTTCTCAAAAGAACTAATTTTATTTATACATTTAATGTGTATCTTGTTGAGAATAACAAATTTGGTGATCCAAAATGTCTTATCTAATGTAGATCCAAATGAATATTTTACTTGGGTTCAGAATTTATTTATTTTTTAAAGAAATGTTATTTAATGCACAAGGTATTTTGTAGAAATTTATGGTACCTAAATTTCGCAACTTTTTTTTGCTGTCTGAGAATACAAAACAAGGGAGCTATAAATATTTCTTTGGCAATTGTTCTAATGAGATTTACTTCTTGGTACCACAACTACATGAATTTAGATTGATCTAGTGTTAAGGATAAATGCTCAGAATGAGAAATTGATGGACCGATTCCTAATTCCAATTGGGTTAGTTACATTCCTTCTATATTCAAATACCCTTGAAAAAGGTATAAATCCATCTCTTCTTCCTCCAGTTATGGGTTGAATAACAGGACAGACTGGATCCTATTGTTAAATAATAGTCGTAAGTGTTCTGAAAGCAAAGGAAGTATTTGTTGCAGATTACTTCCACAACACAAAGAAAAATCACTGTAAGTCCAGACTCAAATATCGGGGGCCGAAAGAAATGCCGAAAACTTGATTCGCCGGTACTATCTCAAATCACAATGCGTGTAACCAGTCAGAAAAATAACTAACTCTCTAACAAACGCTGTAGCCAAAAATGCCTGAATTTTCCGCTCTCGAATCAAGAACACCAACTGCTTTTATCGGCAGAACCTATTTTTTTTTCATTCGTCGACAGCTGGGATAGGATGTTCAGTAATTTACATATCAAAATACTTTTATAGCGACTCTTGCGACAGACTTGTTTTTTAATTCAAATATTCCATTTTCAGCATGTTATGCGGAATACGTGCCCTTTTGTTTGGTAAGTAATTTTCTTTTACGCCACTTTCTCCGTTGTAGAATACACGCGACGTGCTGTCGCTTGGTTTGACGAGGTAAGTCGCCGTTTTCTTCGCTACAATAGTTTAGCAGACAATTATTTTTTAGAGGAAGTGTATCACTGCTCGGACTTCCTGACTTTAGAGGTCAGATGGAAGACAAATAAGGAAGTCGATTTTGATTGGCTTAGCCAGCATGGGAATGATAGATATAGAGAAAGGTTTTTCAGCGAGTTGTTTCTGAACCATCAAACAATGTAGACGTGTTTTCTTTTGTATCTGTAACAGCTCCCCAGTGGAGGGGAAATAACCCTCACTGGATAGATAAGAACATGTTGATATGAACATTAATAAAACATAGAAGCATGGCAGGGAAGGATGGAAAAGTGCATTAGACTCGAGGTGGGTTACTGTGAAGGGGAAACCATGTAGTTTGTTGTTTGGAATTAAAATAAATTGTGACACCAGTCCCATTGCTTTTCAGAGAGAACTAGTGTGTATGTCTATATATATATATATATATATATATATATATATATTAAAGACCTTATTCACTCAGTTCTCATTAAAAAGAAATCGAGTTGCTGCCAAATAATGAAGCATTTGGTAAGTTCAATTTTTTGACTGGATTCACCAAAAACATTTATTTTTTTTGGTGGGGGGAAGAAGTCAGTTCTTGAAGGACATTGTTAGTAGATAATAAAAAAGAAATCTCACCAGTGATGTTATGCATAATACCAGGTGAAATCCTCTGCCATTCTAGTGCTTTCTCGTTTTTCCTAAAGTTGATTCAGTCAAATAAACTTGTTTAAATTGTCAAGGCACACACTAAGATTTTGATCTGGAAAAAAAAAAAAAAAAAAAAAAAAATTTAAAAAACACACAGAAATATTCAAGTACTTTTTTGTTTTTTTAAAGATATTTAGTACAACAAAAAGCCAAAACGAAAGTAGAAGATTGTGTTGCATCAGTGTTCCGAGCAGGGAAGATCTGCCTGCCTTGAAAAATTTTTTAATGTACATTTAGTGCATCAGGAGGTCAAAATGGTGTTCGAAAGATTGCGCTGTGCCATTCTGCCAATTTGGGCTTGGTTTGCTTGTTTAACAGCATATCAACTACTTATGCCGAAATTTAATTTTCTTGGGAGCTTTGGTAATTTTTTTTTTTGTTTTTTCTTAAAATCTATTGCTAGAAATACAGGCACACACACACACACACACACACACAATGAACGAAGAAAAACAAAAAAAACATACACCAATAAAAAGTGCATAAATTGAAAGTGAGAAAATAAGCAGTCAATTGATGGTATCTCCTGACGAGTGGATGGAGTGATTGCTGGAGAGTCTGCCTATGCAACAGTTGTGTTGAGAAGCATCAATCAGCTAAGTGACCGATTTTATATTTGTATTAATCCCCCCACTCTCCCTCTAGATATATATAGATCTCGGAGGAATGGTGGATAGTGGCTCAGACTGAGGAATTGGAGAGCCGAGTTCAAACTCCAGTCAAATCCATTTACATTCACTTATGTGCTAATATCCTTGGGAAGGTATGAATCCTCTTCTCCCCCTAGCTATGGGTAAATAGCAGGATAGGCTAGGTTCTATAGTCTTGGATGGCAACTGGTCTAGGAGGAGGACAACTCTGAATTCAAAACCTGCGGAGGGTCATTTGGGGACCTTGTGGCCCGTAGTGCACCAGTCTCTGTATTCAGCTCTTCAAAAAGTGTGGTTGGTTCTGAACAAAACCTTCACCACAATAATCAAATCATGTGCAGCTGTCTGGCTGTTGGTTCCTAGGAACTGAGCTGCTTGACCCCCCATACGTTGAAAAGACAATGGGAGAGTCCAGCATATATACATACACAAAGACTAATCTAAAATTGGAGCAATAACTACCACATGAAACTGAATTTCAGACAATGAAGATCTTTATTGTGTGAATATTGCCTTAGCATGAAATGGAGTCATGATTTCAGATTGGAGTCCCTGAACACTTTGTGTTTGTTGGCATTACTGCTTCATCTTAAGTTGACTTCTAGAGACATTGACCACGATAGATTGGTCTATTGATTAAACCTTTTGATTTCTTTATTTAATGGCATATCAACTCCTCATGGATCATTTAAGGCTGAAATTTAATTTCTTTGAAAGCTTGGAAGTAATAAAAACATGATAGTTGTTATTCTGCTTTCACAATTGAATACATGTCAACTTGGGAGTTGATGACATCAGGAAGATTGTTTAGATTTGGTGTGTCTTTTTTTTTTCATGTCCTTTTCTTTGGTAGAATTGGGTTCTTTCCCTTTACTTTGTATATTATACAACTAACCATAATACACTACATCACTGCATGGTTCAATGGAGAAAAAAAATTCTTTCAGCAATGTCTCTCTCTTAATTATAACATTACAAAAATACTAAATGTAAATGAAATTAGAAAAGAATTTTAAAAGCATTATCTCTTTTATAAAGGATCAGGATTTTAAAATTTTTCTTCACTCATTGTCTTTTGTCTCCTTAACATTTTCTATTCTTAATA
Source organism: Acanthosepion lycidas (assembly GCA_963932145.1). NCBI lineage: Eukaryota > Metazoa > Mollusca > Cephalopoda > Sepiida > Sepiidae > Acanthosepion > Acanthosepion lycidas. Next base: position 55,702,588 of record OZ010604.1, read on the forward strand.
TAGTTTTCTTATCAGGTTCTTGAACCCTAAGTCTTTATCACCTTGCTTGCAGTGAAAGAATGCAGAGAATATCATAGGAAAATTTGCATGACTGATCCTGTCTAAGATAAAAGTAAAAGGTGTAACTAAATTTTACATTATTTTTTAAACTGCTAATGTTGACTTTGTTTACAAAGTCAGGAAAAAAAAATGACCGATACGATCAAATTTACGAAAAATTTCTTGAATCAAGAAAAACAAGATTTTTAAATAAAATTTTTCAAGTTATAGGAAGGATTTAAAAAATCTGAAAAAATATTCAGAAAATACTTTGGTCTTTCATCTTAATAATAACAAACATTTGGACGTTAAAAAAATTCTTTTATCAAGTTAGGGGCCTTTTTTCTTCATGCTATACTTATTTTTGCAAAGTCTTAGACAAACCTAGTCATGCTTGTGGTGTCTGAAAAGGAATGTTCCTAAAGAAGTGGACAATTTCTGGAGCTACCTGCACATATATGTGAAGAGCCAAACCATATACAAGACTATGTCACATTCAGCACTGATGAAGTGGCTAAATACACTCTTGGGAGACGTTTCCTTGAACAATTTTACATCAGTTCCATGTATATAAATTTATGTCTATAGAATTGTTCAGTATATCCAAATTATTTTTTACATTCAAACTTAATAAGAAAAGGATAAGGTCTCCCTAGACATAAACAGTGGAATAGAAAAAGCTAGCTCCATAGATAAAACAACATGTTTGGGTTTAAATTAACTGAAGGTTACCCAAGTTAACACATCTGATGAAGTCCGAAAGGCAGCATGACTGAAATGTTGTGATGATAATAATAATGACAAAGATGTAAATAATGATAACTCCTCATCCAAGGAATTCAGACAGAAGGTGATCAGGTGATAATAACAAAGATGAGGACGTTAGTCTGAATGTAAATAATGATAATTCCTCATCCCAGAAATTCAGACAGAAGGTGATCAAATGATAAAAACAACAAAGATGAGGACATTAGTTAGTCTGAATGGAAATAATGATATCTCCTCATTCCATAAATTCAGACAGAAGGCAATCAGGTGATAATAACAACAAAGATGAGGACATTAGTCTGAATGTAAATAATGATAACTCCTTGTCACTGAAATTTTCCAGTATTATGTTTACATGCGTTGATCAAATGATTTGTTTATTTAATGGCATATCAACTCCTCATGGGTCATTTAAGGCTGAAATTTAATTTTCTTGAGAGCTTGGAAGTAATAAAAACATGATATTTGTTATTCTGCATTCACAATTGAATACATGGTAAATGATACTCATCTTTTGTGCATATATATGGACATAATTAACAGAGGTGGTAATGTGTATGTTTTATGTTGTAGTTTTGTCAAAGTTATATTTGGAAATACAGTTTAAGAAATTGTAGAATATTATATGGATTAATGTCATAAAAGAGTTCTTTCATGTTGGTTGGTTGATTTCGTTTTTCAGTATGTCAACTTCTATCGGTTATCTCATGACAAAATCTAAATATTTTGAAGGCAATTGTATGCCTTCAACTCCAGTTAAAATGTCTTGTTGGTATTTCTACTATAAAAATGTATTACTGGTCATTTTATTATAAATAAATATTTTTGGTCATTTCTACTATAAAAATGTATTACTGTTCATTTCTACTATAAAAATGTATTACTGTTCATTTCTACTATAAAAATGTATTACTGTTCATTTCTACTATAAAAATGTATTACTGTTCATTTCTACTATAAAAATGTATTTTTATACTTTCATAGTGTTTTGTTTTTGATTGGGGAGAGGGTCACTATTTACTCATAGCTGGGACCCTAACACTGTTTACATGTATATAGTTGCTAAAAGGAAAAAATGATAATACAATAATCATTAGTTTTGTTTTGTTTAATGTCTTCCGTTTTATCTCTTTGTCTTAGCCATTTATCCACACAAGTATTTCCTTATTTTTTAATCAAATCACCCGAAGCAAGGCCAAAGTGCCATTAGCATGCAAGGGGTTACAGAGGATTGAGAACAAGAATAAAGAGGTGTGTTTAGGAAAAGGATAAAGAGAAGGACAGGGATCAAGGTCAAGGCATCAGAAGATGATGATGATTGACGTTACATTTGAATATTTAAAGATTATAGCTATCAGGGAAGCAAGTGATAGGAAAAGTGTTCCACTGACAGGAGGTGCGAGATAAGCTGTTGGAGATGGCTACATTTAGTCATTTCGACAGTGAAAGGGTGGGACCAAGATGCCAACCAAGTAGCACACTTAAATTCATGCAGTTTGCCATGGAAGTACTTTTAGAAAAGACAGGGAAGCCACAGCAAATCTGTAAGATAGCGACTGCAGATGGGATGCCAGATCAGGACCATCCACATTGCATATTCGTCTCTGGATTTTTTTAGAGACTCGAGATGAATAGCAGGGTACCAGAGCATTTATGGCAGCAATATTCCATGCAAGGATGAATGGTTGCTTTATAGAGTTGAAGGATGGACTCAGGCAAGAAAAACCTTGCATGAAACAGAAAACCAAGTTTCCTTGCGGTAGATGAAGCTATAGATTCAATATAGTTGTTCCACTTCAGGTCATTGGACAGCATGAGGCCAAGCAGGCACAGAGAGGTGCTTTCATGGTGTTGGGCATTCGCCATCTTGATAGGAAGCAGGGAGGGTTCTCTATGGTGGGTAACTGAGAGCAGTTACATTTCAGAGGCATTAAACTTTACAAGCCATTTCTTACCCCAGTCAACCATAGATTGGAGGTCCTTCTCGAGGCCTACGGCCAGGTTAGTTTTGCCAACACTGGATTTACTACTAAGGCAGGATTAAATAGTAGTATCACCAGTGTAGATGTCAACTTGGGAGTTGATGACATCAGGAAGATCGTTGATGAAGATCAGAAACAGTGTAGGACCCAAGATAGAGCCTTGGGGAACACCAGCGTTCATGTAAAAGGTCCTGGAGAAGAACACATTTAGGACAACCTTAGTAGAAGTATGCAGTGACATACAAGAGTTACAACCCCAAATTTGAAGTAATTTCAATTGTTGATCAATCTTTTTCAAGATATCAATATTTCATATGTCTCTTGAAATTATTCAACCATGAAATAAATTTTATTTTCTGTCATTTTTGTTGTATAGAAGCCATTTTGAGCCTTAACTTTCCAAAACTTTTAGATAGTACCTCATATGTAATCTTTTCTATAAGTTATATCCTTTCAGTGTGTGTAGGGGGATCAGGGTCCTTAACAGCATCCTATCCTTTGTAGCTCTTAGTAATTATTTTATTTTTCTTCTAGCTCTCCTAATCCCTGTTCTGCTAACCATTTTCACAATCTCGTTAGATAGGTTATTCACTGCTTCCTTCTTGCCTTCAACAGGTCCTTTGAGTCATAAGTTTTCCAAGCAATCTTTCCTCATTGTGTCCTAGAATTGTTTGCAACACACTGACATGTTGAAGTCCTCACATTTTCTAGGTAAATTATATTAATATTATATTAATGTTATATACTCAGGCAATATCTAATTTTATGTACTCTAGACGAGTGCGGAAATCCTCACAGTATTTGGTATTGTCGAAGTTATTGCTAAAATTTTTCCTGTGATTTACAGATTCTACATCTTGCTCAATTTCATAAACCAATTAATTAAATATAAAAACTTAATGAAAAGATATGCTATTGTGACGATCAAAGTAATGGAAGTAAGAGAATTTTACATATAAATTTTAACTCTTTCTGATTGTAAGTATACATGTCCTTTTCGTTAAATTTGATGTAATGGAAAATACATAGGTGTTTTGGAAAAAATAATCCAGTGTCATTAAATTATTTTATTTGTAAAAAGAAAATCTACATTGCCAAAACAGAATGTGATTTATGTGAAACATCAAAAGCCTTAATTTTTTTTTAAATTTATTTATATTAAGACAGAAATTAGATTTTAACTAATTTATTTTTAGTTTAGATAATCCACATTGTTACAGGACTAATTTAGTGACTATGGAATATTTAAGCTTAACGAAAATGACAAAAAACAAACTGAATGTCATTACATGAAATCTAATTATAGATCTCTCATGACATACTTTGTACCATGATATGCAGCCTCATCAAAGGGTTTATAATATATTTTATTCCTTATATAATACAGTAGGTATGTTATTTTATGCCTCTTTATTTAAAGGAAATTCCCTGTAATTAGATAGGACATTATTCTGTGATATATAATTATATATATAGTGTGACACAAAAGATATGATTAAACACACAATGACAATTATTATACCTATATATTTTTTAATCCTTTCACCACAAGTAAGGCAATAAAGACACTAAGATGCCAGAGGTTACCAAGTGTGAGAGAATGAGAAAAAGAAAACATTAAAGAGAGAGGACAAGAATGTAGTCTACTCTATTATTTAATACATAGTTGTAGTAAGAAGCAATAGAAAAAAAAAATATATATATATATATATATATATATATATGATTGGATTTCTCTGTATCCTTGGAAACAAGAAATTATGAATGTATATGTGCATGAGAAACTCGGTAAATTTAAAAATAAGTTATTCTGAAAATCGCTTGAAGATGAAACAGAACCAATGCTTATAATTTAATTATATAATTAAATTTGAAGTTTTTAGCTTCAGTTTTTGAAACATGGTTATTACTGTGTAGCGAAGAAACCATATTTTAAATCATATTATAAATTAATATAATATTTATGCTCTGTAAATTTACATTGAGCACTTTTGTAAAAATAAAATATATCAATAAGAACACCAGATTATACATTTTACTGTTCTTTCTTTTTATTATATATATATATATATATATATATATATATATATAAGGTTGGTGCAAAAATAATGTAGTTTTCTCACATAGTAACATATGTGAGAAAACGACATTATTTTGCACCAACCTTATATATATATATATATATATATATATATATCATTTTAGCAGGTGCTCCCTTAAACCATGGTATTGCCTGCATATATATTTCCTAGTAATCTGAGAACGTTTTTAGGTAGATCATTAAATATATAGCCTAAAAGGTGTAGAACCAAAGCAAGATCCTTGAATGATGCTTCCATTGATCTCATGAGCATCAGAGGACTGGCCATGAACAATGACCTTCATGGAGTTTGTGTAGCAGCCTACAAAGGCCACACCTTATGAAAAGCCTTTGAGATATCTAAGATGGTTGTGCAATGATTGCTAAGGCATCAACATGGAACCTAGAGGAGTGAAATCCATACGATGTGTTGCTCTGGAGATTGCTGTTGAGGCAAGTGACGACAACCTTGTTGAAGATACCTTCAAAAAGTTTACTGATGACACTGAGGAGGCTAATGAGTGAAATTTTAATGGGGGTGAGCACTCAGCCACATTCTTTAAAACAGGGCCTAAAGTGAACATCTTCCACAGACCAGTAGCAGTTAAACAATTTTGCCAAGATTGGGGATAGCTCTGAGCTAAGGGTCTTCAGAACAACTACAGGAATTTTATCGAAAAAAGTAGCTGTCCTAGAATCAAGGTTTTCGCAAGTCTGGCAACTTCCTGGGCTGAGACTGAATTATTGCAAAGATTGTGATTCACTGCAATTTGTTTGGCATGGTGGGTCTTAGTTTCACCAGTTCTAACCTTCATGTCTAAAGAATGTAGTTCATCTGAAAACAGCAATAGAGCTGCGAGAGGCTTGCAACATTTTTCTCAGCATGAATGTTGTAACACAGCATGCCCCACCCACTTGTGTTACATATGACAGATTATAGAAAGCTATACTATTAGGTTGGTGCAAAAATAATTTCGTTTTTCTCACATAGTAACATATGTCAGAAAACAAAATTATTTTTGCACCAACCTAATATTTCTTGCCTAGTATTTCTTTCATCTTATTTCTCTCACTTCATTTATGCTGGTTGCATAAGATGAAATATTATCTGAATTTCTTAGAGAATAAAGTATTGTCAATTATATATTTTTGACTAGTATTTCATCTTATTCCCCTTGATTTATTTGCATTAGCAATATTAGATGCAATATTATTTGAATTTATGAAGTGAAGCATTCAAAATTGAATTATTGACCAAACATTTGCACGACATTATCCCATGCTTAGTGGTTATTCAAAAGTTCTTTAATGGACAAGAAAAAAAAAATGCTACTGATCACAAGACTGAATTTTCCTAATGTTGAATGACAGATTCAGCATGAATATTTTTTAGTGTTTGACTATCCTAGATGCAAGTACTTAGTAACATGATCATTAAAAACTTTCAAATCAAATCAGAAAGAACCAAGATATGTAAAGGTGATTTTAAGTCATAAACAATGTCAAGTAGCAACAAAATTTAAAAACTTAAAGCATATATTTTGAGTCCTGAATAAAAATCAACCTTAAATGAAAATAAAATCTTTGAACCAGAAATTTGATAAAGCAGGCAGAGTGAAAAACAATCCAGAGTTTAACTGAAATTTAAAACTCCTCAGAACAGTCATTGTTAATCTGCAATCAAACCAGGTAATTATATATTAAATGTTTTAACAAGAGTTGCATTTAGTAGATATTTGGTGCCACCAATGAAAATTTTGAAAATTTCCGAGTTGATCAGGAAGATTTGACATTTTATTATTTTGGTGGTCAAACAAGAGAAAATTTCAAAAACTAAATTTTTATTCCACTCTTTGATTGGATGCCCTCCCGATATGAATTCCTGGGGCTGTCATACCTTCTGCTCCTCTTCTGCACACTACTGGCCCTTGCATCCTTATCTTTGTTGCTTTCATCACACCAATTCAATCAATGCACTCTCTGGCCTTCAAACAGTTTAGGGAATTCTGAACAGAAATCATTATTTAATTAATGCAAAGTTATATTATTTTCTGGTCAAATGCGTCTTTCCTGCATTCCTGTTTACAGATCTTTCAGGTTAGTTAATTCACACACTGCCTAGTTCAGAAATTGAACATGCAAATACCAGGGCAAAGTGGAGGAGAAGAGCACTCTCATAAACAGCATTATTAGCAGACATGGGTTGGGCATCTAAGAATAAGTCTTGTTAATTGATTGCTTTGTTTTCTTTTACAGTTTGTTAACCTTTTGCAGGTTATTTGACATATTCGGCAGAGGAAGGGTGTATTCAACAACAAGAACAAGAACAAAACCAAAATTGCTTTTTTCACTGCAAATTATTCATTATATCATATCCAAGTATTTCACAAAAAAAAAATTAGAGCTGATTACACAATATTTCAATCTCAATTTAGGTTTATAGTTCATAACCTTGCAATGAGATAAGGTAACATAAACCATAGATTTGTCTGCAGAATATCATTACATTATTGTTACATAATTATAGCAAAGTCATTAAGGGTTTTTTGTCAAAAGCATTTTATTTTTGGTCGTATATTAATTTAAAATATTCCATTTTACAGGTTTTATTTTTTAAATGGAATACAATCATTCTAAATTTCAGAATTTCTGTATTGCCCTTCAAAATGACTGGAAGAAAGCAATCTAAAAACAACACTGGAAAAGAGAGGTAACAAAATGTCAACATAGCATTGTAGTCAAAGTATTGTAAAATGCTGCCAATAACAAAGAAAATTAAAAATATCTAACAACAAATCAAATATAGCATCAAAATTTATATTATTTTAATTGATTTGTTATGTAACTAAATACATAATTGTCAACAATGTTTCCATAAAGCTTGATATTTCCTGTAATAAATTCTTAATAAATATTATTATCGTTATTATTTGACTTAAGTTTAAGGTAGTCCTATATTTACAATTTCTTACGGCTAACCATGAAAAGAAAGACTGATCAAAACTGCCTAAAACCTTTAAGTGCGTAAAAAGCCGCAAAATTATCAAATGTTGAATATGCCTCTCCTCCACCGAATGTGTCATTTAAAGCCAGAAATTTGATTCTTTTTTAATTGTAAGAATTTTTTGATAGAGAGAGTAATAATTGTATCAGATCATTATTATTTAACCCATAAGTGGTGGTGGATTCATACCATTCCCAAGGGTATTTGCATATAAGTTAATCAACTCAACTGGAATTGGAACTGTTCTTTGATTTCCAATTCCAAGCCATTATCCATTACACCACCCACACATTCAAGATTACAGTTGCTGGCATTACCAAGTCACCCATCTAGGTTCTAACCAAGCTCAATATTGGTTAACTTTGGTAATCGTATGAGAACCTGTATATCAATATGACATGCCTGTAAGGTAAGAATAACTCTGGATATAACAGAAAGCAAAGAAAGAACAGTATATAAAAATTATCTTCGTACATTAAAATGGAATCACAAGAATTATTCACTCATACATAAAATAACATTTTAGTTACTCTTGGCCAATGGGTGTCTGCAGCCTTCTCTCTTGGGTGGATGTTTGACAGCTGAATGAATATCCTCTGTAATCTGAGAGCAAGAATTCATATATGTCCCACGGAGCATTTACTCGTCAGACAATTTGACTGTACAAGAAGCCTCAGCCAAACTCATTTTCTTACTAACCAAAATTCTGAATAAAATTATGATAACTAAATCTTGAACAAAACTGAAATCTATTGATCACTTAAGATACCAACCAACTATAGGAAATAAACCTCATTTCCAATACAATTACATACCTACCATATTAAATCATAAGAATTTCAAAGATCAACCTTCAAAGAGCAACTTGAAACCCTTACTAATCCAATACTCTGATTGGACAGCAGTTAGCCAATCAGGATCCCTTCATGCTGTCAACTCAATCCTGAAATCTTCCTCTTTTGCAACTAACAGCTATAGTGACCACATGCTTATTGGAGCTGTCCTTTCCAATGTTAATGAAATACAGAAGCCATGAAGCCCACTTGTTCTTTGGACAGTCTTCTAATAGTTAAGTCTGCAAATATAAATTATATTTGCAAGCCCCTTTTTATCTATTGTGCATACACCCTTTTCTGTATATTAAACCCATTGAATTTAATGCTTTCGTTGAGTTGCTTCTCGTCAAGTGTGTCCATCCTTATCTTCGACTTTGTGGAACTTAACTGCAACCAGAAAATCTTCATAATATGGCCAAACTTTTTTTTAAAAAATAGTGTAAATAATGCACAAACTTTATTTTTTACCCAATAGCACACAATATTACAAACATGCCAAAAAGATTTCACAATACAATATGCACTATTTAAATCAGAGTATCTATTGGTTAGAAATTAACATGTAAAATATTTGACCAATCAGAGAAAACTAAAAACCTATTTTTCTCATGCGTACATTTTACTTTATAAAAACCCCCAGATTTTGACTTTCAACAGTAGAGACGTAGCTCTATCCAAGCCAATCAAACACAAGATGTGCTCATCTTTTTCTAGCACTTGTTGAAAGAAACGTGTTGGCAACTTCAAACAAATCTCCAACAGCCCCAGTTAGTGAATCTTCAATGACTATAAAAGTCTTTTCACCACAGTTTTTTCTGTGGCCTAACTACCCAAAGGCTAATTCAACTAGAGACTATTTTACTCCATTTTGATTCTTCTGAATTCATATATACATTTATAAATACAAATATTTTATTTAACAGTCCGTCATACCAGTATTTTCTTTATTTTTCTTTTATTGTTTGGAATTTGGAGTTCCTTCCCTCTGCTTCCTCCTCCAGACATTCTGTCATCCACTTGCTTAAGCCTACTCGGTATGTCATGTATTGTTTTCCCTTGTCTTTTTTTCCCTCTATTTGACCCATGAGTATCAGATTCTCCAGGCCCTCCCTCCTTCATGTGTCCCAGAAACTTCAGCTGCCTCTTAGTTTTAATCCTGTTAAATCTCTAGCTAACCTACTCACTAGTAAAGTCTGGTAGGTGTGTGTGTGAGGGGGGGGGTTAATTGCCAATAGCTGAACTGTGTGGCAGGTAATACTGCACTATATATTAACAGTAGCACCGAGAGTGACCTGATGATACATGCACTCGTGCATATCATCAGCAACAGTTCTGTGAAATCAAGTTTATATAAGAGCAATATTATTTAAGAATTCCAAATTCCCAAGAGGGAACTGTGGGAAAAGAGAAATAAAACAACAACAACAAACAAACAAAAACACACACAACAACAAACAAACAAACACAACAACAAACAAACAAACACAACAACAACACACACAACACCACCACCAACATAACAACACCACCAACAACAACACCAACAAATAAAAACAAGATGAAAGGAGCTTACTTCCCTGGGTTTTGAAAAAGGGAAAACATTGATTAAAGAGAGGACATTAAAAGGCTAAGATTTAAGGAGAATGAAGAAGATGATGTTACAATTTTTAAAGATCATAAGTAACAGGGAAACAAGAAGCCAGAAGAGTTCCACAAGAAAATAAACTATTAGAATACAATGTTCAGTTCTGTCTAGCCATTTCAATAAAATGAGACCTACTTGCCAATCAAGTACTATCCTTAAATGTGGTCGATTATGGGACAGAGGTTTCAAAAATGGTTATTAATATTTAATAATTTTTTTTGATTCTCCTAATCTTTATTTTTGCTTTTCTTTTGTCTTCTTGATCTTTCAAACTTCTACTGAAATACTACATATGTCCCATAATTGTTGGTACAGCTATTCTATGAAATGGGTATGCAAATGGAACAACTATTATGGGACAGGTGATTGTTATTAATATTTAATAATTTTCTTTGATTCTTTTAATCTTTATTTCTGCTTTTATTTCAACCATTTATTTTATCTTGTTGATCTGTTTAATTAAAATACTATATCTGTCCCATAATTGTTGGTAAATTTAATAGATGAAATGTGTATGCAAATGTACCAACTATTATGGGACAGAAGATTCAAGAGGGATTGTTATTAATATTTAATAATTTTCTTTCACTCTCCTAATCTTTATTTGGACCATTTATTTCAACCTTTCATTTTGTCATATTACATCTGTCCCATAAGTGTTAGTACATTTAGATGTGTAAGCTAATGCACCAACTATTATGAGAGAAGTTTCAAGAAATAGTGTAATTAATATTTAATAATTTTCTTTGGCTTTCCTAATCTTTATTTTATTTTGAATTTTTATTTTGTCTTATTGATCTATCAAAATTCAATTGAAATACTATGACTGTCCCATAATGGCTAGTACATTTAGCGTATGAAATGTGTATGCAAATGTCACAACTATTATGAGACAGAGGTTTTAAGAAGGATTGTTATTAATATTTAATAATTTTCTTTGATTCTCTTAATCTTTATTTTTGCTTTATTTCAACCTTTCATTTTGTCTGAAATACTACATCTGTCCCATAAGTGTTGGTACACTTAGTATATAAAAGGTATCAGCAAATGTAACAAGTATCATGGAATAGAAATACTTTATAAAATTGTGTAGGAGACACAGATTTTATACAACATTTAAAAGCTTAGTTCAAATTCCAGCAAAAATAGTTAATGTTCTACCTGCACTAATCCACTTGACAATGATTTGGTCATAGAAAACATTTGTTGCTAGTACCAAAGTACATGACTAGCATATTAAAATCTGACATAGTACATGTTTTTATTCAAATATGTAAATAAACATAAGCATATACACACATCTATATTTTCAAGACTCATTATACTAAAAAAATATATTAATGTTGTTGTGTTGTGTGTGTGTGTATATATATATATATATATATATATATATATATATATATATACACACACACACTCAAGTATAGGATTGGTGTAGACAAAATAAATTCCAATAAACAAAATACTATTTTTAAAAGAGTGCACAATACAGAGTAGAGCAAGTATTATTTTAAAAGGTTCAGGGTTTGGTTGATTTGAACTCTTGAGTTAAAACTTTTTATTCTACATTCAACACCATCACTTGATAAGACATCAGGAGTGTTGAAACAAAATGGATATTTTTGTAGCGATGTTATGTTTATGTTATAACTTTTGAATAAATAAATAATCATATATATATATATATATATATATATATATAGTGGACTACCATTGTTTTTTCAGTGTATGAGGGTCAAGCAGCCAGATTACTTGCATATATCCTTTGTTTATAATGATGAAGGCTTGTCCAGAACTAACCACACATTTTGGAAGAGCTGGAGACAGAACTGGTGCACAGTATGCCACAAGGTGCCCACTAAATGATGCTATACAGGTTTTGAATTCAGAGTTGTCCTTCTCCTACACTGGTTGCCACCCAAGGCTATAAAGTCAGTTTGTTCTGCTATTTACCGATAGCTGGGGAAGAAGAGAATGCATACCTTTCCCAAGGGTATTAGCACGTAAGTGAATGGAATGAATTTGATTGGAATTCAAACTCTGCTCTTCAATTCCTCAA
>OZ010604.1:55720000-55727500 GCA_963932145.1 Acanthosepion lycidas
AAATATATATTCTCTCTTTTTCCAACAAAATTTCTTGAATATTCAGGCAAGTACATAAAAATAAATAAATATACTGTTTAATAAATCAATAAAAACATTATTTTTAATGGATACTCATATTTGAGTAGATACTCTGTTTTTATTTATTTATTTATATATTTCCATCTACCAGCCTGAATATTTGAGAAATCTTGTCAGAAAAATAGGCACCATGTGGCAGGATTTGAACCTGCATCCCTTATAGGAAATTGCCATTAGATCTGATGTGTCTTAATCACTTGGCCATGTAGGACCTCCTGATCAAACAAAGCTCAAATATAAATTTTTATTTTATTTTTTTTAGCCAATGCATTTCATCCTTGGAGGGACTTTATCAAAGCAATGTGGGATTTATTTTGTTGTACATGTTTATATACCAAAGCGAGGATGTTGTAGGTTTTATCAAGGTTTTTAAATTTGAGAATGTTCATCAGGTGGTTTAAAGGTCAGTCAAAACATGTGGAAGACACAAAGTATCATAATTCAAAGTTTAGCAAGAAAAAGTAAGCAAGTAATATTCAAGAACTTTTTATGAATATTGTTTAAGTTGTAATTAGATAGTAATGTTGAAAAAAAAAAAAAAAAAAAAAAATATCAGTTAAATTCATCATCTCATGTTTTTGAAGATGTACAGCACATACATCCATCTTGTACCATAATTTAATTGCAATTTAAACAATATTCATTAAAATAAAATATAAAAAAAAATTCTTAAATATTACTTGCTTGCATTTTTTATAGACTTTGAATTATGGCCCTTTGCATCCTCCACATGTTTAGACTGATCTTTCAACCACAATAAATCCTGCATTGCCTTGATAAATTCCCCCCACCCCCAAGGACAGAATACATCAGCTAAGAATAATTTTTCCTTTATATATATATATATATATATATATATATATATATATGTGTGTGTGTGTGTGTGTAAAATAATTCAGATATAAATGAAATATCTGTAAAGAAAAAAAAAAAAAAAAATGATGAGAGAAAAGTAAAACTTTATACAAACGCATTTTATTCCACCAGAAACTTCAAGGTAAATGTGAAGATTTTATTTTGTAACATGCATTTATACACAGAAGTAAAATGAAGGAAAAAATATAGTTTTCTGATTTTGAATTTGAGAATGTTCTAAAATGTTCCTAAAACTTGTGTCAGAAAAGGTAAACTATGGAAGATGCTAAGTGATGAAATTTATTGCCTGATAAATGTAAAATGTATTTAATGTTATTGAATCTTTTTTTTTTTTTTTTACATAATTATTTCTTCTATGTATTTTACTATTGTTATAGTCATTATTATGACTTCATTCATCTTTTATCCTTTCCTCAGTCCTCCCTATACTCATTATTTTCTCATTTTTACTCCCTATAACTCCTTGTATACTAGCGGCATTCCCACCTTACTCGAAGTGAAATGAGTAAAATTATTATATATATATATATATATATATATATATATATAAATAACTATGAACCTAAAGAGTCAGACAAACCTACCAATCTGCATAGGTGAAACCTAGGTAGGTTTGCCTGGCTCTTTAGGTTCATAGTTAGATTTGCTCTACTTAGCATAATGAGCACTTTGCTTAGTTATTTTTATTTTACTTGTGTTGGAGGTTTTTTTTCTTTGGACTGAGCTTGGATTCTTGTCGATTATTTTTGCCAAAATTACATGTTCTTAGTGCTTTCTTTTTTTTTTATCCCTTTTCTTCCTTGGGTATTGGTTTGTTCATTTACAAGCCAATACACATAAGGTTTTTCCAAATGAGTATACTTTATATATATATATATATATATATATATATATATATATATTTTATTTACTGTATTTGACAGCATATAAGACTTTTTACTAAAAATATTTTAAAATTATAGGCCATATATAGGCTTAAAATTCGTGATAGCTGAAATTAGCTATCTGGCATCTCCTATTAGTACAGACTTTAGAGTAACTTTCATATACCTATTGTCATTATTTAAAAGGCTATTATGCAGATTAAAAATGTTATCATTGATAATATTCATTATATTAATTTCATTATATTTAATATTAGTACTTCGTTTCAATAAAATAATATGCAATAAATTCAAATTATATATTTGTAAAATATATTTGTTTCATTAATATTTTTCTTGCGATAACTTCCGGTTGCATTGGTATAAATACAATTAGAATTTTTATATCCTAATTATTCCAATAAGATGTTTACAAGATGCAGGTTATACAGATCATATTAAGGAAAATTTTTATCTGAATTTTTAATGCTACCTGTACTGTTTCGCTCAATTGTAATAAGTGCATCATTTTTGTTTTCTTACTTTTGGATATAATGAAGTTTTTATAAGCTTGTGTTCTTTTTTTCCTATTATTTTTCATTTAACTGTAATCGCGGCTTGCTTAACCAAAATAATACTATATATAACCTAGGCTATACCATTTATTAATAATTTTACTAATTACAATTCTTTTCTTGATTTTCCCTGTTGAAATTGGGGTGCATCTTACATGCCGTCAAATACAGTATCTCTGTTTACCTACTTTTGTATTTCTCTTTAGTATTTCAAGATATTTTTGTATAATTTTGGTAAATATATCTGTTAAAATGAGAGTGTTATTTTCATTTTTGCCTAATATAAAAGACAATTTATCCATCGCACTATATATATATATATGTGTGTGTGTTTCATAGTGTGAATTTTCTGTATGACTGCATAACTATACATATCCATTTAAATTTCTAAATATAAGTACAGAATATGTGTATATATCAGCGTGTGTGTGTATATATATATATATATCACATACTCATAAACCTATCTATGAGTGAGTGGACATGATCGAGACAGATTAACAAATATATAGCGTGAAACAATAGAGATTTATCAATACTTGAATCTATAAATGGAGTATATAAACAATTATTTTAAATCGGGACTTATTTTAACTGATCTCATACTAAACAAACTAATCGCTTTAAGTTCAATAATAACAGTCAACAATGATTAAAACTCCCTTTTCCATTTGAAGCCTCTACAAAACCATTCACTTAAACATTCAGATTTCATTGCATATAAATAAACAGTTGTCATAAATCTCTCTGTGTATAAACTTATGAAGAAAATTACTTGGCCTAAAAAGAATTCAAAATATTGATGAGACATCTCAATGTTATCTGGAAGGAATGATTTATTTTTATTGATTAAAAAGTAGGTCCTTTGTCTATCAATAAAATCCAATTTGCAACCTTGAAAATGCATTCCTATAAAGTAATCTATTCAGATGAAACATAATTTGACAGTACATCTTCAGCATTTTTTATTTTTTTGTTTTTGTAAAACTTTAATAGCTACAAACACCTTATGACGAGTGCTTTTATTTATTTATAATTTGCCTTAGACAATTATTGCTGCTTTTTATTATGACAATGTATCAATGTCATGGTTTTATTTTTTTTCTTAGACTTAACAAAACTTATTGCTGGGATTCAAAATCTGAAACAATAAGATGGAATTAAAAAAATAATATATTGACCAAGTGTGTTGAGATAAAAAAAAACGACATGGAATAAATCAAGTAATAAAATAAATCCTAAACAAGGGATAAACATCTACTCCTTTTCAAAAGGACTGGGAAGGATTTTGAACTGGGCAATAGGCAAAAATATCTACTCCAACTAATAAGACAAGTAATATATTGAGCAAGGATGTTGGGATAAAAAGCAACAACATGTAAATCTAGTAATAAAATATTCAAATGTAATGTCAATTGACATCTTCAGTTGCCTTGATCTATCCACCATCCTTCTCCTTATCCTTTCCTCTATCACTCCTATCCGATCTTGCTCCAAATCTTCTGTAACCCCTTGCGTCCTAGTAGCTTCCTGCCTTGCTTGGGGTGAAATGCTTAAGTTTTTTTTAGAAGAAGGAACTCAAAACCCAATCCTAAACTGAAAACAGGGGATAAACTGTTGCAAGGAAATTAAATAAAATCAATAAACTAAATAATAATGAATAACAAAAAAAAATAAAAATAAATAAAAATTCATTTTCCCATGATGCTAGTAATAAACCAGAAAGGTTTTTTGGCCACTTTGAGAAAGAAAGGACAGAATCTCTTTTTCCACTTTCCAATAACAGCGTTTGGACCTGTTTGACAGCGCTACTCATGAAATAAATGAATTGGTCATTCCAACTCAGTGCAAATATGACTTGAGCTCGACCATTCTAAGCATTCTTATCCTAATGTACTTTTTAACCAAAAAAGAAAATGGACATCATACCCAGGTGACATTGAAAACTGTTTCACTACAGTCCCCATGAAAAGAATAAACATCCATAATGGAAACAAAGTTACCGACATTATATACATTACATGTTATGCACAACTGACTATTAAAAGGACAAAATTTTTTGTATTTTGCAGATTTTGATGTCATTCTGGTAACATTTTCCCGGTCCAAATCTGATTTTTTGTTCACGCTAAGTCTCAAAAATACACCGTATAAAATTCAATATTTTTTATCCACAATGTTGAATGTGTTAAAAATATTCAACATTTTAACAAAAAAAAAAAAAAAATAAAAATAAAAATAAAATAAAATCTCAAGTTGATGTTAAAAACTGTCACAAAACATTGTCAATTGATTTAAGATGGAATGATCTATTATGACATGTCTCTAATTTGTTTTTAGATACATTGCATTTATTTTCAACTTTTCTATTTGAATTGCCCACCTATATTGCCTATGATCCATTATTGGATATAATTAGGTTACAATAAAATTGGTATTTTATACAAATACTACCATATAAAAATCGAGATGATGTAGAGTGAGTGTGTGCGTGGGGGGGGGTCCATATCAAAGATTTGGTGGGGGGGTCATGGGGTTCTAGCTCCGGTCCTGATATTAACATTTACAATGAAATAACACTAACGGCTTGGAGAATTTGACACTCAACTAGCAGACTGAAGGCAATCAGGGTGAGAAGACATCAAGTTACCAAACCTAATGAGCTTTTTATAAAGGCATAGAAGAAGCAGAGTGGGAAGAGATTGTTAGTAGAGAAAAATTTCTCAGAGTGACAAAAGATAGGAAGTTATGGAGAACCATGAACACCCACATCTCGAAAGGATACACTATCTAAAAGAATAATGAAGAATGCAATGACCAAGATGGAGTAAAACTACTAATCATAATATTGAAGACCGTTTACTTTTGTGGTAAAATGCAAAAATAAGGGGAATGAAAAAATATTAATAATAGTGATTTACTGAGCATAGCTTAGATATAGCACAAGGCCAAAAGTATGGAGTGCCCAGTAAGAATCAAACTAGTCATAATTGCTCTAGCAAAACAAGTTTGGTAAACTTGAGGTGCCCCAAATATTAAAAATAATTCTAATTTGTTTTTCTTCATTAAAAAGTAATGATTTTTAAAATCATGATGATTATATCATGAGTGGTAAGTACAAATTTCCAGAAAATAATACTATGATGGAACGTGTGTGTGTGTGTGTGCATGTGTATATATTTAGGCAGCAATCCCTTTTTTTATTTTAGGGTTGAGTAATATTTTTAAATGCCTTGTTTAATAAAAAATGTCTCATGTTGAAAACAAGATATTTTACAAAGTTACTCAACCTAAAATACAAAAGAATTGCTGCCCAAATGCACAATTATTAACTTACACAACCCAGTAGCCAACAAGGAAAATAACATAACATTGATAAAAATACCTTGTTTTATAACAAATGCCTCATGTTGAAAAAGTTTTTAAAAAAGTTACTCAACCTAAAATATATATCTCTACAGTTCATATTTATGAAATGTAAAAACAAAAACAAAGATGTTAGATTAACAACCAACAATTTAAGTTATGTACTAATGATTAACTAATTAAAAAAAGCATTTAAAAAAAAAAAAAAAAAAAAAAAAAAAATTAAAATTTACCTCAAGAAATAAGTATTTCATTTTTATTCAAGAAATATTCATTAAGGTATCAAATTTGAACTTGAAATGGATATATCAATATCTATCATTTAAAAACTGTTGAAACTTGAATTTCTGATCAGTGAACAGAAATCATATTTTCTGAGAAATAATTGCTAGTCTGTTTAAAATTTTATGAATCCATGCTGAAAATATTTACTGCGAAATAGCTTAAAAACAACGTTAATTCTTGTAATCCAATAGTTTAAAAGAAAATTGCAGGGAAAAAAAAAAAAAAACATGTCCTACCTGCAAATCCTGGTGTGGAGGCATCAACACAATTGGCATGTTTATATATACAGAGAATCCATTTGTTTCATTTTACCCTTCTCTATTTTCCTGGTGTTATTTTCTATAATCCTGACTCAAATCCAGACCCCAACCTAAGTGGATATCTTTGTCTGCATCATGAGGAAGATGTAAAGTAAGTGACTGGCAAATATATCTCCATTTTAATACTATTATCTAACAAAAACAAACAAGGGAAATCAATGCTTGACAAACGTCCAAAAAAATGGTTTACTTACCCACCTTGGAATCGAAGAATCAAATAAAAATTGACAGATAAAACAAGGGAAGTGGTTAGGTCAATGTGAGAAGAAGAGTCGGGGGAAGAGCTATATCGTACAGAATAAGAGTACTGGATTTGATAAAATATGGATGCCGAGCGAGATCATTTGTGGGGGGGGGGTAAACAAAAAATATAAATGACATGCAACTGATATATTGATGAACTATAATGAAGAGTGGCAATGCCCTTGATCAAAATACTCAAAATAAACCTGAGACTTTAAATTATTTAAAATATTTACATGCAGACTATATTGGTTATTTTCTAAGCATAGCTTAGGTGTGGCACAAGGCAGACATGCAGGCTATATTGTCTGCATCGTTGTTGTTGTCATGTTTCAGCTGCTGTGGCCTTTGTCAGGTATATAATGATCTGGGTAATCTACAGGGAAACAGGCTGTCCCTTAAAAGTAGGGTTTAAGGAATGCTGAAAAGCTGTAGCAAGGGGGTGAGACAATGAAGTCAGGCATGGCTGATCATGTATGAAAGGTAAAGGGTAGTCATCAGCTCCAATGGAATGAAAAATATAGAGTTGCTGCATGAGATGATTATAATTATGAGTAAAGTGCACCAAACAATTCACTGATGACAAATCTAAATTGTTTGCCGATTTAAAATACATTTGAAAAATTTATTCAGTTTAAATAGTAAATAAAAAAAAATAAAAAAAAGTCTTCAAAGAGCCCCACATTTCAGCTTATACCCATTGCCTGTTGCCAGACAGGAAAATCAACCTGCACAGCACAGATTTCTACTTCAATTCAATGAAAAACATTAAAATATTTACAAATATTTTTTAAAAAATAAAGAAAAAAAAATTAAAAAAAAAAAAATGAGAAAAAAAAAAAAAGAAAAAATTTAATACATTGCAGAAATAGCCGACAAAAAAAGAAAACA